>JAFEMH010000344.1:600000-830614 GCA_022495995.1 Adenophora triphylla var. japonica
TAAAAGTGGTTCAGTTATGGACTTTTAGATCAGTGCTCCACTCTTGGATAATTTGTTGCCATTGTAAAGCTTTCCCTTTATTTTGAATTTCATGACCAATTTGTTGAAGTTTAGGACTGATCAATACCAATTGCCTACTGGCAAAAATACGAACTGTGTTATGTATTGTTGGTATGCCTGACTTGAGTATGTTTACTCAAATTGCAAAACTAGAATTCCCTGCTATAGTTTCGTGCTATGTTGGATCCGTGATCTTGTAGTATAATGTCCGATAGAAATCTTTTTTGCTCACAGTAAGTAATTTATTTATTTTTTGGTATAATTATGATCTACTGGGGATAAACATAGCCTCAATATAGAACTTTGAGACTCTGGAACTAACCAGATGTTAGCTAGCTGTCAGAACACCTAGTTTCTTAGTTTCATTTACCAAGCTTCCTGACCAAACTCTTTCGCGTTTTTTGTCCTTTGTTGATGTTTGTTATAATCTGGATAATGATAAGCCTGGATCCAAACAACAATTTTTCTTCACTTCACAATATGAAATTGTATGAGGTTAATGGGTCGTGATGCTGATGGATATCTTGACTTGAAGAAGAAAACATGTGCTTCTCTGAATTTTGTTTGTTCTTCTTCTGTACTACATTTGCAGTGAAGACCCGTAAAGAGGCAAAGAAGTTGGCAACAGCAGACTCCATAGCAGCCACAAAAACTAAAATGGAAGAGCTAAAAAAAATTGTGGCAGATCAAAGGGCGCGAAAAGATGAGTATGCGGCAATTATATCCCACCAATATGAAGGTATTTAATTGAACTACTAGTCTCAATTGTTTTCATGCACTGAAAGTCTATATCTTTACTTCTTTGTTGTGGGGCTTCTTAGTTATCTATGATCTTGATATCCATAAATTTCCCTGCGTCAATCCAGAGCTTCACAAAATATAGTAGAAGGTCCCGCATAATTTATTTCTCTACCTAGCATGGAGGAAAGCATTATTACTTATAGTATCATGTATCACACCTTTTCCCATTATGTTTGTACGTTGAATAAATCAGAAACTTAATTCAAATAAAGAGTTTTTAACCTTCATAGAGAAATTGATTTGACGACACTGCGATTTTTCTGACAGGGTGCAACTTGTTTTACATAGATAAAAGTATAAAGCCAGATACTTTCGTCAAGCCTCGACATTTTTCTCGTTTTCCTTCTTTTCTTCATTGATAGATACTCTGCTATATCATAATTATCATTTATATTACTTTGTTTATGCTTGCCTTATACTTCCTTTCTATGCTCTTAAAAGTTATTGCAGAATGTGAAGAAAAGCGGAATAACGATGCTGAATGTAGAGGAGAAATAGAAGAGGCTGTTTCCTGGTACAATAGGGTCCTTGGATTCAGAATAGAATGCGGACGTGGTATGTAAATGAACTGATTTGATGAGATTTATCATTTTCTGTGGTAATATAGCTTACGTGTTTCTTCTTTATCCAGGGGTAAAATTTGTATTCACAAACATCAATCCAAAGAATCCAGGTGAAGAGTTCTCTTTCACCATTCGACATGAAAATGATATATATACGTGTAAGTCTGCTTATCCTATTTTGATTAGTCTTTTACTCCATCATTTACTCCATTAATTGACAACTTCTTTCCCACTGCTACTTCCTCTTACATTGTTGTTGGTTGGGTTCAAATGAGGCGAATCCAGGAACTTCAAGATCCATGGGTCTATATATGCATGGATGTGATACTTACTGTCCAGTTTCCAGAGATAAGTAATTTCACAAAATAGGGCTGCATTTGGTCCGCTCTCTTGAGAAAAACAAAATTGCCAATGTTTATCTGAAAAACTTTATTCAAAGGTTGTTCTTGCATAACTGGTTAAAAGCAAGTGATACGTTTAAGCTATTTTTTATTTTTATTTGGGCAAATTACAAATAAGGGTCCAAAGTATAGGGGGTGTTTGCACTGCAGGGCCCGATGTTCCATTTTTGGCGATTAAGGGTCCAAACTTATCAAAAGTTGGCAGTTAAGGGTTTTTGACGGGATTGTTAGAATTCACCGTTAAATAATGGCAATTTAGGTCTGAAGTCTTCAACTATTAGCAAAGAATGATATTCAGTTATTGATTCTTAGCAAATAAGGGTCTAGTTTAATGGCGATTTCTAACGATTCCGCGAAATACCCTTAATTGCCAACATTTGGTAAGTTTGGACTTTGGACCCTTAACATGATCAACGAACATAATCAGCTTGTTTTCCGTCCTTCTTGGAATTTTTCTTTCCTGTTTTTTACCAGTTGGGAAAATTGAAGTAATTTGTGCAGCGAATGTATCATAAGGAGGTCTATGGACATACGTACTACTTTGTTACCTTATGACCAATTTATTCTATTCATATCTCAACTTTGATTGCATTAACATGATGATGATGATGACATTCTCTCTTTTGTTTCTTTGATCTTTAGTGCTTGATTGTTATCCACACATGAATGGTACAAAGGAGTTGATCCAGGATTTGAATCTTAACAATAGCTTATTCAAGTTTGTCAGAACTATGAGAGGAAAGTTTCAAGATGCTGCATCATGTGGTAATCACCCGATCTTTTGCATTCTTCTTTTTCGTCCTTTATTCTTAATATAATACTCCCTAATAAGAGTCTTCTTTGACATCATGTGGTATTATGACTTCAGGGAATTTTCCTGAGACTGCATCTCGTGATCAAGACTCTGTGACAAGTTCTTTGTCTGCTCCTGCTTCTTCAGTATCCACTGATAGTAGAACTGAATCTCCTGCCAAGCAAACACAGTCTCAACCTGCCGAAACCAACAGAACTCCTAAGAAAGGGAAAATTGGTAAAGGGGGAAAAGCAACAGTGTTATCGCCTGGATCCCTACGTCGATCTCCACGATTTAAGGTATCCATATCGAGTATTTTTCAGCTTCCTTCCTTTATTCAGAGTATCTGCAATGCAGTAACAATGCAAATGCCAACTTTAAATTACTTGTAATGATGATTAAGGATTTTCCAGTTCATGTTTTAATATTGGCACAGATATTCCAGTAGCCATATCATTTTGGATATCTCGTGTTTCATTCTCTTTTTAATTTTGACTGACTAACTTTGCTGCTATACTCTTAACATATCGGATGAAATTCATTATGTTATTTGGCAGGTTAAGAAATGAAGATGGAGCTGGCCATGCTTAATTTGTTGAGCTGCTCCACATTTAACCCGCTCACCAACCCTCAATGGGACACCTTAAGTTACTATTGAAGTCCTGGCAAATATCTTATTTGCTCGTCTTTCAGAATATTTCCTTGAAGGAATTTGGGTGATCTAACCACCAAGTGATGTTGTTCGTTGGACACAGTTTCAGCTCAAGTAACTTTGAATGCAATGTGTACGGGTGATAATCCTATCCTTGGCATTCTCAAGCTAGTTTTTGGTACAAAGCTCACAAATTATGTTAGCTCCACTTATGCAAGACTTGTTAGTTTGTATTTGTTTAAAAAATATCCATTCTATTTTTGTGCTATAATTTAAAATTGTGTTCAGTTTAATTATGAAGTGCTCATTGAGCCACATCTGGACTTCATATGTACATCAAATTCTGTGCTCATTGAGCCACATTTGGACTTCATATGTACATCAAATTCTGCATTTATTGGTCAGCATGGGTTTATGGTAAAGCATCAGCGTGCATATGTTCACACTTGAAATGCATGACATCAACTTTCAATACCTGTTTATTTCTAACTTAAATTAATTACATGATAATTCACAATCTCAATAGTCATGAGTATTTTGATTTTTGCGCAACTTTTTCTGGTGCTATTTCTTATGACCTACTATTACTAGACTAACTTAATGGTATTTGTCTAATCACCTTATGGAAATGGGAAATTGGATACAAGATATAATGCCACTTGTCTACTATTTAAGATTGAATGAGCAGGGATCTGAGGTGCTAGGCCCCATGTTGACGACGTAACCGCTTGTGTATGAAGGTACGAGTCTGCTTCCAGAGCTTGTACCTTTCAGCATGGTCATTAGCAAGTGCAGAGCAGTAAGTCTCGTTACAATCTGCAAAATATCTTCCACTCACCCCTTCTGTTTTTTGATTAAGTGCAACATAACATGTGGTTGATGCAGCCTTCAAAACCCAAGAACATATCACCATCAAAACCATATTTTGGGGAGAGAGAGAGAGAGGGCATCTTGGAGCTGAATAAAGAAGACAAGGAGGATGAAGACAATTGTACCTGTGATGTTGATTTGAGCAACTTGGAAGCAATAAAGAAGAGGGAATCTGAAAAACAGAAGTATATACCCAAAAGGTAAGTTTTTTATTAGTGTTCTCTCCTTCTCTCTGGGTGTGTTGTCAAAAAGCAAGTTAGATAATGGCATGCCTGTGATAAAGCCTTTGTGATCTCTTATGATTCCTGTCTTCACAATGCCTGGGTGTACTGCATTGATCGTTACGTTTGCTTTCCGTGCCTGTAAATATTTCCAGGGACAATTCATTTTCAGGTGAAATCATTTCATATTTTACAGCACATATACCCAGGGACACATCATTTTCAGGTGAAATTCAACAATCATTTCACACTTCCAGACTCTTTCTCTCCACAAATTGCAAGTACTTTTTCCATATTGTTTACTTGGATCGTTTATTCAAAATCCAATTTTATTGAGTTGCGTTTATTATCTTTGACAAGTCAACTACAACACTTATTATTATGAGACAGATTGAGTATATAACATACCTTGAGTTGTCTTGCCAACTCCTTGGCATGCAGTATGTTAGCCAACTTTGATTGAGCGTAAGCACGAGTTGCGTTATAACTGCAGAAGTTAGATCAAACTCTTAATTTATTTTTCCCATCTTGATGAATATAATTTAAAATATGTTTAGAAGATTAAGGGTATAAAGAAGATTACTGCTTAGGCTGGAGCATGTGGTTAAAGCTAAATTTATCTTTCTTGACCCAGCTATGAATTACAGAAGAAACGTTCACTATTCTGCCTTGGATTCCAGTTTTTGCTGCTGTCTCTATCATTTTCTCTAGCAGTAATTCAGTTAACAGAAAATGACCTGCCAAAAATATAAATATTCCATGACAAAATTACCAACTTGTACTCAAAAGTACTACTTGCATTAATTCTCATGTTTTCTGCTAGCCTTCAAGTCAGAGAAGGTTCCCATTTTATCCACTATGACCCACTTTTGGAGCAACTTAATAAAAGTGGATTAGCATAATTAGGGAATTTACCTAAATAATTTGTAGCAAAAGTCATCTCAACTTTGTCTTCTGAAAACTCCAACTTATTTGAGAATTTCCCAGCATTATTTCTGCATAACAATGCCATTAGTTCACAATTCTCTCTCACATTAAAGGGAATACTCCCTCCGTCTCATAACAAAATGTTGCATCATAACATCACGTGTTGCATTTGACTAGTCAACAGTTTTAACAATTTTGGGATGAATTAAAAAGGAAAGTGCAATACTTTTTATGAGACCCGAGGGGAGCATAAAGAAAAGGTAAAGTAACTCACATGAGAATATTGAGGGGTAATCTTAGGGACAAGAATAGAGAACAAAATCTCTTAATAGAAGCAAATGAGCTTAAATCAATCTCCAACAATATAATCTCAGCATTTGGAGTCTCCCTTTTTATATTTTCTTTAACTTTAGAAGCCTTCTTTAAATCCCTTGCTGGAATCACAACCCTCACTCCCCTCTTTGCCAACACTCTAGCAGTCTCTGCTCCGATCCCCGATGTTGCTCCTTAACCATAAATTAAATAATTCCATAAGTAATTAACAAAATTAATAATAATAAAAAAAAAAGAAGCTGAAAAATATACTGTAAACTTTAAATGAAAAAGATCTGACAATATAATTAGTAATGCATGAAAATCGTGTATTATATAAAGTGATTTATATATTTGCATGAAACATTTTATAATAATAAAAAATGATGTGATTGGTTTTCATGGGTATTGCCTGGAATGCAATGATCAGTGGAAAGAATTCAAAGGAAGCGTAAAGAACCATTTATTTATAAACCACACGCATGCTTGAGTACAGCAGAATTATGAAAAAGAATAAAAAAATATTTTTTAATCTTATCCTGAAAATTCCAACAAACAATGGGAAATATTCAGATAATTTATAAAAACGAAGGAAAGATTTGTCAGAATCTAAGGTAACAACATCCTTGTTCATAAGTCTGTTCTAAAGTAAACCCTACAATAACAAACAAATGCATATACTCACACATGACACAACAACCATTACTTAATTGTCTAGATTATAAATAAATTCATTATATTAAAAATTAAAAATTAAACAGAAAAATAGATTATGTATTTGTCGTGTCAAGAATTTAGTCCCACTCACACGAAGTCAGCTTATTAAGCGATTTAACAAAGTCACGACGCTATATAGTTTGTGGTATCAAGCGACTGATTTTTCTGAGAAAAAAATATTAACAGTAATATCGTTAACAAGGTCATGTTTGTTGTCAGAAACTTGAAGTTGCCTAGAAAAGAAAGTAAAAAAGAACATATTAACATAAGAGCATTTTCTGACAACATTTAGAACAAACAACACTTGACCAAAAGTCCTAGAAGCTGAACCATTTTTTCAGCAATTCAAACTAAGCCGAATGAAAAACATACGGAAAAAAACTCGCATGGTCGTCGAAGTTCACTTATAAATGCACTGCACAAACACTATATATATATATATATATATATATATATATATAGAGAGAGAGAGAGAGAGAGAGAGAGAGAGAGACATGTGTGTGTAGTGTTTAATGGAAGGGAGGGAGGAATTACCGGTGACGATTGCAGTAAGATGGAAAGGAAGAAAGGAAGAAGAAGAAGAAGAATGTTGAGTGACTTGTTCAGCAGTAGATTTGGAGCCATATCCACTTGGACCAGGAATACCTGCTAAGTACTTCAGTGTTCCCTTCATCACTTCAACCCCGCCTACAACCACCTTACACATCAACACTATATATATATATATATATTACAAGTCTCTCTGCAGCAGTCAGATCTTTTGTGAATATATGTATATATGCCACAACATTGTAATACACGCACACACACACTCATATATATATAAAGTTCTTCCAACATTCTGTGCTTCTCCATGGACCACCATAAGTTGGTGGTGATCATGTAATTCAGACATTTTTCAAGGGCTAAAAAGGTCAATTTATCAGGTTTCTTATGTGGTAATTTATGGAGTATATTGACGTGGATATTGATCTGAGTCCACTAATGTTGTTGCCTATTCTATTTTTTAGTGAAATCATGATATATATCTCAAACAGACCATCCATTAAAGGGAATAGTGGTCTGTTAATTAGTTTCATTTCCGGAGTCAAGACTAGAAATGATAATTTTATTCATATCCATTCCATATTACATATTATTAATGACAATAATAAATGTTTAGGAGTCGACTATCCACGGACGTTGGAAGTTCGACTCAAAGGGGGGCTTGCAATTACAAACGTTGTCCTAGAAATTACATTCGCCAATATACTGGCATTTTGACTTGTTAACTGCAAAGAAAAATGAATGTTCCTATTAATCATATCCCTGCAACACATAATATTAACAAAACCTGACTTTGGAAGATTGCATCATTCGCAACGTTAGACCGCATGAATATCATGATGAAATATTGTGTCTCTAGCCCCCTTGTCAGATTCATGCTTCTCGATAATCATAAAAACAATAAAAATAATACACAAAACCCTCAACGAAGGAGTGGAGTGACAAGTCCTCAACAACTAAGGAGGAAAACCATAGACTCTCACATATGAAATGAAGAGAAAAACAACATCAGAAATACAATTAACATTATTTAGAAACTAAATTTAGAAAACAAAAAAAATAGATATGAAAATTAAAAACATGATTTCACTATTTCATATTACATAATCGTATTTGTTGTTGTTTTCTTTGGTATTTACTTTCCTATATTTACGCAAAGCCCTCAATGAAGGAGGGGAGTGACAAGTCCTCAACAACAAAGGGGAAAAACCATAGACTCTCAACATCAGAAATACAATTAACATTATTTAGAAACTAAATTTAGAAAACAAAAAAAATAGACATGAAAATTAAAAACATGATTTCACATTTTTTAATTGCAGAACAACAATTAATAAATGTGAAATCGAGTTAAACGAATCAATAAAAAGTGATCAAGAAAATCAGATTGAATATAGATAATGGAGAAAGGCAATGGAAATGTAAGAAGTTGAAAGTTTTTGTTCAATGTATTTTTGCTTTAGTTATCGAATTATGCAACATTTTTTTTAACTTACGTCGTCAAAAATTAAATGTTGATGCTGACGTGTCACTGCTACATAAGTGCCACATCATCAAAATAACAGTCGTGGGTGACATGTCATTGACATGGCGCTGATGTTGTGATTGCGTAGAAGTGACACGTCAATATCCCCGTTAGATTTTTGACGTCGTAAGTTAAAAAGTTTGTTACATTATTTGATAACTAATGCAAAAACACATTGCATATATCTGTTACTAACAAGTACATTTCATTATTCAAAAACTAGAATAAAGTAAGTTGAATAAATTAGTAATTATTTCAATAAGGACGTTATTTTTAAAAATCTACAAGTTCTAGTTCAGGTTCAAAATCTTGTTTCATCGACCAGCATAAAATATAAATATTCTCCCATATTTTATTTATTTCATTCTACCCCTCATCTATTATTAATATCTGTAACTTATCCAATTATAAAATCCAAAATTCTAGGGGTCGGAAGTAGGGGCGGATCTAGCCTTTTTTTAGGCAATTTTTTTTTTTAACCTAAGTCACTCACTATATGTAACTTTTTTATATATATATATGAAGTTATTTTTCACTGTTATTATTGTTTACAATATTTTTTAAATATCAGGCTCACGCAGTTTCAATATTCTAGATTTGCGCCCGGTTGGAAGATACTCCCTCCGTCCCATAAAACCTTCCCCGTTTTGAATAGTACGAAGTCAACCGAGTACAACTTTGACCAAACTTTAATATCAATCTATTCATTCTAATGAAATTTTAATAATTGCTATTGATAAATCATTTGGTTATTTTATAGATAACAATATTTAGATTTTTATTATGATAAGTAAATTGATATTAAAATTTGGTCAAAGTTGAATTTGGTTGAATTGAGTTCGTAGTAACTGGGTAAGGTTTTATGGGAGGGAGGGAGTATACTACAACTATCTGATGTGCTTCTTCCTCTTGAACTAAAGGGGGTCAAAGTGCTCATATTTCATAAATGATGGTGGGTTTTCACCCATGGCATCTACTTATGAATCATGCACTTACTTGCAAAAAAGTCGCAATTAGGTTTTACATTCGTGCTTAGGATTAGGGTTACGCAAACCATTTAGTGCCAAATTACTTGAAGAGTAACTATCACACGATGCCCGTGTGCCCAACAACATTAAGGTTCCACTTCACACGTGCACATCTCAATAATAACTTCCCTTTCCCCTTTTACTAACTTTTTTTTTCTTTCCATTTTTCCACTTTCCTATACTTTTTCCACTTTCCCACGCTTGTACACGTTTGTACATTGTGATGCTGAAACTGTACTATACCTATTTTATATTCGAAATGCAACATTTATTTTAACATATATAAAAGAAAAGCGCAACGTTTAGCGTAGTAATACTTAAGTTTCGTTTGTTTTTATTTTTAACTATTATTCCAGGATCCTGAATGGATGAGTGCATCGGATATAAAATAAATCAGACTATTTGTTTTTTTTTTTTCCATTCAGATATAAATATCTATTATTTTTCACTTAATTTTCAGATGTAAAACTATTATTTATTTGTCTCTTAAATGATTTTTTATATATGTATCCTCTATAAACTAATAATTCCAAAAATACTCAACTCGAATGCTGAATCAACAACCATTCATTTCATCTCTTTACTTGATCCAATCAAGTTTATTCCGACATAAAATCAGATTTAAACAATTAACTCTTAAAAAAAAAACTAACAATTGTGCCAAACAATGGTACAAGGTTTGATACACAATGTACAATCATACAATGCAACCTATTCTTTCTTCCCAAAATAGGTGGAAAACAACAATGGGGACAAAAGTGGTTTAGGTGCTGCATGCGACCGTGTCACACTCAAATATCCATTCTTGTCTTTGATGGACCAATTTTTCCTTCTTCCTTTTTTTACTTTGGGAAATGATGATGAAAATTGTTGGAGGTTTGAAGGAGTAAAAGAGAACATTGAGGTTGACTACTCAACAAAGAACCCCATTTTTGTTTCCTAATTGGCATACAAAAAAATCCTCAATTTGCATGCCTCAACTTATTTGGTTTTTTTCACAAATTACTTGCTAACTACTACTACTACTTCTCTTGTACTCCTACTACTAGCTAGTAGATGCAAGCAAATATGCCCATCTTTACTTCTATCACTCATTCATTGCATGCCCCTTAAAGTAGGCAAAGTTATTGCAATAACCAAAAGTATGAATTACATCACTTTCAAATGAAATATTGCAGAAATTACACCACTGGTTATCAAATTGCTTCTCTCACCATTCGAAAATAAAATATGCTTTACCTTTTCTTACCTTCTTACCGCTGATGTCTTAAAGTTTGAGGTTTCACCTTAAAATTAATTGGTGTCAAGGAAAGTGGCCCAAAATCTTTATATGTCGTAGAGCAAGGTTTGTCAATTTCCAATGTGGAATAATATCTCTAACACACTCCCTCATGTGTAGCCGGACTTTGCCAAAGGCTTACAACGTGAACTTATTAATCGGGTGGCGTGGAGTAACATCGTGGGCCGTTGGGCCTGCACGTGTAAGGACCTGTTCTGATACCATCTTAAAGTCTGAGGTTCCACCTTAAAACCAATTGGTATCAAGGGAAGTGATTCAGAATCTTTATATGTCATATGTAATGTTTGTCAATTCCCAATATGTGATAATATCTCTAACATGATGCACAGAACTACCTCGTGGAGGGTGATATAAAATATCAACTTGTGATTCCTTTTGTTTTTATGTTGAACTTAATTATACTTATTAGTGACAAGAAATGTTATACTATAAAAGTGACATACAACTTGTGATTCCTTTTGTTTTTATGTTGAACTTATATTATTCCCTTGTTTTTTCGAAACAGTAACACTTATCCTTGTCGTTCATTTCATAAATAGAATTGGTTAATCACACTTTATTAGTTTATTATCATGAGTGCTTATTTTTTTATTTTTTTATTTTTTTAATCAATTGGGGGACCATTTCTTTCTCATTTTATGACATGTACTTTTTTTTTTTTTTATCAATTAAAGATCTAGACAACATTTCAAAGGTTTTTTTTTTTTTTTTAAATATAGAAATATGCTCATATACTTAGGTTAATGATACAGGCATACCCCTATACAAGTTAATTGTCATATTAACCCCTATATTTAAGAAAATTGTGTAGAGATTAGAACACCGTTAAATTTCCGCCAAAAATTAACAGGAACGCTGACTAGGCATCCTAGTTCGCATGTCAAATATACTACGTGGGAAATAATTGCCCAAATGAAATTTGCTGAGTATAATTAATTCAAAACTACGTCATTTTGTCACTTAATAAAAATAGGATTAAACTACGTCGTTTTAATTGAATGGGGTAGAATGTGAAATATTAAGCTATCAATCCAAAACAATATTTTACAATAGTAAAAGGAGAAAATTAAAATAAATAGTTACATTCAACACCCCTCATTCCCTGATCCCATACTCCCTCCGTCCCCAAACTTAATTCACAAACACTGTTTGCACGGGTTTTAAGGAGGGAGTATTATATTGAAAATGTTGTGAGTGTGAAAATAAAATAGGAGAGAGAATGAGTAGAGGGAATAGTAAATTATAATGGTGTTGTGAGTATTAAAATAATGTAGGAGAGAGAATGAGTGGAGGGAATAGTAAAGATTCCTTTCCATTTTAGGTAAGTTTTAAATGTGTGAAGTAAGTTTTGGGACGCCCAAAATGGAAAGTGTGAAGATTGTTCCGGGACGGAGGGAGTATATACTTAACATAAAATAAAAAAAATAAAATTCATAATCCTATCTTTATCTTCTTCACACAGCACTGCAGCTGCACCTTCTTCACCATTAAACCCAATGCCCCTTCTTCCCATTAAACCCATCGACGGTGAAACTTCCAATGGTCTCAAAACCTTAGATCTATTCCGCAGTAGACTAATATTAGCCAAGCCCTGGAAACCCTCAAACCCAATCGGTGGGAACCCGTCACCGCCAATGTCGTTAATGGAATTCATACATGAAGCTTTGAAATCCAAACTCGAGTTCTAACCTGTCGACGGAAATAACGATGACAACCCCTTCATAGCTTCATACGGTCAACATTGAGGGTTTAAAAACGGTTGTGGAGATAGACCTGAGAGCATCCGGGTATGAGGTTAGATTTTTGGGTGGGTTTGTGAGGGTTTAGTTTCATGGTGAGTTTGTAGGGGTAGTATATAAATAATTTGGATTGTATAAGGATGAAAAAAAAAGTGGAGAGGTTTACTTTATTGGTTGGTATTCATGGTGGAGAAGTGATGGATAAGGCGGAGTGTGGTGGTGCGTCTTCCAAGCAGAGGAAGGGGATAGGGGGAGTGACGGCAGCGATGGGGGAGGGTAGAGGTTTTGGAAAAAATGGATGGCTTTCTTCAGGTGTGATTGGGGAAGATTATGGGTTTACTTTGTGGGTTTACGTATTTTGTAAAAATATTTCACATTCCACCCCTTTATTTATGAGGGGCGTTAACTGTAAATAAATTATGTTAATTTTATCCTATTATTAAGTGTCAAAACGACGTAGTTTTGAGTCCATCATTCTCAGCAAATTCCACTTGGCCAATTATTTTCCACGTAATATATTTAACATGCCAGATAGGATGCCTAGTCAGCCTTACCGTTAATTTTTGGACGAAAATTTAACAATATCCGAATCTCCACACATTTTTCTTAAGTAGAGGGTTGATATGATAATTAACTTATATAGAGGCATATATCTGCATCTTTAATCTAAATATAGAGACATATTTCTATATATATATATATTTTTTTTTTAACATAAAGTGAGCTTGTGCCATTGGTAGTAAAGACATATTAGCATATTTTTTTGCAATTATAATATAAATTATATAATCGAAACCCAACAACAAAAGTTTTGTTGGATAAATTTCCATTAATAAGCCAACGAAATTGTTGCCCAGTCCCCTAATTGATATGAAGAATGAATTTAAATTAGTTATATTAGGAAATTGAAACTTTAAAACCCCGAAGTGATGATATAACATGTTTGTTAGAGATATTATTCAATATTGGGTGGCGCGAAGTAACATCGTGGACCATTGAGCCTATACGTGTAAAAAACCTGTTCTGATACCATAGTCTGATGTTCCACCTTAAAATCAATTGATATAAAAGAGAGTGACCCAGAATCTCTATATATTATAGACAAGATTTGTCAATTTTTAATGTGAACTAATATCTCTAACAATAACAATGTTTACTCCTACATTCTTAAAGTGGAGATTATTTGAATTTGAAGAAAGTATAAATACAAAAACTTTTAGAGACTTTAATTATATTTGTCTCCTCTTTATGAACCACAATGAATGCATCATTTGGTTAATACAAAAAGAGATCAATAACAAGATGATTAGGTTCTTAATCTGTGTTTAGTACAATTACTGTTTTGGATAGATCTCTTCAATTACAACTCAATTTTCCCCAAAGTCCACCCGACATATGTTTGAAAAATATGTCATTAATTAATTAGCCAAACCACTCATTATATCACAAATCAATCATTCATATTAATAACAATTATAATTAGTGGTGGAAGGAAATACTCCCTCCGTCCCGAAAGATTGTCCCATTTGCCATTTTGACTTGTCTCAAAAAGTATGTCTCATTTTTAAATTTAGACATGAATATTAGTGCAAATCTACTAAGGTACAAAAAGGTGAAGCTCTTCCTTTATAATTGCAAAATGTACAACAGGATAATCTTTTAGGGACGGAGGGAGTATAATCCAACGATAAAAAGCTAAATCTCATTTTAATTGGTGTTTAATTTCTTCCAACACCTGAAATGATGTATTAACAAAAGTTTACCGACAAAACTCATTTATTTCTTCATATTAATCATACTTAATTTGTCCATTTCAAAACTCTTCTCCTCACGTGTTATTGCCAATGTGGGTCCATGCTAAGAGAGCCAATCACGGAAACATTGTGGAATTGGAGGCATTGTTTTCTTTGTTGGAAGAGACATTAGGCTTCTTCTCACTATAATATAAGCCTTATTAATTATAATTTGCTTATATTTTAAACAATAAAATTCACAAAATTTCAATTTGTTTGATCAACATGTTATGAGAATTATCTATCACTCCCTCACTTTTTGGTTCTATCTAGTACAATTTTTTTTACTTTAACGATTTCTCACGCCAATAGAAGGCGTGTAGAGAAATCGAACTCTAACGCTCACCGAAAATAAGTCGTGACTTTAATAATAGGTTACTCTTTTGAAAACGCTATTTCTATTACATTCAAAAAGATTAATTAGCCTACGAGCTTTAATTCAGTTGGCATGGGCTTGCTTCTTCCTCCGGGATATTGAAAGTTCGAATCCCCTCAGCTTGTAATTTGAAATGTTTAAAAAAAAAAAAATTAATTCATAATCAATTAAAATCAATAAAAGTGACCTAAAGTGTTTTTGTCTTCATCTACTTTGGCACCAAGTAAAACAAAATGAAGAGTAATTTGAATAATCTGAATGTCGGAGGGCACTCTTTAAGCAAAATTACTCAATTAATACAGGTGGTGCGTACGTTATTTTTTTTCTTCTAATTTTTTTTATTAAGTCTTTCTTATCAAGTGCCAAAAAAGATATTTCCATTTTATTTTTATAAGCTTGTACTCTCTCTCTCTCTCTTTCTCTCTCTCTCTCAATAAATGTCGCACTTTTAATTTTGTTTGTCCCAAATTAAATGTCGTGTTTCTAAATAAAAATAATGACTTAGTGCGCTTTTATAATTATACAAGTAATACAAATTAGTAAAACAACTTTATTAAAAATATTGACAAGTTAACTAGCATATTTATTAAGGGACGAATATAGTAGTAGGAGTCTTCGTGATTTTTTTTCTCATTTTATTCCTTAAAAGAAGAATTCCCCTAAATGACAAGCATTGGAAAACATTTGTCAAAATAATCAGGTTTTGCGAAACTCACTAATAACAATCATGAGTTTAGCAAGAAAAAAAGGTAAAGTCGCTATTTCTAGTAGCGAGTTTTGGCGAGAGAAAGTGTAAACTCGCTACTGTTAGTAACGAGTTTCACAAAAATTAATTATTTTGGCAAATACTTTTAAATACTTGTTATTTAAAAAAAATAAAAATAAATAAATGTAAAAAAAAATCAGTATTATTGCGTTTTAAAAAAAATTCTTACTCCACCCCTCCAAAATAACTATGGAATGGAGAGTAATAGAGTATCCATACCCCTCAATTTCCCTTTTAAAGATTTTTTTCATTATTTACTATTTTTTTTAGTTTTCTAATAAGTATCGCATTTTAGTAGTGAATGAATTTCAAGCATTAACTCTTAGGCCATCTACAGTCGTTTTAACACCCTAATTTTTTCAACACCCTTTAAAACTCGACACATTAACTTCTCTCTCCTCCATCTAATTATTCAACACCCCATTCAATTTTTAACCACTACAATGGTTTCAACATCTTTATTTTTTCAATACCCTTCCAACTCATCAGCCAATACCCCACCACTTTTATTTTATTTTATATTCTTTATTATTATGATTAGTAAAATAATAATTATTATTATTTAGAAAATAATAATAAATATTATTAATGATAATAATAATTATTATTATTATTATTATTATCATTTATAATTAAAAAAATACTTCATATTTATTTTATTTTATTTTATATTCTTTATTTTTCACTTATTTTCACTTATTTTATTTTATATTCTTTATTTTTCAATATAACTGAGAAATTTATATTGAAAAAAGAGTATTTTTTTTTTTGTATCCAAATCAAATGAAACAAGTCTCTATTTATAGAGAAATTTTTTTTATGAATTTTGGTGTAAAAAATTAATTTTTTTTATTTTTTTATATAAGATAATTGCCTTTGAAAATTTTGGATGACATTTGAAAAAAAAAACAGTGATCAATCAGAAAATGACAAGTGGTGAGATCAGGAAAAAAGAAAAAAAAGAAAAAAGAAAACTTCAGCTCCTCCACGCGCCTTCGAGGAAGGTGGCCTTCACACGCATTTTTCAGCCCAATGGGAGCGCAACACGTGGCGAAACGGTGCCAAAACATTTTTTTCAACACTTGTTGAATTTTTTCAACGAAACCAAATTTTTCAACTGTTTGATTTTTTTTTTCAACACATCATTGTAAGCTTTCAACTGTTGAAAAAAAATTTCAACACCCCATTGTATTTAGTCTTATATTAATTAAAAAGGTTAGTGTAATGAGGATGATTAATTGATTGGCAAGTAATGAATCCACTTGGATTAACAGTGAATGAACTGTGGTAACATGTGGATGAACATTCGATATTTGATGGTGGGTTTAGAACCTAAGCGACGTGGCTTTCTTGTATGCCATCCATTTTAATTTTTTTTTTACTAGTGCTGAGATTTGATTTGCTCCCTATGGCGTTTCTAGCTAGTACCTAGTGCTTAACCTTTTCTTTAGACCATCTACATCTACATCTACAGTAGTTTCAACACCCTCATTTATTCAACACCCTTTAAAATTCAACACACCAGCTTCTTTCTTCTCCAACTAATTATTCAATACCCCATTCAACTTTTAACCCCTACAATAATTTCAATACCCATATTTTTTCAACACCCTTCCAACTCATCATCCTATACTCATCACTTTTATTTTATTTTATATTCTTTATTTTATTTTATTTTTTATTCTTTATTTTTCAATATAATTGAGAAATTTGTATTGAAAAATAAATGTTTTTTTTCTGTGTCCAAATCAAATGAAACAAGACTCTATTTATAGAGAAAAAAATTATGAATTTTGGTGTAAAAATTTTTTTTTTTTTAATTTTTTATATAAGATAATTGCTTTTGAAAATTGAGGATGAAATTTGAAAAAAAAAAGGACCAATAGCGACGTGACACATGGCATCTTAAGGAAAAACGAAAAAAAAAGGTGAAATGCCAGCTCTCACGCGCCTATACAGGAGGTGTATTGCACACACCTTATTCGGACCAATAGCCAAGTTACACGTGGCAAAACGGGACCCATTTTTTTTTTTCAACAGCTGTTGAATAATTTCAACAAAATTAGAAAACCTCAACAGTTGAAAAACTTTCAACTATCCCATTGCACACCATTCAACTGTTGAAAAAAATTTTCAACAGCCCCATTGTTGTTGGTCTTATAGCCAACCTCTCACTTTCCATTATTTTTTCTTTCTATTCAACTACCCCATTTTATCAACACCCTTTAAAACACGACACAACATTTTCTCTCTCCTCCACCTAATTATTCAACACCTCATTCAATTTTTAACCCCTACAATAGTTTCAACACCCATATTTTTTCAACACCCTTTCAAATCATCATCCTATACCCCACCACTTTTATTTTATTTTATATTCTTTATTTTTATTTTTATGATTAGTAAAATAATAATTATTATTATTAATTAAAAAATTAATAATAATTATTATTAATGATAATAATAATTATTATTATTATCATTTATAATTAAAAAAATACTGAAATACTTATTTTATTGTATTTTATATTCTTTATTTTTCAATATAATTAATTTATATTGAAAAAAAATATTTTTTTTTCTATGTCCAAATCAAATGAAACAAGACTCTATTTATAGAGAAATTTATTTTATGAATTTTGGTGTAAAAAAAATTATTTTTAAAATTTTTTATATAAGAAAATTGCCTTTTAAAAATTCAGATGAAATTTGGAAAAAAAAATAATTCAGTTACCAATCAGAATGTGCCAAGTGGCGAGATCAGAAAAAAAAAAAAAATCCATGGCGCCTCACGCGCCACTGTCGGAGAGTGTACTTCACGTGCAAAAATCGCCCAATCAGATCGCGACACATGGCAAGAACGGGCCCAAAAAAAAATTTGAACACCTGTTGAATTTTTTCAAAAAAAATAAAAAATTCAACTACTTAATATTTTTCAACAAGGCCTTGCAATGGTTTAAGTAGTTGAATCTTTTTTACAATAACCCCATTGCAAATGGTCTTAAATCTTCAATTTCATAATCCAAGTTTACCACAATCATTCTTCATATTTAGTCACTCCGTCCCATATATAAGATTTCACTTTTATCATTTTAGGTGTTTCAATTAAAATTTCGCTTTTTTAAAATATCAAAAATTCTTTATTGTTTCTCACACTCATTTTCTCTCCTACTTTTTTTTTATACTCACAAAACCAATTAACTTAATATTTCTTACCCACTTTCTCTCTTTTACCTCATTTTTCATACTTATAACACTTAGACCATTCGCAGTGGTGATCGGGGCATGGTTACTCTTTCTGCTCTATATAAGCTCCACGTCATCGGTCATCATTAACCATAACTCCATCCTATTTTACCAACAATGGTGACAAAAGTCATTAATTTCTCTCTCATACTTTTTTCTATACCCACTATATTTTCTCTTTCCTACTCATTTCTATACCAATTATTAATATTATTCATATTATTTTATTATTATTAATTATATATGATATAATAATCTATATAGTATTAATTAAATAATTTTATTAATATTATTTAATAATTATAATAATTTATATTGATAAGTTAATATTATCTTATTATAGATTATATAATTTAGCATACATCAGAAAAATTAAAATTACATAATTTAGCAAACAACAAAATTTGAAATTACATAGTACACACTTTAATAAATAATACATAATTTTAATTATCATCAACTTCCTCGTTAAATTTTTTCCAAATATTCTCAATAAATCTTTTTTAGTGACTTGTTGATATTTGTATCTCGAACCCGGCTTCAATTACTCGTATATGATGATAAGTCATACTCTCGAATATTGGAGAAAGTAAACCTTTCATTTCCACTGCTAGTTGATGCTTGATTTTGAGAGAAATTTTCTTCATAGTCCCTTTGATCAAAATGTGTATATGTTGAACGCTCGTCTTCAAATATCATGTTGTGATTAATAATGATACAAGCAAACATAGTTTTACCCAAGATAATCATACTCCATGTTAGAACAGGTTGTCGAACTATAGCAAATCGAGCTTGTAAAACTCCAAAAGCACGCTCCACATCTTTTCTCACTCTTGTTTCTTAGCAAATAATTTATGTTTTGCTGTATGCGGGGCACTAATTTATTGAATAAAGGCTGCCCATTTTGGATAGATTCCATCGGTAAGATAATATCTCATACTGTATGAATGATTATTCACAACATAATTAATAGGTGGAGCATGACCTTCTAATATATCTGAAAATACTGGATAACGATCAAGGACATTTATATCATTACACGAACCTAGTGTTCCAAAAATGCATGTCAAATCCATAGATCGCGCGTGGCTACGACTTCTAGGATTAATGTTGCTTTTTTATTTCTACCTTGAAATTGTCCTCTCCAACCTCGTGAACAATTTTTTCATGTCCAATGCATACAGTCGATACTGCCCATCATTCCTAGAAATCCACGCTCCTCTCCTTGTCGGAGTAACGTAGCTATATTATCGACATTCGGCCTTCACATGTAAATGTTGCGAAACTGGATTATGACACCTTCAACAAAATGAAGAAGACACTCCTTTGCTGTAGTTTCAACGACATTTAGATGTTCAACAACTGAGTCGTATGCAATACCATATGTACCAGTAAGCGTATCTCCACCAACCTCAAGGTAAGCCGAACTTAGTGCTTTGTTTTCAGATATAGTCCACGCCCTCCTATATCTCTTACTTTTGGATTTATCAGGTTCGTTAGAAGGAATAGTGAGATCCTGCTCATCAAAATCAACTTCAAGATCTTGAAATAATTTTCTCGAACTACCTACATCTCCGACATGAGTTTTAGGAGACCTATTATGTTGTTGGGATGATGGAAAATCGAGATTTGGCGAATGAAATTGAACATTTTGAGAAGACAACATATTTGGGAAAGAAAGCACTAAGATTATATTGAGATTGAAACAAATTTGAAGCATTGAGATTACTAGAAATTTGTTGAGGTTGAGAATAAAATCCCATCAATTAAGATAGTTAAGGATGGTTTAACAAATTTGGATCAATAAGCATATGAGATTTTGGAGGATTTCTATTGGCATTTGGATTTGTTTGGAAATATGGCTATTTTCATAGTAATTAGGATAATTTGGATTCATAATTATTGCGAAATTAAATATTTTTGAAGAAAACTTAAGGAGAAAAACTAATATTGAAAGAAGCGGAGAATAACTAATATTGAAGGAAATTGAGAATTTTGAAGTAGGAGTACAAAACATAAGAAAATTGATATTTATTTATAGATAAAATAAAAATTTGTCCGTTGGTTGTTTTTTGTAATTTTTAAATTTTTTATGAAATTGATATTATTTATGGTCACATGGTAGAATTTGGTTGGGTATCACAAATATGTCCGTTAAAGATTTTTTCAGAGTCTGAAAATTGAAAATTGATCCACAATGTCATCACAGGAAATTTCTTCTATTTTCTTTGGTGGGCCGTGAGTTACACTGGCTGGGAATGCATCTTCCATTTCATGCGTGCATTTCAAACGCATGTGAAAGTTGGGCCTCTCTTTGCCAACGCCCAATAGTCATTCCCCAAACATTTTTTTCCTTGAGGGTTACTAAATAAACCCCAAAATCCTATGAGTAAACCCCATTTCTAAAAACACCCCAAATAAATGTAAATAAACTCCCATCTTTCCCCTTATACCCTTCCATTCACCCACCCACCCACACCCCATTTCATTTACGGCGAGAGAGAGAGAGAGAGACTCTCTCTCTAAACGCAATCCAACCTTTCTCTCTCTACTCGGTTCTCACAGCATCCCCATTGCTCAATCGTCTTCTTCACTAACCCATTTGCCGGCGACGAGCTCAATCAACCTTCATCACAGAGAAGGAAAAACGCTCTTTCTTTCTCTCTAAGCAATACAGATTCTCTCTCTCTCACTTCTCTCTCTCTAAACGGAAATTACAAGAGCTCCCCTCCCCAATCGTCTTTTCTATCCAAACCCACTTCTTCAAACCAATCCCAACACCCAAATTAACTCTCAATTTCAAAAGCCATTTCCACTGGGAGGCTGTATGTGGGTCGGCGGCTTGGGTCGGCCGGTGCAGGCCGACTACGGGTAAATAGTCGGCCGGTCTGAGCCGACTACAGGTAATTTTTCGATCACTCTGGACGACCCTTTGTTTAAAAAATCGACCACCGCCCGCCGACTTTGGCCTAATTATTCCGTCATACCCGCCGACTGGGTAAGAAGAGTTTCTTCATTTACTTGTTTACTTCAATTTATTTCTTATTATGTTTTTGATTGATGAATTATGAATCTTTGGTGATTATGGAAAGGTTTCCGAGTTTTCATTTGTCTATACGCCGGTGATTATGGAAAGGTTTCCGAGTTTTCGTTTGTCTATACGCCGGTGAATTAAGATGGGTGTTTGATTCGATAATTTTTTGCTAAGAAACTTATCTTTTTGGCCTTTTTCCTTATATACGGCGGTTTCATTTTTGTTGAGTAGTATCTTTCGTACACAATTCCACCCAATTCATGAAATAAACATTGCAGTTTGAGAATCCAAGATGTTTGAAGCAACGTGTTCGATTTGTTGCGTGAGCTATGCTAAGAAAACGATACTTGGTCTTCTTCCTAAATTTTGTTTTTGTTGCGTGAGCTATGCCATTGAGAATCCTTTATTTTTTGCTACAAAGTCAGTAGGGTGTGGCGGAAAAATTTAAAAAAGTCGGCCAACAGTGGTGAAAATTTGTTCTTAAAGTCGGCCGGGTATGGCGGTAAATATTGAATATAGTCGGCCGGGTGTGGATGTATTCTTACCCAGAGTCGGCCAGAGGTGACCGACTTTAAGCCCAGAATCGGCCACTACTGGCCGACCCCATCAAAAATCATTTTTTTTTTTTTTAACTAAATGCATTAAAATGTAAATAAAGAGATAGTGTAAAGAAAATTACATTATTATTTGCTTGGGTGAAAGTTAATGGAGGAATAGGGGAAAATGAAAAATAAGGGTAAAGAAGTAATTAACCTCAATGGCATTTTTGCAATTGTTTTATTTGGGGTTTACTCATAGCTTTTGGGGGTTTATATAGTAACCCTCTTTTTCCTTCAGTCATCCAAGCCCGAGCCAAAAGTCACCGTTGTTGCTGGCTTAAATGCCAGATCAGCGGACGCCGAAGGAAATTATCACCACTGTTGTTGATGCTCTTATATTTCTTGCACATTTTCTTAATTTTTGTGCAGAGTATACTATTCTTCATTTCTAAAGTATTATTGGGACAATGAAACTATCATTTCCATCCAAATTGAGGTTTTTTTTTTATTAATGAAAATAAACAATGTGTTATTGGCATAGTTAGAGGTTAAATTCAGTGTCACTCCTCATTTATGCCAAAAAATAGTCTCCAATATCCTATCATCGCAACTTCAAACAAAAAATGAGAAAAAAAAATGAGAAAAGATCCAACATCAATTCTTATAATTGGTCTATATTATAAAGTTCTTGAACTAATAATTATTTTATACTATTACTCATTTAATTTTATGTGACTGTATTTTATTTTTTTTTTGAAAGATTTTTTTTTTTAAATTTTTATGTGACTGTTAAATGGTGATATCTATATTATAAATCACACCGGTACTATGAACAGTTGTGTGAACAATTTCAAATGTCAAATTTTCCATTTTACCCTCACTAAGTTGTTCCTTTCCCATTTTGCCCTTAAAAAAATTTAAATTAAAAAAAAAAAAAACACGTATCCTCGAGACGGACTTTACTACTAGTATGATTATATTTATACCTAGTCATTCATATCACAGTCTCTTACTTAATCTCATGGGCCATTAAGTCATTAACTATGACATGGGCTGGCCCATAAATCACTTGCGGCCCACTCTACCTTATGTCACAGGCCTTTCTTAAGCCAGAGGAATGTGGACCGAACATTTAGTGTTTTCTATATATTAACGGCTGGCGTGTTCTTGCAATCGTACAATCTGCTGTAGTTGATTATTACCCCCATATTTCGGACGAAGCTGACGGAATAGGCTTCGACACGCCGTTGTAGTGACGCTTCCTCCTTCCCTCGTAACTGAAACTTCAAAAATTCTAATTTCCCCTATAATTTTAGGAAACGGAATTAGGGTTTTGAAATCTCGTCAATGGCGTCTCATTCCCAACTCGACGATGTAAGTTTGCTGCCCTCTATTTTTTGCTATCACGGTCTTATCTTCGATTCTAGGGTTTTTCACTGAATCAATTTTTAATTTTAGATTGATTTGGTAATTTATGTAGGATGATTATTTTGGTGGTGAATTTCCCGGAACGAACCCTCCAAGGCGCTCAGGTTTTCAATTGTTACTTGAATTTAAAAAGAAACTGCTTTTTTTTTTTTTTTTCCGTGTGTGTGTGTATGCTGATGTACTTTGATTTTTGTTTGATATTCTCCTTGTAATGTGATTGTAGGGCAGAAGAGGAGCTTTGGAGATTTTGACGATGATGAAGAAGATATTCTTGACTCCAAAAAGGTATTTTCTTTATTAGTTCCTATAGGTGGTTGCAATTTCACTTTTAAGGATGAGGGTTACTGGGGAAAGCTTAGGCAATGTGGAGTTTATGCATATTGTCTATCAGGGACAGTCCATTGTTTGTTGAACTTGTCAAAGTTGATCCGAATGGGGTTGCTACTTGTTCTTTTATTGGTTTAGTGTTTCTCAAAAGTCAAAACTAATTGGCATTAGTCCTGCAAATATATAATGGCTAGAATCTGATTATTAATTGTTTAAAGGGTCATGGAATCTCCACGAGAGGTCTTAACATTAACTTAGAGCCATCTCAATGTGGGTTTTCGCCATTGATATAATGGAATTCTTTTTAACAGTTAGGTAATCTTTGAGAATTGTATATTTGAGTGAGATTGATGATTTGATGCATTTATAGTGGTCTAAGATTTAGGATTGAATGTTGCAACAATTGGGTGAAACATGTAAATTGGAATATAATTATGGTTTTGTTATATAGAAGATTTGTTTGGCATCAGATAATGGTTCAAGAAGCAATGTAACAATTTGAATATCACAGTAGAGTTGTTATTAGGACATTTGAATTAGGTGGGCTCAAACTTACTTGATCCTATATGGTTATTATGTTAGGCACTAGGTTTGTGATTTGTTGAAAAAGATGGATGATAGCATTCCTTAAACATATCTTTGGGGTTGTACTTGTAAAAAGAACTGAAAGTCATAAAGCATTCTAAGTGCAAGCTTTGATATTTTCTCTTGTTAGTTTAGTTTGAAGGATGTAGGAAGCTATAGCATCTTTCACTGTCTCCTTGAGTTGTATCGAACCATATGTTCACTGCCTTGGTATTTTCACTTGTGCTGTTGACTTGAAAGGCCTCCTTGTCCTTGCTTACTTGTTGATACTGTTGTAGACCAATTCTTGTGAACTTCTGAGGAACAACAAAATACCCATATATGACATACCCACATATCATTGCACTATCCGTTTTATTTATCATGAGAAAAGCCTATTTCCAGTACTTGGCAATATACTCAGTTTCATAATGGAGAATTTTCAGTTCTGTAAGCATTTTCCTTTGATATCGTGATCCATTTTTTGATCATGGAGGGGATATCACACACAAAGAAAGGGATTATACAGTTTTATCAGTAGCATTTTATTTTCTATATGCATAGTATGTTCAAACCTTGGCGAACAGCCTCTTGGCAATTGTTTGGGGAAGGCCCTAGCAAATGGTTCCCTCTCCCAACCCCCGCAAGGCGGGGAGCGCTTGGCGCACCTGGGTTTGCCCTATTTTATAGTATGTTCAATGTTGTTAGAACCTATAAAACTGACATAGTATCATTATTATCTCGTTTCTTTTGTTCGGTTGGGATTTCTAAAATCAGAAAGAGGGCCAACATCGTAGAGGGGGTTATATGTTTCTGATACAGCACTATACCAGTAGTGTCCTCCCATCTTTTTTTTTTGATTAATGAGTTAGCTTGTCAAGTTTGTTGTAATAAGCAATGTGGTTTACTTACCTGTTATTTGTTTAAACTATCCAGGCTAATGTAAAGGTAGAAGAAACTGCACCAGGTGGTGCAACTGCGATTATTTTAGATCTTCGCCAGAGGTACCGGAGATTCAAGGATTTACACATTTCATAATTCATGTGGAAAGTTGTGTAATGCTATTTATTTAATGTAAATAAGCTGACATGTTTTTGTCCTGCTTTTGCGTTTTGCAGTCTCGAGAGCTGTAAGGACACTCTTACAACATGCCAAGTATGTTTGAACATATCTATCTATAGCAGCTTAATTGTTACTTTTGCTTGTATGTCAGTATGTCTACTATAAATCTTTCTTGTTTGCTTATCTCTTTCTGCAAGAAGCCCAGCAGATGTTGATCCTATTCCCATTTGTTACAAATCATGCCTGTTAGTGTTATAGACAATTAGATTAGGTGATTTTTATACGGTTTGTCTGCTCTTGCAAGCTTGAAACTATGGTTAGGTAAGGTTGGTACCCTAAGGCTTGGGAGTCATGTTGGAACCATCAAAGCTTCCTCTTCGTAGATTTTTGACCTTACTCTAGTTATAAAAATCTCATAGCATGGCAAAGCATAAAATGGTCCCTCGGGGCCTAGGTAGGAGCAAGACAGGTGTGTGCATAGTGAAGTAAGGTTCATATTGAACCACCCCCACCCCCACCACCTCAACATCATTAACAACAAAGCCTTAATCTCAAAATGATGTGGGGTCGGCTAACATGAATCACCGTATGGATTCGTCAATGAAGAGATGAGGAAACAATGAAGAATTAAGTGAAGAAAATCAAGAGAAACGGGAATAAGAAACATATGGAAAGATTAAAAGAATAAAAAAAAAAATCAAACCCCATCATACATATGTTTCTTACCTCCATTATGCCCTCTCCAACGCCATATCTTCTCCAATTGCAAGTGAACCAATATTGTTTTCAGTCAGCGTTATTCATGTTTTCTTAGGCCTTCCTCTTATCTTCAATGGATGCAAATCCAACTTTCTCCCTAATCACCTCATTCCTCAACCGATTCTTTTATGACTACATATCCACTGTAGCATACGCATCCCCGCCACATTCATCTTATATGAACGTGACACTGTTTTCATGGCCTAAAACTCAGTAAATTTGTGTTCTGCATTCTCATTTATAGATGTAGACTTACTGTGACATCCTTATAAGGTTATGGCAGTTGAAGTGAATTATTTGGCTTTCTGATGTCTTATGATTTATAGTTGGCTGTTGTGCCTTTGTGATTTTTTATATTTTTGTAACTTACTGACTTCTAAATATGTTGATAAGTTTATCATGAATTCAACTTTGTTCCTTATCAGCAATTAAGTAGTTGCATGAACTTGTCAATTATTGTACTATATCAGCTGTAAGAATGAAAAACTGGTTGTGTGGATCTAGTTTATATAGTAATTGACATACTCTATTATGTTGAAAGAGTTTGTTTCCTATGAAAAATGTCAAGATAGGCAGTTGTTAAATCTGTATTCAATATGTATTTACTCTCTTTGAAGTATTATAATATCAATCATAAACCATTAGAAAACTACACAAAAAATCTCATGAATTACCCACTTTTCAAATTCTCTAATAACGAGTAAAGTTATATAGATATTTGGTTGAAGTGGAACTTAAATCAAGCTGGCCCAGAAAAGTCACTGTTTTGCTTATTGATAATCATGTACCTTTTGCTTGGGTGGCTATGATTTGAGATTAATGTGGTCCCATCCACAAGGTTTTAGGGCGCAGGGGATGTACATGTACTTTATGTTTGTATTTTGTATTAAGTATTACCGGTTTCTGGTTCTGACGTGTTGGCCTTGGTTTCAGTCGGACCTTGAAGCTGCGAAGTCTGAGATTCAGAAGTGGCATTCTGCATTTCAGAATGAATCTCTTATTCATACCGGCTCATCTATTGGTCAGTCATTTTCTAAAGGGCTGTTGTGTCCTTAGCAATTCGCACCTGTCATCAAATAATTTGTGTAAATTTTGTTGTAAGAAAGGTAAACCTTGTACCGCCTCTGTAATATGTCTGTGCAGAACCTAAGGTAGTTGTCACTTATCTGCAAAACCTGAAATCTTCAGAGGAGTCTTTGAGAGAGCAGGTTTGGTGTTTAGTTTAATACCTTTGGCTTACTGACAAATGAATCTTGTAAACTGTGAAATCTGATCGGTATTTACCTGCCATTATTTATTTTAGCTTGAAAAAGCAAAGAAAAAGGAAGCTGCATTTATTGTGACTGTGGCCAAGCGTGAGCAGGAGAATGCAGAATTGAAGGTATGAGCATTGTTCGGTTTGTATGCATTTTTGTTGAGTATTCATTAATCGAGAAAACAATGACAAGTTTCTCTTTTTATGCATATTTCACCTATTTTGGGATATTTAACTTGCTGCTGTTGGATGGGCTTTCTGTGGAACCCCAGATTACAATAATATCACATTCCGGAAGAAAAGTACCAATACCTGTGAGAGAAGAGGGTTTCTGCTGAATGAAAAAACAATGTTTTTAAAATAGTCACAAAGATCACATTAAATTTTAATGAGCACTGTTAACCTGCATGCGTCCACTGTATGCGTGGAGGCCCTTGATACTGCGTCATATTTCTATTCTTATATTGTACATAAACTCAAAATGATATATTTCAAGTGATCTTGAAAATGCCAAGGAAACTGGGTTGTTTTCACTGGCAGCCTAAAAAATATTACCTCCAGCCATATCATCTTGAAGCTGTTATATCCATTGATGCCAGAATAGTCTTTCCCTTTGGGTTGTAATTAGGAGGCGGCAATCTTTGAACAATTCTTTACCCACCACAACTGAATTCGGTTTTTTGGGTTCTTAATCTGCTGTCTCACAATTTATCTTTCAGCTTACTTTATGAATAACCAATAAATCAAAGGTTGGCCTGTGAAAGCTTGCCATTTCTTGACAAGAAGCAAATAATTGCTTGCATTGCCTTGAAATGCTTAGGTTTAGTCTAGCCCTTTGTTCCTATATGATGTCAGTTATACTTGATTATCCGAAAAAATGTTAGTTGACCATTTTATAATATTCCTTGATTGCATGATGCGGCTAATGTCATCAAGAACTAACCTGTATAGACTTCCTAATTTGAGCTAAGCATAAACTGGATTTATCTTTTCAGTCTGCAGTTCGAGATTTAAGAGCACAATTTAAGCCACCGTCGATGCAGGTACCATTTTTGGGATTATTACCTGCTTAGCCTAGCTTGTTTGTTATAGCTTTCTTGCCGTTGGCTTAGTCTGTTCTGTTATTTCTATTTAATGCAGGCACGGAAGCTATTACTAGATCCAGCAATTCATGAAGAGTTTATGCGGTTGAAGGTGAACTTTCTGGATTTTTTATTCTCTTTGAATTTCGTGTTATTTGATTCTTAAACACCCACACACACATAAATGTGTGTATATATATATTTAATATATATGTGTGTGTGTACATATACACACATATATACATAAGATTCTCTAGTGGTTGCCAAAAAGCTATAACTCAAGCGGCATCCGATGTCCCTTTCCATACGAGAGGTCATGGGTTCAAACCACATCAAATGCAATTTTTAAGCACTTTCAAGGGCCACTCATGTAATAGATTAAGTCATCCATACGAGAGGTGAGGGGTTCAAACCACAAACCAGATTTCTGAATGCCCTTACCAAGGTAAATAGGTGTTTCAAAATCCAATAACATATTTTTCATATGATTCCCACCTTTAGTGTAAAAGAGATTTAAACGTCCACAATCGGATATGGAGAAGTGAAGACCAATAGGCGCAGCAATGGAGGCTATAGCAAATCTGTCTCATTTTGGGATTCAGCACAAACAGTATACATTATGCTAATAGATGACAAATGGCTATTTATTGCCGAATCAAGTGTTGCAGAAAAATGGATACATACACACACTTATAAATATGCTCATTTATACCATAGTTGCGAAAGGTGTCCGCCTCTGTCGCCAGCCTCGCCATATTGGCGCCTTAGAGAGTAGTCCGCCTTTGTCCAACGTGGCGGTCGTTTTTTCGACCACCCTTTTTTTTTTTTTAAAGGAAACAAGGTTATTTAGGTAAGGATTTTCCAGAATTGACTGCCTTTGTAAAATCTATTGATTTTGCGAAATCGATTGTTGAAAGTGATTAGCCCCTAAATAGCAATCCTGCGTGGCAACAAGACTCTCCTATAAAGACGACCAGCAACGATTGACGGCGAACTAGTGGCGGCGAACCACCAACGACCTTGAACGAGCTGGACTTTGCGTTCGTTTGGTATTTCTCTTTGCGTTCGTTTGTTTGCGTTTCTCTTATTCTGTTATTTTATTTATTCTTTTATTTTCCAGAAAGTCCTATTGATATTTTTAATTGCTTTTTTTTTTTTCCTTTGTTTAATTTATTTTGTTTGCTTTCTCATTCTGATTCCAATAGTCAACGTGTCTTTTTAATTTATTTATGTTTCTGTTGTATTTTTTTTCACTCACTCTTAGAATTCTCTCTTTGGGGTCTAAATTACGTTTAGGATACTATTATAAGCAGTGACGGACCCAGGGTTTGTTTTTAGTGGGTGCCAAAAGTTGAAGAGTAACAAACTCATGATCTTTAATAAGAAAAAAAAATGCTAACAAATTAACAAAATTATACGTGAAAACGAACCTGACGTTATTGATGTTGTCTATCTTTCCTTTGATCATGTATAACACTATCGACTACCACCTGAACATTTACACAAAATATAAGTTAGTGATTATACTTAATTGAAACCGATATACAAAAAATAAGTAATAACAATGCAATATTGTATAATATTTGAAACATATAAGTACATATCAACCATAGTTTATATAAATAAGCACCAAAAAGTTGAACCTCATGTACATAGTGTTTACAAGACCAAAAGAAAACAACTATAGCAATAGCTGAATAATGGGTTCAACTTGAACAAAAAAGGCACCAAAAGTCACAAAACACCCGTAAAACTAGTTACAAAAGAGGTGCTTAATCTTATATTTTACTTGAAGAGTTAGATTATTTCAATTGCAAATTAGCTCTTGTTTGTCCTTCGTTGACCCTAGAATCACATGATTGAACATCAAAATTTAGAAAATAGAGTAAAATAAAAAAAACCAAATAAACCCTAGAAATAATTGGGGTAATTTCACAATGAAATTTTGAAAATATCATCCTCAAATCACTCCAAAATATCCGAATTCAAAGTAATGATGATATAATCTGAAATAATGAACATAAAAAAAGATTTGAATAAAAAATAATTTGTCTTTCCTTTTTTAGCCAAAGAAATTGAGGTTGACGAGAGAAATCAATCAATCAGAGAGAAATCGAGAGCCCAAGCTTCACAATCGTCGGTTCCGCAGCCATGGATGTCGGCGACGACGGCATGTTTCTCTCTTGCCGTTCTTTTCTTTCTCTCTCTACGATTTTCTTTTTCGTTTCTCTCTCTCTTGCCGTTCTTTTCTTTCTCTCTCTCTACGGTTTTCTTTTTCTTTTCTTTTGTTTTATTGTTTTATTACTGGAGCGAACCCAACGTAAATAAATTTTTTTTTTTGAAATTTGAGTGGGTGCCATGGACCCCACTTGTAACTGAGTGGGTCTGTCCCTGATTATAAGTGGGAAAACATTTATTAAATGTTTTATTCTTGTTCCTAGCATGTTTGAATTTTGTTTATATGTTACATATATATTTATATATTTTTCCAAAATTTACTAATTTTTTTATTCTATTTTTCCGCCTTGCTCGCTTTTTTGCCGCTTTTCTATCGCCTCGCCTTTTGCCCTTTTCAAGTATGTATCGCCCGCCTCTCGCCTTTCGTCTTTAACCACTATGATTTATACATAGATAGTCGTATCCATATTACAAAGACCTATTTAATTACCCATATATTGGAAACCTCTTTGATCCGTGCAAGAGCACTATGGTAAGTGAATAGCAGTCGCAAACCTTCATTAGTCCAAAATACTTCAAATAGTATAATATCCCAGCTGACCACAGATCATGAAGCCAAGCCAAAATCCGCCATGTTAATCATCACTAATTCACTAAATAGATTTTGATCTCAAAAGGCAAGCAATAATTTGATGAATGACAGGAATAACATTCGCAGTTAGAGAAGTATGTGACGCCATTTGAAAGCTTATATGTTGGGAAAACCACATGGGTACATTTTACGTAAGTGCAGATCCAGGGAGAAGAACAGTGCTGCGCTTGTAATGGCTATGGGAGAGTTAGACAGCCCAGAACAGTGGTGTGCTTTAAATGGCAATGGGAAGCCCAGAATTATTTATGGTTTAGAGTTGAATCCCTTGATTTTAATAAAATTAAATTCTCAAATCTCACATGTTACCAAAGTGGTTGCCCGGCGGATTTGTGATTTGCTGGTGGACTATGGAAGGGTTAGGAAGAAGAGCATGGTCATGTGGGCCTGCTTATCGAGATTTGACTGCTGAACTAAAAAAAACATCCATGAAAATTTTCAGAACAATTTTCGTGGTAAAATATTTTAAAACTGGAATTAAAGATGGCTAACCTCCAGCAACACAGGGGGAAGTCAGCTTTATGCTGCACATAGATACCAACACACACATGCATGTGAATTTATTTTGACTGTTGAACTTCAGTACTATTTATTTAAAAAGATATGTAGACTAAGTACGCTTTTGAAATTCCCCATTGCCAGAATTTGGTTGAGGAGAAGGATAAAAAGGTGAAAGAGCTGCAGGATAATGTTGCTGCTGTTAACTTTACCCCTCAAAGTAAGATGGGTAAGATGCTAATGGCAAAATGCAGGACGCTGCAGGAGGAAAATGAGGAGATTGGAAATCAAGCCAGGGAAGGAAAGGTAATGGTTATGTTATCACTTTGTCTTGCATTCTGTGATATCTTCATGCCCTCACACTCGGTTAGGGTATAATCAGCAGATTTTTTTTTCTAGTAGTCTCTGGATCTATCATTTTCGTTTGAGAATATGATTGCATGAGCCCCGTAAATCACTTTGAAGTTTGCAACATCTAGGATACTTGTATGGTCCCATTTTTGAACATTCTTTTTTCATGTCTCTATATATAGCTTGCAATTTTTGTAAAGTTCATTTGCATATGAGTTGAACATGACATGGTTAGGTGATTATACCTTTATTTCCTGACAGATGCATGAGTTGTCGATGAAACTCGCTTTGCAGAAAACTCAGAATACAGAACTTAGAAGCCAATTTGAAGGTTAGTGTTTTTAATCATCATTTCCAACCTTATACCGAGCAGCCTTTCCTCGATTGTTTATCTATCTTATTTTATTTTGTTGCTGCCAAGCTTGCCCAGTGTATTAGAGTCTTTAAAGAAATCCTTAGAAATAATGTTGAGCTTTATTCTAAAGTGTTTGCACAAATCAAAATAAAATTTTAAGTTCTTAGATGTGGCTGGATCTTTGTTTTTAAAATGCTCAATGACCTTGCTGCTATGAAACTCATTTTCTTTTACTAAGAGATCATGAGGGATCTAAAGAGTTGGTAATAAGAATGACCTTGGAAATGTGGTCTTTGATTTATGATCATTATATTTTACCCACCGTTCTATGCCAATTTTGAGATGGGCATAATCCCGACAAGCCAAGTTCCTCAATTAAAGTACCCTCTCGAGGAGTCCTCATGAAGATTTGAATGGAGAATGAGTTAGACAGATGCATATCAATAAAAAAGACAAATAAAAGAAAGTCATCTAGCAAGGATTAATTGAATACTCCCTCCGTTTCATGAAATGTGCGTTTTCAAAAGAAATTAAATTCAGTACACCTTTGTCATGATATATGAAATTATCATTCGTCCTTTAGAAAATGATTAAGAATACTATTGATTGCAAGTTATGAAACATTGTAACAGACAACAAAAATAAATTATGCGATTGACCTAAAAAGGAGACGTGTATATAATATGTATCCTTGATTCATTCTCAAGTTATTACTTTTGATATTGATACACATTACGACCAACCTGCTGCTACAAGAGCTCCCAGCCCCCACTATGTGTGTGGTCCAGGGAAGGGCAGACCCATATGGACTTAATGTAGACAACCTTCCCTTGCATATAAATGCAAAATGCCGCTCCACAGCTCAAACCTATGACCTTCCAAGTCACATGGCAGCAACTCCAACCGTTGCGCCAAGGCTCCCCTTACTGGGATTGATACACATCTGAAGATTAAAAAGTTAGGGTGTTTTACACCTTGTGATTTTCTGGGAAGCATCAAAATGAAAATGGAAGCAGGAACAATAGCATGTTACGAGGATATGCAGTACAGAAAAATCTAATATAGATACAATGGGAAACATATAGTACCATATCATGCCTTCTGGTTTAAAAGAAAACTTTTATAAGGTTATGTTATGATGTTCCAAAAATTGCAATTATGCAAATATGGGGCATGATGAAAATCAGTGTTTTCAGTTTCAAACTTTCAATGCTACATAAACTTTCAATGCTACATTAAGTTAGGTCAGTGGGTAGAAAAATTTAGTTTCAGTTGAAGATTTAGCAGGACTGCCAATATTTAAACCCATTATTGCATTTCGTCATGCATTGTAAATCATAGTTTTTCCTTGAATATACCTAGAATATGTAAGCAAGAAATCCTGTATAGCAGCTGTGGTCCTTAGGTAATTAACAGCACCAGCCTTGAGGAATATATGCTTAGAGAAACCACTTGATCTTTCAAGATACCTTCTGGGAGAGGGCTATCAACCAAATTGTAGTTCAGCTTAGTACCATAACCAAGTTAATGCTTGTCCTTATTTCTGCTATTTTCCATTTTATCAGAGGACTTCAGTTGTAGTTGCTTGCTGTTGTATATCATTCATGTGGCTTATTTTCAGGTACATCAGTTTACACCATGTTAGTTTTATAAAGTTACCGTTTACTCGTACAGGTTTGTGTAAGCATATGGAGGGACTTACAAACGACATGGAAAGATCAAATGAAATGGTTTCTATCTACCCTCAAATTTTCTGTGTTTGTACTTTTACTTAAATTTTCTTTCTTTGTACTTTTACTTTGGGGTAGGGAATAGTAAGTGGTTAGTTGGTGTGAGTATGACAAGTAGGTCTAATTGATTAAAAAATATTATAAAGGTTCATTTTGAGCCTTTACAATTTTAAGTGGGAAACCTAAAATGGAAAATTTTGCAATTTGAAATGGGACGGAGGACGTATTTCTTTTAAATTGTTCCAAACTTATTTGTAATCTGTATTAGATAAACGACACTATTTTGGGGATAATTTTTTTAGCAAGTACGATTCTCTTTTGGATGGAGGGAGTATATATTAATAAAAGAGAGAAGTTTCAAAAGAAATCCCTGGATAGCTGCTACTGGAATGAGTTTGTATCTGGGAGACTCAGAGAGATTGGAAGGAAAAACTGATTACTGATTTTAATTATAAGTACTACTTTCTCCTTCCCAAATTTTACTTTAGGCCAAATTGCTCCTTTGCTCACCTAAGTTTTCACCTTTTTCCAATGTGCTCACTTATATAATTTTTGGTCCAATGTCCTCACCCAAGTACGTAATTTTTCCAATGCTCTCACTCCCTTGACGAAGTCGTTAGTTTTTTTAACTGAATTAGGTCATGTGCAGTCACATGACTAACTCCAATTAAAAACTTAACGAACCAAACCTAAAAATTATCATGACCACAATTTGAAACGTTTTAAAACCCTAGAAATCTTCCCCTAAATTTTCAATCGATTATATTATGAGAATTTACGTATATATTGAGGATTATATATTGAGGATTAATGACACAGACGTGCCCGCACATGCTTAATTAAGTTGGATTATTGACCTTAACAAAACAAAGTTAGGGTCATGCTAATTTTTAGGTTTGGTTCGTTAAGTTTTTAACTGGGGTTAGTCACGTGACTGCAGGTGACCTAACTCAGTTAAAAAACTAAAGAGTTCGTCAAGAGAGTGAGAGCATTGAAAAAATTACGTACTTGGGTTAGGACATTGGACCAAAATTATATAAGTGAGCACATTGGAAAAAGGTGAAAGCTTAGGCGAGCAAAGGAGCAGTTTGGCCTTTTACTTTAAAATAATTTTGCTAAAAGGTTGAACTTAATCATTGTTAGTATCACAAGTACATAAAGATCCTTAATGACCTCACCATATTGCATTGTTAGTCTTAAGTGTTACTTAGATCTTGTTTTATGATGAGGGAGGATTTTGTAACTTTCCAAAAATTGGACTTTCATTTCGGGAATCGTTTTTGAAATTTGAAGGGACGGAGGGAGTATTAAACTATGGGCACTTTTTCAAACATATAATTTGATCAGAGCCAATTGGTAACTGTTTGTAAGGGTGCCTCCTTTCGCTTTGGAATACTCCGTATGCTGTATAAGATGCAGTCAAGAACAAGTTTTTTTTTTTTGATATTCTGGTGAAGTTAGTAGAAGACAGAAGTTTTAGGTTGTGGTTCCTTAAACTACGAGATTGTACTCCCTCCGTCCCGAAATGATGTTCCCACTTTTTTGTTGTTTGTTTGAATGAACTTTGAGCAATAGTTATATATTAGTTTAATTATCCTAATAAAAATCTAAAATTTGTTATTGATACACCATTACATATACTATTAATAACAAATTTTAGATTTTCATTAGGACAATTAAACATACTTGTAGTTATTGCTCAAAGTTCATTCATACAAAAAATTAAAAAAAATAAAAATTTGGAACATCATTTTGGGACGGAGGGAGTAAAACAAATGGAGATGTTTCCTTCTTTTCTTTGATAGTGTATAGAATACCATTTAACTTGGTAAATTAGTTTTCTCTTTTTGGCGCATGCTTCATCCGTATCACAGACCTCTGGTCTTACTTTTTCTTGGCAGACATGATATTTTGCTATATTTCGGCAGCTGTTTAAGATGCTAGCTTTCATTCCTATAGTACTGCTTCCAAAAGATGAGATTTTTAAAGCTATTTCTTGTTGCAGGTAATCATCTTGCAAGAGAAGTTAGAAGAGAAGGACAAAGAGATTAAACAGTTGAAGCTGGAGCTACAGCAAAAAAGTGCAGTAGAGGCAACAAGTGACTTGGCTTCTGATAAAAAAATTAGTAGCGAGAGAATAGAATCAACAGAAGCAGAAAATGAGAATTTGTAGGCTGGATAAACATGGATTTTATTTTTCTCTTCTCTTCATGTGTTGTACATTAATATTTTATATGCTCTCGTCTTCAATTTATTAACTTAGCTTCAATGGCCACCGTAACAGTTATACGTAGGCATGCTAGAGTGGTGGCGAGAAACTTGATTTAATTTGAAGTGTTTTCATCACTGTTTGCATGCGACCAGTTCTTCTGTTTGTTTTTCGCGTCCATGTAACCCCAAAGTTTAGGGGCATATATACAATCTCTCAAAAATAAAGTTGGCTTTGCTGACTGCTACTATCTGGCAAGGGGATTGTTTGGACAAGTCGATTTTGATATCCTGCAATTATATACGACTAAAACATTTTGCCATTTGCCGATTGGTGGTAACAACAGACAAGTAAATGGCATCATGAATTTGTTTTCTTCAGATACTATTAAAAAAAATATATGCAGTTGTACACGCATTATCTCATCCTGGTTTCACTGCCTCAATAATATTAGCTGAGCTAAATGACCCTCATTTCCAGAAAAAAAGAAAAAACACTGGTGAGGAACTATTTTGTATACTACTCCTTCCGTCACGGCTAGTCCCACCTTTTTTGTAATTTGAATCAACTTTTAGCAATAATTTAGGTTTGTTTTAATTATGTTAATGAAAATCTAAAACTTGTATTGATATTCCGTAGTAAATACTATCAATAACGAGTTTAGATTTTTATTAGGATAGTTAAGACTAACCTAAATTATGGTTCAAAGTTGATTCAAGTTAACAACCAAAAAAGTGGGACCAACATTTCGGGACAGAGGGAGTATCAACAAGGACGTATAGGGAGTATCAACAAGGACGTAGACGTAACTCTGATGTTGATGCCACTGAACTTCAGTGCTCTATCTGAGGTATGGCACATAAAACCAAGGTCGCTAGTTGCAATGCAGCAGGTTAATGTTACGGTAGCCTCCAAGAAGATCACTTATTCCACACCCCCAAAAAAACATGAAGAACATCATCAAATCCTCAAGGGGACATGTGTAGTGTCGCAAGGTTAATAGTTCAAGATAACAAGTATAAGTGCAGATGGATTCTTTACCTCCACCTCTAGCCCTCAACAAGACACCACTTGAAACAACTGAATTTTGTTCAGAGGAGTTTCCTCCTGTGATCCCATCCCAAACCTGCATTTCCTTTGTTTCCAATTGCCTGTAATGGCTCCGTTAAACCCTTTGTGCTGCTCCCTAGCGCCTCTCCCTGTATTTCATTAAGAGAGACATTAACCCGAAAGTATAAAGAATAACTCAAATAAAGTAGGCTTTAATTTCGGAACTCAAACTACTGTGTAAATCATGAGGCATGAGGCTCAGTTTATTATGCACTGGTTTGTCTTGTTGTTTTCTAGTCACCTTCACATGTACTCATATATTGAAAAAAAAAGGGGCAACAAGTTGCATTTCTTTGGTGTGCTTGTTTTAGTTATGTTGAAAGCATGTTAGTTCCCAAAATCCTACAATGGGCAACATGCTCTTTCAGGATTAGATATCAACCCATCAAATTAACATATTTAAGCTCCGAGCGTGCTACTATCCTGATGAGCAGCTGCAGTTATCTTCTACAACTATTTTTTTATTTTAGAACTTAGGTTGTCTTTGATGAGTACCTCTTTCCAGCCCATGTTTTCCATAATTCTTTTGGCATAACTACCATCACCAAATGACATGTTCAAAGATTCAGCAGCAGCTGCCTCTGGACTTGCAGAAACAGGAGATGATGGCGAAAAATCAGCATTAAATTTTGCTTTCTTTTCTCCAGGACCCACACCAAAACTACCATGCAATGCTCTTCTCTCGGCAGCTCTGTCTCTATATGCACTGCCATCATTCTGCAAGTGTAAGACTTGAGTTACAAGGGACCAAACTCAGAAAATAGTTGCAACAATATACACTTCATTAAAGCGGATAAATGAAATAAATAGGCAAGATATCATGAAAAAGTAAATATGAATTTTACTAGGATACTGTCCCTCATCAGTAGGATACCTTTGTTTCTTCTGGAGCATGATACATATATATCATTTGAGTGAAATTCTTTATTCAATCTAATGTTATGTATAACGTGTGCTAGGCTGATGGCCCTTAAATTATGAACCAACTAACTGAAATGGCCCCTTTGATGTCTATAGCAAACCGAAGAGTGAACAACAACAACATTACCCCAGTGCCGCAAAGGCTCCCACCTACGGTGGGTAAGGGGGTCAGACGTACGCAGGCTTGCCCCCGTAAAACAGCACATAGAGGCTGTTTACGGATGACCCATGATGAAAATTGCGTCGAAAATTGCATGGATTGACTGCAATGAACATTGAAGGTAGTTTATGCACGGTTCCTGACTTAATAAAAAAATAAATAAAAATTTAACGAGCAATGAGAGGGATTCTCCACCAAACTATTTTCATGTTCAGTGATAAATCCAAGCATCATACTCTTGTCTGTACGCCATACAAATCCTGTTCAGTAACTTATAGTCCCATCCGATGCCAAATTCCAAAAGCAACTGAGAAGCGGCTAAATCACCTATCTTTTTGGTGATAGCTACTCATTTCTTAGAATTTTTTGTGCATACAACTCTGGATGCAAACACAGAGACTATCAACAAGAAAGCTAAACCTGATGAAAAGTAGTTTGAAGTATCTAAAAGGGAGCTTAACTGCTGGTTCTAAACATTGTAACTTTCAAAGGGAACTAACAGTTTCAGCTTCATGAAAAGCCAGCATTTGCAGAGGTTACCTTGGGGGATACATGGAGCCGCTTCGTTGGCTCATTTTTAAGAACGATTCCTTCTACTATTTCACATTCAAGCTTTTTGCAGGATTTAGGTAGCCTCTGAATATGCTTACGAATTGACAATTTTGCAAAGCCCCAATTCTTGGTTGGGTTGGAAGAATCATAACTTGTTAAAGAAGCTAAGTGTTCCACACTAGGAGTCCTCAACTTGTATATCTGACCTGCATGATGAAGGAAAGGAACAACTGAGTCTTTGACACACTCTGATCAGTAAAACCATGTTAGGATAATGTGGTTATGTGAATAACTGACTCTCTGTTATATGTGTACGAATAAGAGAAAACAGACAGCCAAACATCAAGAATCTGTGAGAAGAAGATTATTTTGGGCGTGTTTGGCCCCTAATGTTTTGGTTTTGGGTTTTGAAATTTTCTTCTCCCCCCCCCCTCTCTCTCTATTACAAAAGAAACTCAAAAAAACCCTGCAGGAAAACTAACCGCAAAGCCAAGTCCGCACTTTGGGTCGAAATTACTTAAGGAAAAAATATCGTACTTATTATATATCGTACTTATTATATAGAATTTTGGCACAAAGGGGGTCAAATGATATCGTAGTGCCAATTTTACCAAAAATAAAGAGGGGTCGAAATGGACGAAAATAGCATTTTTAGTGTACATTTTAAGAATTTATAGGTACAAAAATGACATTTTCCAAAAATTAAGGGGGTCGAGTATACCCTTAGGGTGACTTCACCACTGACGGTTATCACTAAAAGCAACTCTTACGGTAAAAATACATGTGTTACTTATGAGAGGCTCACATGCACAAGTACACATCAAGATAGTGGACAGACTAATTAGATGGATAAGATGAATAGATATTAAAAAGAACATATTTGAACATTGGAAGATTTTTTAAATTCAAAAAGTTATTGCATCTGAGTTGTAAAAGGAATTATTTTAAAAACCAGAGTGTTAAATTCTTTTTAACTAATTGCGGAAGTGACATGAAATAATAAAATCCCTACTGCATTATATTCTCAAATCTTTTTCACTTCCATTTTTTTTTTCAAAATTTTGCTTCATTCTACCCCCCTCCAGATAATCAAGGCAACTTATAGAAACAAATGATAACCTGATGTCACTCGAACCAGATCACGACGCACTTTACAAATAGGAGCTGTTTTTAGCAGACCGCCATTTGAAGACATTGACGGGTGAAGCTTAACAGATCTTTTCACTAGGCGCCCAACCAATCTGGATACTTCACCAGTCCCATCCTTCTTAGTCCCTCTTACCATTGTCCAATCCCATAAATCTACTACTGGGAAAGAAGGGGACAACTCTTTATTAGGCTCGGTGACCTGGCCGTACTGAGATCGCCAGGCTTCTTCATCCTGATAGAAACCTACAAGGGAAAAGAAAGGGAACAATATTCAGAAGACGTTTGGGACATGATTAATATTTATGCCAATCTAAGCACATGAAAAAGTCATAAGATTAACATGAACCTTCTTCTAAGGAACTTCCACTTGCACCAACAACATTACTGTCATCAGGAATCCATTCACCTTCTTCTTGTACAATAGTGCTATCATTCTTTGCACCTGGACAAAGCTAGACCAGTTTAGTCCAGCTTCTATCATAGCACTTCCTTTCCATAATGGAGCACAAATTATTGACAAACCATCAAAAGAAAAATTTAAGTTATCTCCGCTATCCCTCTCCCCAAGCATCCTCTCATCAGAATCGGCATGCATTGCTGGGTTTGCGTAATTCGACAAATAAAGATCAATGAGAGTGTCTTCTAGCCTAAAAACAATAATTCACATTCATAGATCAAACTAGGTGACATGCGTATATCATATCGTAAATGACCAAATTATATAAAAGATACTCCGTACCATTCAGATGGAGGAGGAAGACTTTCAGGCAATTCAATATTTATGCATTCTGTATAATCTGCAAAAGAAAACAATAATATAAAGAATAACAAAAATAAATGAGAATGCTAGTGGTCCAAATTAAACTAATATGGTAAGCTCTGATGCTCTGACTCTTTGGTTTACCCAGCCGTACCCGTGTCGGACACTCCTATTTTAGTCTTGTTGACAAGGGTCCGGCGAGGTAAACCAAATAGTCCGAGCATCATAGAGCACAAGTTTTTCCATCATTTCAGATGAAGCCAAAAAATGAGAATGCTAGTGGTCCAAATTAAACTAATATGGTGTAGCATAATTTTTTCCATCATTTCCGATGAAGCCAAAGACTCACTATTTTTTGGCTTGGGAATATGATGAAATAAAGCAAAATGGATCACTAAACTTTCTGCCCTTCTTTGTTATGAAGCACCAGTCAATCCATACAATTTTCGAAGCAATTTCAAAAGTGGGTCAACCGGAAACAACCTCTCTATGTTTTTATATAGGGGCAAGGTTGCGTACATCCGACCCCCCCTTACCCCACCGCAGGTGGGAGCCTTTGCGGCACTGGTAATGTTGTTGTTATTATTGTAGCATAAGTTATTATCTCTTAAGTGTTGCCATGGCATAATTCAAATGCAGTGAAATACGATTTCAATAATTTGTAATTAAATCTTCCATATTGCAATACCAGGATGGTATATGAACAGTGACAACTATGAGAACTTGATCACCTGCACGAGGTTCATCACAACTGGTTTCCGCTTCATTGGCAACAGATTCACGTCCTTCAAATGGAGTGCAATTGACCTCTTTATCACAAGGCTCACGTGCACCTGAATCATCTTGAAAAAAGCTATTGACAACAATATTTCCACACTCATAAACTTCAGACAAACTCCCCTGAGATAATATAACAAGAGAATAAGAATAACTCCCCAGAAGAACAGAGTTAGATACAACAGCAAATGGAAAGAAAAAAAGGAGGGAAAAGGGAGGATCAAAGTTCAATACTACCTGGTCAGTTTCCAAGAGCACATAAGTCCCATTTTCAAATTTGTAGTAATGACCATCTCTGCTATTATAATACCATCCAGCATTAGGATCATGATAAAACCCACTACTGCAATATACGAAGACAAGCCAGGGTCAGAAAACTATAAATGGATTGCTAAGTGAAAAAATGCAATCAACAAGAGACAGCAATGCCGAGCTTATAAAGGTAATGTAAATTAATGTTGTTTCGGTCTTCCAAAATCAACAAAACTAGCTGGAGAGGCTATTGTAACAAAATAAATGTCACTTATTTCTGAAACAAAAAGAGGAAGCATTCTAAGATCACCCAACAGCCAATGGTATGTATCCTCCACTTGATAAACTAATGTTGGTGGCTTGGTGCAACAAAAGAGTAACACAACTGCCATAAAGGAATATGCTTCAGAAAGGAGGCTTACAGGCAGGCCAGAAACAAATGTCAATAATCATTGATAGCCAACTCACATGTAAAATCTATGGGCACGATTCAGGTAATTACGGCTTAGTAATTAACAAAAAGGGGATATCAGTTCTTATGACGGACAAATATTTAAAGTCACTCAAACTACTTACTACCTCTGTCCCAAAATGAATGACCATTTTTGTCCCTAAATGAATGACCTTTTGAAACTTTTCCATCAAAAAACTTTGTCCCTAATCGATTTTTTTTTCAATTTTTTTCCATAGTTCATATATTGTTGCAAAACTAAAAGGTTGAAAGTGAATAACAATAATATTTATGATTTTTTCAATTAAAAATCAACCTTTTCAAAATAACCCTTAAATTCAAAATGGTCATTTATTTTGGGACGGAGGGAATAGTTTGTTCAATAATCCCAGAGGAAAATTTATACCAATTCGATCCAGAGTTTCAGTTTCCAGGCCATTGAGTGGCTCTCATGATTTCTATGCAATACCAGTGTGATGCTCAACTAGGGTTCTTGAACAATGATAAGCATCGACTTCTCAATATCCAAGCAAAATTGAATATTGATAATATCTTCTGTGGCCCCTTCAATTTTGCTTGGATATTGAGAAGTCGATGCTTATCATTGTTCAAGAACCCTAGTTGAGCATCACACTGTTCAAGAACCCTAGTTGAGCATCACACTGTTCAGACTGCTAATTGTATGAAATTTCATACAATTAGCAGTCTGAAAATTAGGGTTTAGTGGGAGTAAAAATTTAATGAATTTTGCGGGTGTATTTAGTAGACAAGTGAAGAAATTCAATTGCGGGTGTACAACATTGTAGTGAAGGGTAATAACAATTCTCAAAAAAAAATATACCACTATATCGGATGACACCATTATGAATGATCAAACCCTAGAAATGAGTATAAATTAACATAAAACTCAATTTCATAGCACGCCCTATGAAATAAGAATTCAATATAAGAAAATTCAAAGGTAAAGCAAGATAATTGTTTACATTTGCTGGAAGTGTTGAACCCTAATTGAAATAACAACAAAATAAAGAAAATTCGGAAACTCGCCAATCGATTAAGAATTAATAACCTGGCATGGAAGTAAAGCTGCGAATATTCATCCCACTGGAAGCCGCAATCACTCTGCTCCCCTTCTTGTTGTTGATCTGGCTCGTGGGCTCCCGCCATTTTAGCAGTTCCCTTTCTGCTCAACCCGACATTCGCATTTACGCCAAAAAGGTCGGATAGTTTCCGGGTTCACGGTAGCTATCCATACCCGAATCGATATATTTTCTATAGATTTTCTTAGGTCAAAATGCTTATGGCCGTGACTTTGATTAAATGTGAAACTGGGGAAAACTCAGATGTGGTGAAAACCCGATTTTTTTCTTCAAAATATAGCTTTTTAAAATTTTAAATACCAAAATAACATACTACATTAAAACTTATGTAACATAATAATAGCACTTTTTTGAAATTCCGGGTTTGTCAAAACCGGAAAGGAAGTAACACATACTTCCTCCGTCCCATTAATAAGTTCATCCTTTTGGGTTTGTCACGCAAATTAAGGAAAAGAGGAGAGAGGAGAAAGTGTTGTGAGTATAAAAGTAAAATAAGAGAGAAAATGAGTGGAGAGAATAGTAAATTTGAAAAGTGTTGTGAGTGTAAAAGTAAAGTAAGAGAGAATTAGTGGGTGGAATAGTAAAGATTCTTTGCCATTTTAGGAAAGGTGAAGCTTTTAACGGAACACCCGTTTTGACAAAAAATAAAGTTATTAATGAGACGGAGGAAGTATTTTTGTATTATTTTAGTTTTGACCAATATATATTTTCCAAACTTCAGAGACTAAAATATAATTTTTAGTTTTGGACTTGCGTCGGTCTAATGTCGGAATCCAGGGGCCTGTGTTAAGTGCGTGTGTAAGGGCATTTATGTAATCTTTATTTCAGCAAGGGATGTCCGGGGGATTATCAAAATATTGTTTCCTAAATTGAGATTGTAAGGGATGTCCGGGGGATTATCAAAATATTGTTTCCTAAATTGAGATTGTGTTTGGCCTAGAGGGCTCTAGGGTTCATTACCCTTAATTTTTAGATATTACTCCCCTGGTCTTCGTCTCTAAATGAATGTCTGAATTTCGTTGAGGGGATGCTCTCTGAAATGTTTACTTTTTATACATTTAAATGGCAAATATGCAAGAATATCTAGTTATCCACTGTTCATCGAACTTTCGTGTTACAAACTAATGCATGCACGATGATTCTGGCAATATGCAGTTCATTTTAGAAAGAATATATGGAAATGTAGAGAGATGTTTCTTATTCCTCAACTGAATTCTGTTACAATCTATTCTATTCCAATACAGAGAGATACATCCTCTATTTATACTCTATTACAGACTGAGTTGACTCACTCTATATTATCCCCCCTCAAACTAGAAGTCTTAAAAATATCAAAGACTTGAAGTTTGTGCAACAGAGGAAAAAGAATGGTAGTATTAAGAGACTTGGTAAAAATATCAGCTAACTGAGTCTTGGTGGATGTAAATGTGGGAACAATGAAACCAGCCTTCACTTTGTCTCTGACCAAGTGACAATCAATGTCGATATGCTTGGTTCTCTCATGAAAAACGAGGATTTGAGGCAATGTGCAAGGCACTTATTGTCACGAGAATAAAGGAATGGGAGTAGCCCTTTGGGAAATGTGAAAATCATGAAGTAAAGCAACTTGACCAAGTTAATTCACAACATGCATTTGCCATAGCTCTATACTCGGCCTCTGCGAGAAGATCGGCAGCTGTACTTTGTTTCTTAGCCTTCCGTGACACGAAAGAACCACCCCGAAAAGAATCTGATGACCGAGAAATTGACCTCCTTGATGTGGGACATGCGGCCCTCGGCATCACAAAAAGCTTGTATACGAAGAGATGAGCCGGAAGAGTATAGAAGACCTTGTCCGGGGTACCTTTTAAATACTTCACCAACTTAATAGCGGCTTGAAAGTGGGGAACTCTGGGCTTAGCCATGGGCGACTCAAAATGTGAACACCGTAAGAGATGCAGTGCAGTTATGGTTAAGTAGATGAGCTTGCCAACAAGTCGTCGATATGAGTCGAGGTTTAGGAAATAACTCACCATCATCGAAGCGAATGATGGTTAGCCTCCATAGGAACCTTAGAAGGCTTGCAACCTAGGAGACTGCCTGCGTGATTAAGTCAAGCATACTTTCTTTGATGAAGACAAATACCTTCTTTGGATCTAGCAACCTCGATTCCCGAGAAATAGTTCAATTTGCCTAGATCTTTGATGTTGAGCGAGTATGTAGATAAGATTTTGCGAGGAGATGGTCTCATTGCTTGAACCAAGACAATTAAAATGTCATCCACATATCTTCTATAAGAAACGTAAAATGAGAACCGAGTCTTCAAAGTAAACGGGAATGGTCATTTTTAGGCGAACAAAACCAAATTTGATCGGTGTAGATGAGAACTTGGAGAACCGTTGCCTAGGTGCTTGTTTTAAGCCATAGAGAGACTTAAGTAACTTACGTAGCTACTGTTTGAGAAGAAGAAGAAGTTTGACTCAAACTCTACGGAACATTATAACACTGGAGGAATTGCCATATACACTTCCTCATTCAATTCACCATGAAGGAAGGCATTGCGACATCCATTTGAGATAGAAACCAATTCAGGCGGCAAGAGCAAGGAATACCCTTGCGATGTCATCTTTGCCCTTTGGAGCAAATGTGTCAAAATAATCGAGCCGTAGGTTTGAGTGAACCCTTTTGCCACTAACCTAGCCTTATACTTGTCTATGTTCCCATCGGGAAGATACTTCACCTTATAAATCCATTTACGCACCTACAATCTTTTGCCGGGAGGTAAAATGCGCAAAGACCATGTATTGTTTTGTTCTAATGCATTCAATTACGAAGCCGTGGCTTCACACCACTTTGGATTAGAGACGGCTTGATTATATGTGGAAGGTTGACAATGGAAGAGATATTGCAAATGAATGAGCAATAAGAAGGAGATAAATTTGAAAATGACATGTAATTTGAGATAGGATAAAGACAAGAACTAACAAATGAAGAAGAAGGTGAAGAAGAGGAAGAACTTGGTACTTGAAACTGAGTAGGCAAACCAGTATAGTCCTTGTATCTAGCTGGAACAACTTTTGTTCTCGAAGGTCTGACAGTAGGAAGGGAAGGAATCACAGGATCATCAACATGAGTTGTGGGAGAAGAGGTTGAATCATGAACAACTGAAGGAACAAAATTTTCATCATCAAAAGAAACTTCGCAGGAGAAGAGATAAATGAAGTAGATGAATGGACTACGGTGATTTGGACAAGAAGAATTGGACTCAATAATCGAAGAAGAATTCTGAAAAGGAAATGTGTTTTCATAGAAATGCACATCCCTACTATGAAAGATTTTGTGAGTACTCAAGTCATATAGTTTATATGCTTTCTTTCCAAAAGGATAGCCAATAAACACACATTTGGTGGCTCTTGAGGAAAATTTGTCTCTTGAAGCTTGAAGAGTGGATGCAAAACACAAGCATCCAAACACTCTAAGATGATTATAAGAAGGGGGTTGACCAAGCAACAATTCAAGAGGAGATTTATTGTTAAGCACAGCTGTGGGAAATCTGTTAATGAGATAAGTGGGCTGTAAGGATGCACTCTCCCCAATTGAATTGGTAAATGAGATTGAAATTTTAAAGCCCTTGCTATCTCAAGAAGGTGTCTATGTTTCCTTTCCACTCGACCATTTTGTTGGGGAGTTTGAACACAAGAGCTATTCTGAGTTATTCCAAGAGGAAGAAGAAGAGAATTGATATCCTTATTAAAGAATTCAGATCCATTATCTGATTTGATGGTAAGAACATTGGCTTTGAAATGATTGGATATGAATTTAAGAAAGTATGCAAGGTATTGATGAACTTGAGATTTAGACTGAAGCAAATAAGTCCAAGTAGATCTAGTGCAATCATCAACAATAGTCAAAAAGGAAGTACAACCATCTAAAGTGGGATGTTTATATGGTCCCCACACATCACAATGAATGAGAGAGAAAGGATTAGATGAATGAGATAGACTTAAAGGAAATGATATCCTTGTTTGTTTAGCATAGTGACAAATTTCACACATAAAGTTGGAACTGGAAGTGGAAACACAAGGTACATCAGAAATGTGTTTAAGAGTAGAGATAGAACAATGGCCTAGTCTATTATGCCACACTTGAAGACTAGTAGTACTGGAAACAATGAAAGAAGAACTGAAAGAACTTGTGGGAGTGTGAGCAGGAAGAACAAGTCTATACAGGTTGCCTTGGAGTTGACCAATCCCCTTCACCTTCCTCCCCACTAAATCCTGTAACAAACAGTAAGAAGGAAAGAAAATGAGGCACAGGTTACTATCACAAGATAGCTTACTCACAGAGATTAGATTGAATTTGAAATTTGGAATGTACAAAACATTGTACAAGGACAATTGAGGAGTAAGCTTGATAGTACCTTTGTGAGTTATAAGGGCTGATTGACCAGTTGGAAGTAATACAAGAGAATTCAAAGGAACAGGATCAATCAGGGAAGAAAAGGAATTGGTAATATGATCAGTTGCCCCAGAATCAATAATCCAATCATTGAGATGTGGTGTTAAAGGAATTGAATGAGAAGAACTAGCAATACATAGATTTGAAGAGATTATACCTGCAATCTGATCACTGGTATTGCGAATGGTCTGCTGATTTATCAAGTTGAGTAGATGCTGATATTGTGAAGAAGTTAAATCATCTGAACTTTCAGAAGGCCCTGTGCAAGCATTTGCAGTCTTCATAGATCCACCACTTGAAGGGCTTGTGAACTTGGATTTGAATTTAGGCATTTTTGAAGTGTCTGGTTTAGTACCATGCAGGGGATGCCACTCAGGATATCCAGTGATAAAGAAAGCGGCCTCTCCTTGGTATGCTTGACCCCACCACAATGATCACAGAAAAGCTTGGATTTATCTACTCTTTTGTAGCCAGTTGATGATGAGGTAGTTGATTTGTAACTACCAGGTGTCTTGACAAGAAGAGCAGTTGTAGAATCAGCAACATTTGGAGGATATTTGACAGAGTGAGGATTGAGCAGAATTCCTCTTTGCTTCTCATCTTGAGCAAGTAGAGAGCAGGAGCCAGCTGAAGTGTTGGTAAAGGAGTTTTAGCCAGAATAATGCCTCTAATGTTGCTGAATGATTCATTTAAGCCCATGAGAAACTGTGTTACTTGATGCAAGTGTTCTGCTTCTTCAACCTTCTTAGAAGCTCCACAGATACAATTACAAGTACATTTAGGTGCTTGAGTTAGATTCAAGTACTCATCCCATAGTGCTTTGAATCTGGTAAAATATGCGGAGAGGGAGAGATTATCCTGAGTGAATGAATTGATTTCCTTCCTGATTTGATAGACTTGAGGAGCATGTCCCTGAGTAAACCTCTCACTTAAATTGTCCCAAATGTCTTTGGCCATAGTGGTGTACACAATACTCGACTTTATTTCAGCAGAGACCACATTAAACAACCAAGAGATGATCATATCATTGCAACGCATCCATTGATGGAAGTATTTTGAGGTAGAAGCAGGTTGTTTATGTAATCCAGTAATAATGCCTAATTTATTCTTAGTTGACAAGGCAATCATCATGTTTCTCTTCCATGAATTATAGTTATGTTCAACTAGAATTTCAGTAATCAAACAGAGGCCAGAATGATCATTTGGATGTAAGTAAAGAGGATGAAGAGGATTTAGTACCAAATTCTGCTCAATCAAGTCATAATCATCAACCTGTTCACCGCCAGAGTTGTCGGAGTCATCATCCGCCATTGATAGAGCTCAAGGTAGAGATCTAGAATTAGGTTTTGAAGAAGAATGATCGATCGATTTGATCAATCAAAGAGAAGAAAGAGATCGAGAGTTAGGGTTTGCGGAACCGCTCTGATACCATATGGAAATGTAGAGAGATGTTTCTTATTCCTCAACTGAATTCTGTTACAATCTATTCTATTCCAATACAGAGAGATACATCCTCTATTTATACTCTATTACAGACTGAGTTGACTCACTCTATATTAGAATATCAGTTACCAAAAACATCAGTAACTCTACTCTTGGATATATAATTAAAGAGGGCTTAATTTTTTTTAGCTGATAGAAAGAATATCGGTCAGACAGAATATTCCCAAATATATTGTCCTTTTTTGTTTGTTTCTTAATCTAATTTACGGGAAATATTTACAAGAGTAAAAAACACACAGCAACACACACCTACACACACGTTCTCACTCAGATAGAAACTAACAAACAAAAAAAACGCAGTAACATATAGCTAGTAAAAAACACACACATCAAACACACAGCAACACACACCACCACCGCTATATATTACTCACTCTAATCGAAAATGAATGATCGCCGGATTATTGCAGGCTGTGATTTACTCAGGTGAGTGAGATTATTCCGTATCTTGGCAAGGAAACCACTGGACGGCAATCTTTGTTTTTGCAACCAAGGTTGACCATAGCGGAGTTCTCCTCTTACCTGATCTTTACAGACGAGCCTTGCTTTACCCAAGGGCGGCGGGGGTTTATAGAAAGTGCGTTATGGAGAGGATTGGAGGAGATCGTTGATTTGAAGAAGGGATTAAAGTGGTGAAGGAGAGTGTTGGGAAAATACATAAATATGCCCCTGAACTTGGGCTTTGGATGCACACTATTGTCGTTAACTGTCGTACTTACCCCTAAACTCAAGAAAAATCCTTCAAACAAAATTTAAAATTCTTGGTGTGATAAATATTGTATAAAATATACTTATTTAATTTTAATTCTCAATGAAGTGGGCTTTTTCTTAATTAAATATGCAAGAAATTTAAAACACATAATGAATTTGTTACACGATTTAACAAATAAATGGAGATAAACAAGGTCATATAGGCTTTTGTCAAGGATAGGCAGCTGTGGATATCAGAAGCAATGTTGCACTGAAACCCTGAAATAGACATATTGTAGTAAATGAAATAGTAGGGGAGATTCCTTGGAAATCTGTCCGTGCTCGAGGCTTTAATTAGATCTCTCTTCAAACAAAATAGTAGGGGAGATTCCTTGGCAACTCACTAGGCTGTTATTTTTGGCCTTCTTCGAGAATAGTTCATACCAAGGAAACCTGGCTTTGTGCGGATTTCCATTGACAAATAAGTGCAAAAATGATAAACCTGGCTTTGTGCGGATTTCCGTGTTATTTCGTTGTAGGTTCTAGTATCATAAAGAGATCCTCTCTGTGTTCCGATTTTGTTACTTTTAAACCATTTTCCTTCTCAAGTCACAGATTGGCGTACAATTTTTTAATCTTTATATGTATAAACTTGTTGTTGTAGTATTGTTGTTGCTTCAGAGATGTAGCTTGCTCTTGAAGATCTTTAGTATTCTGTAATAGCAAAAACAAGAACCATTACACGAGAGTTTGAAACTTAAAAAGTCTACTGTGTTATCAATATACATAGCTCCGGTTTGGCTTCTCCGCAGAGATCTTTCTCCACTCCCATATCAACAAAACAGAATCTGATAATTCTTGGGGTCTATACCAATGTACAAATAGCTCGAACGATCCATTCTGTACTGTTAATTGGTTTGCTTGCGGTTCTCCCTTTTCTTGTTACAAACTGAAAGATTTGCGGTTCTCCCTTTTCATTCTAGCAACAGCAACAAAACTCAATAATCCCGCATGACATCGATATTATACTAAACAAAGAATACTTAATGATAAAAATGAAAACACGTCAAAAGAATATTGGATGAAAATCAAGTTCGCCAAATATATAATGTATAATATAAAGATCTGCAATGCTATACTGTAAATCTTCCCCACCAAACTATATATACTTGGTCACTTCAGTTCTTTCAACAGTGCCTCACGATAGGATCCTGGAGGACGAGGCAATAGTACTGAAGAAGTACAAGCTGCAGATTGCACCGTTGTTGACGGGTCAAGAAATCCTGATATACTTGACAACCATACTGTAGGACTTGCATCTTTAACTATCTCAGGTTCGGTAACAGCACCAAAACCTCGGAGTAACTTCACTTGCTCCACAATGAAGGGGTGATTCAATAGTTGTTCCGCGCTCCATCTCTCATGCATGTTCCTTATAAGGCACCTTCTCAAGAAATCCTTAGCATTATCCGAAATATTATTCTGATCATCGTCAGGTATTTTCGGAAGCTCAGTTTTGAAACCAATTGTCAACAGAAGATCATCCAAGTTGTCTTCACCCAAGTAAAAACATCTCTTAGGGTAGGCCGGCTTTCCTGTGAGCATCTCCATCACAACACACCCCAGAGACCAGATATCCATAGGAGATTCGTGTATTCCCAACAACACGGATTCAGGAGAACTATAAAGAGGAGTTCCTCGATGCTTAAACCAATGACCGTTCACCAATATGGGTCTGATAGTATCATCTCCAGCTTTTTTCGCCAACCCAAGATCCGCAATCTTTATATTGTTTAGAGTACCATCTTCTCTTGGGAAGACCAGAATATTAGCCGGCTTAAAGTCGCAATGAACAAAACCTTGTTCATGGATATCTTTCAGACCCGAAAGTAATAAAAAAGTGTACCACCCGACTTCATATTCGGGTAAAACTCCAAATATGCTGTTTTTCGAACTGCTGATGAGGTCAGCTAGTGTACCACCAGACGCGTACTCGAGTATAAGATTGAAAATACACTTATTGTTTTCAATGCTGATATCATGCCCAAAGCAACGTACAATGTTGGGACAACTATAGAGCTGATACAAGAAATTTTCTTCTTCTTGAAGGGAAGAAGATTGCTTGATATCTGCGCTCTTTACAGCAAAAGAAACATCAACATACTCAGAGTTTACTGGGGATGCAAAAAACACCGAGCCATAAGAACCTTTGCCAAGCATTCGGCGCTTTAGAAGTTGAAGGTTATCCGCCATGATCATACGGTACGCACTCTATTGCTCTCTCTCTCTCTCTCTCTCTCTCTCAATCTCTCAATACAATTGCTGTGTTTAGAAAATATAGTGACCGAGTATTTTTTCGAGAGAGTATTAACTTAATTTATAGTGTAATGTACGTAGGTAGCTACAGGAGTCTTACTTATCTTAGGTTTCCCAATCCAAGAACATTACAATTGCTATTTAATTTATTGACGTTGTGACTTTCCAATATTCCATTTTCGTTGCATAGTAGGATTGTGTTTTTAAAATAATACTAAAAATAAAAAATGCTAAAAAAAAACACTAAAATATGTGTTACTTCCTTTCCTTTGACAATACCGGCTATAAATTTAAATTTAATTCCGGTTTTGTCACTACCGGCTTTACCTTTTTTATTTTTTTTAAAAATGATTAATCAGTTTAAAAAAAAAAAAAAACCTTAAAGCCGGTTTTGATAGTACCGGCTTTAAATTTAATTCCGGTTTTGACAAACCCGGAACTCCCAAAAAGTGCTATTATGATACATAAGTTTTCATGTATGTATGTTATTTTGGTATTTAAAATTTTAAAAAGTTAAATTTTGAAAAAAAAAAACGTGAAAACCCTACCCTATCCTGTTCTCATTTTAAATATTAAACTAATTTAATTCCTTAAAAAGCTAATTTCTTCAACAATTAAAATAAACAATTTAATTTAAAAAGTTTAAAATTTAATTTTTTTAAGAAAAATATTCTTTGATTTCATAACAAGAAATTGTAGCAGTTGATTTGCCATTTTTTTTTATAAAATGTGTTTTATTTATATATATATATATATATATATAATTATATATATATATATATATATATATATATATATATATATATATATATATATATATATAATTTATTTATTTTTACAAAATTTAGATATCGTTTATTCTATGATAAAATTATATTTATATTTGTAATAAATAATTGTACTAATATTACTTTCCTATTTAGAAAACTAAACGTACATGCTAAAAAGGACATATAATATTTATTTTGTGATTGACAATATTTTTTTTTTGAAAACAAAAGAAAGTACAATTTTTATTATGTAATTATCTTACATTTGCATTGTTATGATTTTTTATTTTTTGTGATAATATTTAAATTTAAATTTATTTTAAACAAAAAGTAATTAAAATTAATATTGATGATGCCAAAAAGTCGAATCAGCCCAAATCCAAGCGCTAGGTTGTACTCCGGCGATTGCTTAGCCTGAAAATAAGATAAAACAAGTAAACTAAGCCGGGGCTTCATCGGCGAAGGCCCTCCGACGTGAGAGTAAGTTCACGGTTTGTAAAGAGAGAAAATAATTTGACAGAGCTTCGAGTCAAAGAATTAACGTACTAAAATATGGAAATAATGACTTGTATTTATAGTGATGGATAGGTAGAATCCATATTGAACTTGGACTGTAAAGAGATAAGATATAATCCTAAGAGGATTATATCTGTTGAGGATTCCTTATTTGACTTGAATTGATATAGGAAATGGTTACAATCCTGATTAGATTATAACTGCTTATTGTCCTTATTTGATTAGGACTGATAAACTGCTCTGTCGGAATGCCGAGATGATATTTCTTTCCTCGTCATATGTTGGTATGCCGAGGTACATATATTTCTCTCCTCGTCATACATGGTCATATCGGTCCATGATGAGCCGGGGAAGGAATTAAGAGCTGAAGAGATTGGTAGGATAGCCGAGATGCAAATATTCCTCTCCTCGTCATGCATGGCCATCTTGGTCCCATGATGAGTCAGGGTAGGAATAGGAAATAAGTGGAGACCGTTGTGATGATCTCATAACCGAGGGAGGCACCTCGTCATTAAGGGAGGTATGATCTCGACCTACGAGGGAGGTCTCCTCGACCTTTTTAGTTGGGCTTAGTTTATGCTTGCTTGCAGATGCCGAGATAGATGAACGAGGAGGCCCATGTCTTACCTCGTAACTTTAAGATATGATGGATTATGTTTATAGCCCAATCCACATGGGCTTTACCCGGACAAGCTCATGTCGTATTTCGGTGTATACCGTTCAATTGCCCCCGACTTTCTAGCTCGGCTGTGCCGAGGAGAAAGTGATCTCGTCCTCGGCCCCCGAGAATACGAATAGGCATCATGTGGTAATGTCGCTTCAAATGGGTATTGTTCCATTATCTACCGGTTAATAGTACAATGATGAGCACGTCCCACGATGTTCTGACACACCTTGGAGATTGCCAAATACATTTAATTAATGTTGGGGGCGCCATACCCGCTGACCCGTTTGTTTTCGGGTTTGACCCAGTTGATATGAGTTATAAAAACAAAGCTTCCCTTTCAATTTCAACTTTTACCAGCCTTGAGTTTTGAGAGCGAATACCAGGATTCAAACCGTTCGTGTTCTTGAAGCTTTGTGTTGCCCAGAATCTCCAGACACTTTCGATTTGCCGTTCAATTCCGTCAATCTTCAACAGAAACAGGTATACATTTTTTCCTTCTACTGATTTCTGTTTTTAACTTGCCATTTCTAGGGTTTTGGTAGGGTTTTGAATTTCAAGACCGCCATTGTTGAACCCTTGAAACTTTTTCTTTGAAATTTTGTTATTTGATTCTTGAACCTTCTTGCCCCTTCGTTCCCCCTTAGAAATGGCTCGTTCTTGGGATCATACCCCTCGATTCCGTTATGGGTACCACAAGGGCAACCTGAGGGTTTACCGGAGAGAGAGAGGACCATGGTTGCTGGTGAATTTGACGGAGATTGGGGCAATGTCGACGAAGTATGGATGTACGAGGATGTATATCCAATATCCAGATAAGACGAGGATAGATAGGGTTGATTCGCAGTCCCTCAGTATAGTATTATTTGGAAGCCGAGCCGAGATGATTGAGCACATCAATTTGTTTTACCCGGCTTCGGATCATCTTGATCGTCTCGTCTAAGTGGTAAGGCTCCCTCCTCGGCCTTATTGTGAACGACGAGGAGGGGCATTCCTCTTCCCCGTCTTGATATCAGCCTCAGACGATTTAACTGATTCTTATTCCTCGACTTCTTGCAGATATGACGGGAAGAGGGAATTAGGCCTCCACGCCCACCAAGATTGTAGATGCCTTCGTTGAAGGCCGAGGTAGAGGAGGCCGAGGTAGAGCTACCCATCCCAGAGCTAAACCAGTTAAGGCCGGGGATCCCATGTTGGAGGTCCTATACTCGAAATACGTGGTGGATAGGAACGAGTATAGGTTAACTTACGTCGGTCGTCCCTCTTTGAGACCGAGATAGAGAAAAGCGCATTTTATTATAATGACAGTCATGTCCATTTCTACTTTAAGCAATTTCAGCAGGCCTTCGTCTCCCATTGGACCCTTTCATCAACGAGTTCCTAGGAGACTTGAGAGCCGTTCCGGCAATGTTGGGAGCCAACGGGACTAGGGTCCTCGTAAGCTTTATTGTTTTATGTCGTAGTTTAGGTTTTGAGCTTACCCAAGCTGCCTTCCACCACTTCTTCAACATCAGCTACATCAAAGAGACCAGGCTTATTGTAATAAGGATTGATTCCCAGAAATCGAAGATCATCCTCCCTACGTCCAGCAAGGTATTAGGCTGGGAGAACCATGCCATAAGGGTGGAGAGTCGACAAGGCTGGGAGTTCCCCTCTCCTGTTGATGTGCCTGCTGTCCCCAAGCAAGTGTTACGAGCTGAGTGGACCTCGGCCTTGATTAAGCGTCTTACTAAGTTTGCCGGGATAGGCTTGCTCGAATGGTCTGTTATATGTGTACGAATAAGAGAAAACAGACAGCCAAACATCAAGAATCTGTGAGAAGAAGATTATTTTGGGCGTGTTTGGCCCCTAATGTTTTGGTTTTGGGTTTTGAAATTTTCTTCTCCCCCCCCCTCTCTCTCTCTCTTATTACAAAAGAAACTCAAAAAAACCCTGCAGGAAAACTAACCGCAAAGCCAAGTCCGCACTTTGGGTCAAAATTACTTAAGGAAAAAATATCGTACTTATTATATAGAATTTTGGCACAAAGGGGGTCAAAATGATATCGTAGTGCAAATTTTACCAAAAATAAAGAGGGGTCGAAATGGACGAAAATAGCATTTTTAGTGTACATTTTAAGAATTTATAGGTACAAAAATGACATTTTCAAAAAATTAAGGGGTCACTTGGATAACTTCACCACTGACGGTTATCACTAAAAGTAGACATGCCCTTCCGGTTCAAATCGCCGGTTCCGGTTTCGAACCGGCGGTTCACGGTTCCATCCCCTATTGAACCGAAATCGGCCCGGTTTGTCACGGTTCCGGTCCCGGTTCCGAACCGCCCGTACGGTTTCGGTCCCGATTTTAAACCGGCAAATTTCCAAAAAAAAATAAAATGAATAGGCTTGGGCGGTCGCCCAAGATGGGCCGAATGACTTGGGCGGTCGCCCAAGTGTCCAGTCTTTAAAAAAAATGAAAGGCTTGGGCGGCCGCCCAAGATGGGCCGAATGACTTGGGCGGTCGCCCAAGTGTCCAGTCCTTCAAAAAAAAAAAAAACAGTTAAATTCTTAACAATTTCTGTTAAGTTTTATAAAAAAGTTAATTTTTTGCAAAAAAGTCATATAAAAACTTAACTTTTTTTAAAAAAATAAACGAAAGTATATAAAAGAAAAAGGGACGGTACCCTTAAATTTTATTAATTAAAATAAAATTACAAATGAGGGGGACAACCAACCTTACCCTTTTATAAATAAGGGGGACATTTAGGAGCCTTTACCTCAACCTAACTATTACAATTAAATAAAAATAAACCTAATCTAAAACCTAATCTATAAAATTACAATTAACCTAATCTAAAGTCTAAAGAGCGGCGTAGTTCATTCGACTTCACTCCCCGATGTATCTTCATCAAAGACCTCCTCCTCCTCGGAACTACTTCTTTTATCTTGAAGTCGTAGTTCGTCTCTATGCCAATCGTCGAGCAACATTTGATATTCTAACTTATATGGAGACAACCTTGACCTTTGATCGGACAAGACATTTCCTCCTACCCTAAATACTTCTTCTACGGCGACGGTTGAGGCGGGAGCGGCTAGGATCTCCTTTGCTATCAATGATAGAATAGGATAGTTGTTTGCCCTTCGCGCCCACCACTTTGCAATATCAAATTCGTCTATAGGCTCAAACGAAGTGGTTAAATAATTTTCAAGTTCAATATAAGTGGAGCCACCTCATTGACGTTTTTGAGTTCTAGAACTAATTAAATTATCTATAAAGTTAAAGGGATCGTTATCTTCGTGAGAACTACCACCTACATTTTCACTACTAGGATAAACAATATTACCAAAAAGATCATAATATTCTCTATAAAGTGTATATACAATATTTTTAGTCTCAGTTACAACGTCTTTTGCCTTTGGGATAGGTCTATCTAAAAACAAATCAAACCCGGTGGGAAATAGATTCTTATAATAATAATCAAGTATTTGTTCTAAACCATCTTCTCTTATTCTAGGATCTAATAGTTTAGCTACTAAAAACAATGGGGGAATGATCAAAAAATATTTAAGCCATTTTGTTCTCATCTTGCTAATACATTCACCTAAAATTTGATCATCTTTAAAATGCATAAATATATAACTAATTTTAGCGGCGTGTTCTATAACTAACGGTGAAGTGGGATAGTAAGAACCGGATAATTGTACGGTAGCATCTTTAAAAACTTTCAATTTTTTTTTTTAAATTATTACAAATATCCCATTGATGAGGCAATATTATAGTTGAATACTCTATTTGTTGAATAAACTGACACAATAATTCACGAAAATCATAAGATTCGGATAACATTTTATAAGCGGAATTCCATCGATTTGGAACATCTAGGGAAAATCTTTTAAGTGGGATATTATTTATTTTACAAAATCTAATTCACAATTTTGTTACACTATGATTTCTCATTATATAAGCAAGAACTTTCTTAATTGGGGCTACATGTTCCTTTAAAGTTGTTAAACCATCTTGCACACACAAATTTAAAATATGACATATGCACCTAACATGAAAAAATTTACCCCCAATGGATGATTGACAAATATCAATGAGTGATGGTAGACTAGCAGTATTATTAGCAGCATTATCAAATCCAATTGAAAAAAAATTGTGAACTAATCCATATTCTTGTAAAACATTAGCAATTTTGCTACAAATATTTTGAGCATTATGAACAGTATCAAAAGATTTATATGCAATTAATCGTTTTTGTAATTTTCAACTATTATCAACCCAATGACATGTAATTCCGATATAGCTATGAGTTTGCCAATGGTTACTCCATATATCGACACATATTGACAATTTTTTGGGTAAATCTTTAAACGTATTTGAACATACCAAAAGTGTCGAATTGGGCCAAACGAGTAAAGCCCAATCTCAGATAGCGTTGGCACCCACATTCTCAATGAAACTAATCCAATCAGAACAAGGCCCAAGGCCCATCTCACACATCAGTCGACTAAGCCCATGGTCCGACTTACAGGTCCCGACCTAACTTAGTCCGACCTCATGATCCATGCTACTATTCGGGTACGAACCATGCTCTGCAGACGGTCGGGTCGACCATTCCACGAGTGGCGACCTCGACCTAAATCACAGTAGACGACTGACACTTGCCGGCCTATTTGGTCAATCAATGCTCACAACTACATCCCTACAAATCGGGGACCGTTATAGACACGTGCCCGCGGACCAAGTAACCGCCGCTATAATCTCGGAGGACATGCCGCCTCCCAAAAATACATCACTCTTGCCTATAAATACTTCATCACTACCAAACGGTGAAAGGTAAGCGCCATTTTGTATTACGAGTTCATTATTCAATACATTTTGAGCTATATACAAGCTGTGATCTTACTCTCGCCCGAGCGTCTTCGCAGGAGACACATCCGGCTAGTCGTGGGTTGTTTTGGTCAAGCCGAGGTGATCGGTCTGCCACGTGGAGGAAGATTGATAAGCACATTTCTGCGGCATCGGTTTGGTTCCATTGCGGAAACGTGCTTGACTTGACCTCGAAAATTTTTAACAACCTGCAACAATGGTGACTTCGAAGGACACGTGTCAGAGGCTTCACTTGGACACGATGAAGTGAACAACAACAACAATACCAACGTTGGAAATGCAGATTTGCCTCCTCCTCCCCCTCCTCAGCGACATCATGCTAGGGCGACACGCTCTAACGGCGTGGGCGATGGCGAGATTGCAGATCTGCAGGAGAGAAAAGCGTCTATGGAAGGACAAGGAGCTCCGCCTCACCCAAGCGTCTGGCAGGCGAGGCTAATGTGGGAAGCGAGGCGGAGTCCCTCCACTAATCCCATGAGCAAGAAAGAAATGATCTTTGGAGCGAGCCCCGGATTACAGGCGACTTAATAGCCGTGGAGGAGCGAAACAGGCCGACATACGCTGCGAGAGAGTGGCACCGCTCGGGTTTCTAATGGGCAACGAGCCGGGAGTGCTAGGCCAAATGAAGGTGTGGGACAAAACGGCGAGGACGAGAATGGTACGTCGAGCTCCCACTATAGTTCATGTGCGAGAGTAATGATTTAAGAGCTAGCCTCAGCGAAACGAGAGCGGGAGGCTCAATCGATTTGAGGACTCGGTTAACGGCCAATAGAAAGCAGAGACATGTTTCCCGGCCCAGAACACGAGATCGGGGTCTCAAAGAGACGAAATGGGCATAGGTCGCTGTGAGAGGGGAAAGGCGCAGTCGCCACATGGAGATCACGGGCGCGGTCGCCGTCTGTTCTTGAGAGGCGCAGTCGCCTCGAAGAAGTAACAGAGACATAGATCTCCAATAAGATCGAAAGGACCAATTCTCACGGGGACGAAGGAGTAGGCGGGTGACTCCCCCGAAGCGAAGGCCGAGAGGTCCAATCTTTGCTCCCCCTCCGGGAGATGAAAGACCCGATGCTAGAGAATGGCTATTGATGAAAAAGAAATTTCGAAACGATAGGAAGAGGAGAAGAAAAGGAGACGGGGAAAGGTTGAACGAATTGACTTTGCTCTTCGACCTTTTTCCAAAGAAATCGAGGGATAGTCGACCTCCTCACTACTTTCGGGTTGCCTCTTACGGAGAAGTACTGCGGGTCGACAAATGCCAGAGCCACATATCACATTTGGAAGCCACTATGTGTTTTGTCGCCAATGAGGATGACAACATGTGCAAAGCTCTCCTAAGCACGCTTCTTGGGCGGCCTTAACTTGGTTCAATGGTTTGGCTGTGGTAGTATCACCACTTGGGCATGCTTGAGAACAAAATTCTTAGATCGCTTCTCATTGCGGGAGCTCGAAAGATAGCAGTCACGATACGAATAACTTGAGTGCGGGATAAGAATGAAAGCTCGATGAGCTATTTCACCAAGTTCAAAGAGATGGTTGATAAGATAGAGGAAGACCTCACGAGACGGGGAGGTAATCAATTGCTTCAAGTGGCATTTCCTCGAGAAGACATGGACTACGAGCTCACGCGGTCCCGAGCGGTCACAACTCGACGGGAGTTGTTTGAAAAGGTGTATAATGTCGCTCACGGCCGAGGAAAGGAAAGAAAAGAAGAATGGTAAGAGCCCCAAGGTTGAAGTCGGCGACGATAAAAAGACTCCAACAAGAATGGGGAAACAATAAAAATGGAAAGAACGAGAACTAGGGCGACGAGAGAAGGTGCCCGAAGCTTTCGCTCCCTCACGGTGAGTCGAACGGAGATTTTGAACGTTTGTTGAGCTGGCTCCTCCGGTCCCAGTGAATCCGAGGCAACAAGTTTAGGAGGGACAGCGGCAAATGCTGCGACTACCACAAAGACACTGGTCATCTCACGGAGGATTGCTTGGGATTAAAGCGTATTATCCGAGAGAATGGTCGACCGGGGAGACTCGAAGCTTATGTGAAGAGACCTCAGTTGGGGAGGTGAGCGGCCGGCGGGTGGGCAACAAGGACCTAGGCGGCCTAGGCGGAACACAGGGGTCATCACGAACAAGCAAGCAACACGGCCGTCAAGCACAAGATATTCCCGGCTTAATAAGGCCCCACGTGTGCCTCCCGAGGAGAGAAATAAGAGATGAGGCGATTAGCTTCTACCCCGGAATTGGCAACAAATATGGCGGCTAGGGAGCAAGTTCTCGTCATCCCGAGGTCTCATTGATGGATGTACGACGAGCGGGACTCTTGAGTCGACACGGGGGCTGCGAGGATATTTTGTTTTACAAAACTTTCAAGGAAATGGGCCTTAATGATGAGCAGTGGAGAGATATGATGGCGAGGTTGGAGGGCTTCACCAACCACCGAGTTGATGCTAAAGGCCGAGATAGTGCTCGGCGTCGACCTAGGCCGGCACCCCCTCGGGATTGTCTCGAAGGTACAATTTATCGTAATTGATGTAAATAGTGACTATCTTAGCCATACTTGGAATTCTGGGACGAATTCGCTCTTGGAATGGTAGCATCAATTCCTCACCGGCGAGTAAAGTTCCCCACACTCTTGGAGTGGGTTGCGTCTGAGCACGGCTCGTGCTTATACGGATCATGTTACGAGAGAAAGAAAGAAAAGGGAGCTGGAGATTGAGGCTGCGATGGTTACTTGAAGGCTGTCTCGATCGATCACCAAAACTACCGTGTCAACAATCACCGACGTGGTAGAGTCGACCTATCGCTCAAATGACGAGGTCATGCTTGAGTCGACACGTCACTCTAACACCACTGAGGTCGATTCGGATGTAGTTATGGTCGATCGAGTCGTCATAGGAGACCTATGCCTCCGGATAGACAATAACTCGGGGGCCCCTACCAACAAGGTTGCGAGACAAGCTCGATGATATGATAGGCGGAGGCTCCACACTTGGGAGGCGAGGAAAGACAAAAGGTCGGGGAGATCATAGTGGAGACTCTACAATTCGAGAGATGGACCCGAGCTAGAAGGCTGTGGATGAGCTAGAGTCGGTCATTACCCAAGCTCTTCCTACCCCGACCAAAAAATTCAAATTGGAAACGATTTATCGAGTTGAGGAGCGAGCGAAATTATCAAGTTACTCGAAGAAAGTAATGATGTCTTCGCATGGAGAGTAGAGGACATGAGGGGAATCAAGGAGGAGGTCGGCTGTTCACTGGCTCGAAGTCGGCCCGACCATTAAGCCGAGACCCCGAAGTTGAGAAGCTTTGCTCGCGACAAGGAGGAAGCTATAAAGCGAGGTACAAAAACTTTTGAGTGCGGGTATAATCGGAGGCCGCTCATACAACGTGGTTGGCCAACGTGGTCATGGTGAAGAAATCGAATGGCAAGTGGCGGATGTGCGTCGACTTCGCTACTCTCAATCTAGCTTGCCCCGAAGGATAGCTATCCTCTTCCTAGAATTGACAAGCTTGTTGATTCCATTGCTTTGGTCATTCTACTCTCGGTTTCTGGATGCTTACTCGGGATACCACCGAGATAAAGATGCACGAGGATGACATAGTGAAACGGCATTTCGGGCGGAGGCATCTCTTGCTATAATATGATGCCTTTTGGATTGAAGAATGCGGGAGCTACATATCGAGAGGATGGTGAACAAGGTCTTTGCCTCACGGGTGGTCGAAATATGGAGGCCTACGTCGACGACATGGTCATTAAAACTAAGGCCGGGAGTCGCGTGGTCGACTAAGGAGACATTCGCCAATTTACGAGCAAAGCGACATGAAGCTCGGCCCGGTAAATGTGTGTTTGGAGTGGCGGTGGCAAGTTCTTGGGATTCGTGGTATCTCGAAGGGGCATAGAAGCTAATCCGAGAGAAGATAAAGGCTTTGAGTCGACATGAAGGCTCCCAGCTATCGAGGAGATGCGGCGACTTAATGGAAGGGTAGCGGCTCTTGGTCGCTTCATATCAAAGTCGGCGAAAGGTCTCTCCCCTTCTTGAAAGCATTGAGGGGACGAAAAGTTTTGAATGGACGACCGAATGTCATTCGTCGTTCCAACAATTGAAGGATTATCTTGCTACTCCACCTGCTCAGTGGCCTTGATGGCGGTGAGACTTTATTTGTGTATCTATACGTAGGAGACAAGTCGATTCTTTGCGGTATTAATTAGAGAGGATGAAGGGCTTGAAGCACATGTCTTATATCGTAGCCTTTATCGGATGTGGAAACGAGGTATTACAGCGGCGAGAAAGTTGCTTATGCTCTAGTCGTAGCTTGAAAGTTACGAGCTTATTTTACGGCTCGTCCTATCGTGGTTCTTACCAATGCTCCCTTAAGAAAAATGCTTTGCACAAGCGGAGAGTTCGGGTCGACTACTCGGTGGTCAATTGCCCTCGCTGAATTTGACATTGAGTATCGACCTCGAAAGGCGTTGAAAGCTCAAGCTACGGGCGACTTCTTGGTCGAGCTTACGTTCGCTGAGAAGATGACGAGCGGCGAGCTCCCGAAGGAAAAGGGCAAAGGGAAAGAGCAGTCACAAGTCGCCGTCACTCTGCCGTCGATTGTTGGAAGGTCTATTCGGACGGGTCGGCAACCAAAAATGTCGGTGGAGGCTGGAATTGTCTTGGTCGAGCAGTGCGGGGCGTATACGAGGAATCGCTAAGGTTCAAATTTGACGCTTCCAACAACCAAGTGAATATGAAGCCTTGATTGCGGCTATCGAGTATGCCAAGTGTTTTGGAGCGACTAAGATCATGGCCTACGTGACTCACAATTGATAGTCAACCGAGGTCGGGAGGTGAGTACGAAGTGCTCGGTTCTACTCTCATCGAAATCTTTGCGACCTGGTGAAGGAACTAATAAAGGACTTAGAATTACAGGAAGATTGAGGATTGGAAGAGAGGATAACGAGTGGCGATCTCCTTTCGAAACTTGCTACTTCGGATGAGCCACATGGCGAGCCTATCTCCTTCCTCGAAAATCCGGCTTATGAGAGGGTAAAAATTCGGTGCATAGATGATCCCTCGAAATTGGACTCGGGAGAAGTGTTGGATCGAGGAAATGAAAGCATACTTACAAAGTGGCGAAATTTGCCGGAAGGGGACGAGAAGAAGGCTCGAGCTATCAAAAGAAAGCTCAGAGATATGTCATTCAAGGAGCGACACATTCGGAAGATCTTATACTCGGCCATTGCTAAAGTGCATCCATCCCAGGTCGCCCTATTGATACACGAAGTGCATAGTGGAATTTGTGGTGGACACCGGGGGCGGGACTCTTGGCGACAAATTAATCACGTTGGGATACTGCGGCCACACATGAGAGGCGACACTCACAACTTTGTTCGGCAATGTGATCAATGCCAAAGGTTTGCCAACCTTCCCCGTGTGCCTACAACGAAGCGAGACTCACGTGATCGCGGCTTGGCCATTTGATATGTGGGGCGTCGACACGATTGGACCCTTCCACTCCCGCCCGAGAAGCTGCAAGTACGTGATAGTGGCCATAGACTACTTCACCAAATGGGTTGAGGCCAAACCATTGGCTCGTATCACGAGAGGAAAATGCTATCAATTTCATTCATGATTTTATTTGGTGTCGATTTGGTTTTCCTCGAGCCATAGTATCGAACAACGGTGCAATTCTCGAGCTTTCGAAGCGAGAGATGAGCGAGTGGGAATCAAGCATTGGCAATCTTCGTCGCCTACCCTCGAGGAAATGGGCAAGGCTGAAGCGGCGAATAAACTTGTCCTATCATCACTCAAAGACGGGACTCGTAGGTCGACGCAACAAGCGGTTGGACGAACTCCCACTTGCTCTTTGGGCGGTTCGCACAACCACTCGGGGGGCTACGGAAACCCCTTTCGCTCTTACATATGGATCGAGGCCATGGCACTGCGAGCTCGAGATTCCCCCTTTGCTAGAGTGACTTTCTTCAATCGGGAGCAAAATGATAACAACGAGTTGATCGACTGGATCTAATCGACGAAGCGAGACGGCCTACCTCCGAATGGTCAACTACAAGCGGCGAACTAAGAGTTACCACGACAAGAGGGTTAAAGCAAGGTCATTCCGGGTTGGAGATTATGTGTTAAGAAAGATTGAAGCAACGGGTAGAAGGACCCGGCGGAGAACAAGCTATCTCTAGCGGGAAGGTCACATGTGATCGCTCGAGTCGTCGAAGAAGGAACCTACATGATAGCTCATCCGGAGGTGACGAGTTGAAACATCCTTGGCATGCTACTCACCTCATCAAATACTACTTCTAGTTTCAATTTCAAAGTTCAAGTTTATGTTAAAGCTAGTTTCGAATTGATGTAAAGCATGATTCCCTTGATGAAAGAAGCGGTTTATTCGATCAAACATAGTGTTACATTAATATCAACAAGCTCGACTCTTAGTCGGCTTCGTTCCAACAAAGCTCGATTCTTAATCGGCTTTGATTACTTAACAAGTCCGACTCTTAGTCGACTTTGTTCTAATGAGCTCGACTCTTAGTCGGTTCATCTTAACTCGACTCTGAGTCGGTTCATCTTAGCTCGATTCTAAATCGGCTTTGTTCATTTAACAAGTCAGGCTCTTAGTCGACTTCGTTCCAACTAACTCGATTCTTAATCGGTTCAAAGGGTGAACGAGGTTCGACTTATGGTCAATCTCGTTCACAAAAAAGTTAATCAAGTACGAGGTTGACTACACCAGCGAGATCAAGTCGCCTCTGGGCTCAAATTAACTCATTTATATTATCTACATCTAGCTCGACATACAATATGGAATGAAAAGCATACAACATTACGGAAACAAAAGTCGGCTACGATAGAAATAAGTCTCCCAAACGGGCTAAGACTTAAACAAAATTAATTTACAAAAATATTTTGCCTCCCAAAAAGCGGGCAGAGGCATTCGAATAATGTTAGATCAAAAAAGGCAAAAATTGTTTGGAACTTGTTCATTACAATCTTTGCTTAAAATAATTTAAGAGGCCGGTCGGCATTGGTACGATCGTCGGTGGTAACTTGATCTTCAATCATAGGATCTTGTTCTTTGAGGGCTCGAGGTTTGCAGGCTCAGAATAGATTTGCTCATCTTTGTCTCCGTGGCTTCGGCATCGTCGAAGCTCGCTTGAGACCACATCGAAATTTCTATCAATTACGGGGGAGCTTCCCGCTTCTCACGGTGGTCTTCTTCATCTTCTTGAGCGATGAAGGCCGAGATCATTTCGAGGTAGGGAACGGCGAGTGGCCACCTCTAGCCGTCATATCATGCTTGGGATTCGGAAAACCAGCGAGCTAAGCTTGCTCGATGGTAGCTATCATTGTTGGATCCACCGGTGCTCGGCAGAGCCATATGCCTCTTCCCAACCTCGAGAAAATCACGGGCCTTAGACACTATGGCATCGTAGTACTCATCCCCTGCTTTGAATTTTTCAACGGCGACTTCGGTGGCGTTCTTAGCGGCAATGTCGGCGACGGCCTTCTCGGCGGCCTTGAGATCTTCTTGCCATTTCCCACGTTGGCCAGACGATCTTCTTGCGGTTTGACCGTGAGATCGTCCTTGTCCTTCAAGAGTTGGGAAGCTGTGGCCAACTCCGTTTGGGTCTTCACCGGCTCCTTCCTCTCGGCTTCTTTCTCCGCCTTAACCTCTTTAAGCTTGGACTCGAATGCTTGAGTCGGCTAGAGCTTTGGTCTTCACCGCCTCATTGGCTTCATAAGAGTTGTCAGTCATTGTACGGCTCCTTCGGATCCATGGCTCTTTAGCCTTTTTGGAATAGTCTGAAGGGCTTGTCTCTCCCTTTCAATTGAGGCCCTCGAGAGCTTTTGGCTTTGCTCGATCATGGTCGGATTACTGCATTCCAAAGAGAGCGAAAGTGTTAGCTCGAGACTTCGAGTTGGTCGAGTAAAAGAATAAACGACTAAAATGAAAATGAAAGTAAAGAGTTACCTCGCAATGAGCAAGTCCGGCTCGGCGAGAACTCCTCGGGCGTCATACCCTTTTCGGCAAATTGAGCTAACGAGGCTCACATCAGCGATCTCCTCACAATGACTTGACCCGAGTTCGCGAGTGGGATAAGAGCGGCTCGGGCGGTTAACTCCCTCGAGAGAAGGGACGTCGCTCGGCCTCTGCATCATCTCTACCAGATTCTTGATCAAGATGAGAGGAAGAGGGAGGAGGTGGAGGTGTTTGATTAGAAGAAACGGCCTTGCCACTTTCCGGACCTCGGCCTTTTCTGGTATTGAGCTTGGTCATCGACCTCCTCGGCGGCATCGTCATCATCAATCTCTACCACCTTCGCGGGGCTAGATCACTGCTACCTCGGCTCGAGAAGTCTCCATGTTAACATCTTGAATTGGGTCGGAGCTCGGACTTACTCTAGTCGACTTGGAAGATGCTTCGCACTCCATCGGTAGCACCACGCGGCCAGGTACCACTTTGCAAAGGGTCTTCCTCTTCTACCCCTTCCATTGGCACCGGCCCGATGTTCTCCTTCGGCAATTTGGTCCTCAAGCGGCCTCTCTTTGCCTATGAGCACGAGCATTGGCCTTCCCATGGTCCTTCCTCGCTTTTTCTTATCGAAACCCCAACAATACGCACCATATTTGCTTCTTGCTCGGGAGTTAAAACTACTGCGACATAGAAGAAATCAAGTGTTAGCTCGGCAATTCAAAACAGTTTTACGAGTAAACCGTTGTGAGATAATTGATACAACTCAAGGCGAGTTCTATGTACGAGCTAACTAAGTTCTACATACGAGCAAGTAATTTAATAAAGTTGCAATTCGTAATAGTTCTATGTACGAGCTAACTAAGTTCTACATACGAGCAAGCAACGGACGACCTAAGAGTTGCATACAAATACAAGATAACAATAGGCGAGTAAAGGATTGCGAGAACAAGATCTTACCACCGGCATGCTCCCCGTTATCCTTGCGGTAATTTCTTTGTCTTCTTGCGGCGGCAGCACGAATTCCCAGGCCTCCCGGAGAATGAGTAACCCGGTCGGGATATATTTGTCCTCTCAGCAGCGGGGACGAGGGGCTCTACCACCCCATCTCCGGGCATCGTCCCGGCTGGACGAAGTTATATTTGGTGGTGATCGGGCTCTCCCGGCTAATGGGTCTTCTCTTGACTAAGCGACACTGAAAGCCACATACAAGTTAAGATGCCGGTCGGCTCCCGATAGCTCCTCATCTATGGTTTGTTTCATCATTGGGCGAGGGAATTCCCGTCCTAATCTACTCTCTGCCATTCTGACATACGAGTTCCGGCCACTATGCTTACTTGGGAGGTTGGTGAAGAGCTTGGGAGATTTAGGTTTAGAGGGAATGCGATGCTCGAGTCCTCTCCAGCTATACTTTATCTTTGAAAAACTCTTTGAACACTCTCATACGGGGCTCGTATCCTAAAAATCTACACACCGTGGCAAAACACACGAGGACCTACAAGTATTAGCTCCAAGTTGAAGGGAAGGGCATTTGCACATTCCGAGAAATTCATTGATAAAAGGGTCGAGGCGGCTGAGGCCGGCAACAAGCCCGGCCGTAAAAGAAAGCAACTTTGGTAGCATCCTTAGTGAAGGTCGACTGTACTTTTTCATGAACTCCTTACGGGTATATATGGTTACTTGGTAATCAGCGGGTCGACTTCGCGAAATCCTTGATCATCTTTTGTACCTAGAGGGCAAATTCGGTGCCGCGCGATGGCCACAGGGGAGCATGGCCCCTCTCATTCTTGCACGACACGACATTGGGCCCAAATGCGTTGACAATTCGAGGACCGAGAAGACGTTGAGGCGGCGTTCCCTTCTTGAGTCGTCATATACATGCAAGCAAAAGAGGAAGCGGGGAGTCGGTCCTATGATCATGTTCGGTCGACCTACCTAAGGACGACCTGGACTCCCACAGGAAACCTATCCTATTTCTAAGGAAGGAGGGCTTATGGACGTCCACTAACGTAAAACGAGGGTGATATGGTCAAGTAATTCATGGAACAGGATGAAAAGTGACAACATTTGAGTCGTCAATCACCACATTTTCAATTTCTCCTACAATTGGCGGCCCTATCTCGGTGTAATTCAATCCCCGACTAGTCGAAATGGAGGCGCGCTCATCAGGACATCACTCTCCACTCACCGTTCACATTCTTGCATGCCTACGGTTAACGGTACAATAACCGTACCACGCTCCCGGTTCGCGACTAAAGGTCCTAGCCGTAGGCGGAAAAGGAGAACGATACATAAATTAAAACCACTAAAGCAAAGGTATGAAAGAAATACCTTAATTAATTGCGAACGTGGTTTCGTTCTTTGGAGCGAGAGTGAATTTAAATCTTCTTTGGGATCCACTTGATTATCGCCGGAGAAGAAGAAGTTCTAGAAGCGATAAAAGTTCTAAACAAAGAGGGATTTCTCTATTTATATTTTCCTAAATTTGGAAGGGGAAAAGAAAATCAAAATTAATTTTCCAAAATTAAAGATTGAGACGGTTTTCGAGAAGGAGTTCCAAGCGTCGAGGGCTGCAATCATTACTAAAGCCGGCGCTCCTTCATCTCCAGCCGTCCGTCACCAGCGATCGGGATGTTGCCACGTCATCATGGTCGACCTACTTAGACTAGTATCGAGCTTCGAGTAAAGCAATTTTTGGCAAAGAAATCTTCTTAACTTCGAGTCGACGAAGTCGACTCGAAAGTTGGGGGCCACTGAACATACCAAAAGTGTCGGGTGGGCCAAGCGAGTAAAGCCCAATCTCGGATAGCGTTAGCGCCACATTCTCAATGAAACTAATCCAATCGAACGAGGCCCGAGGCCCGTCTCACACATCGATCGACTAAGCCCGTGGTCCGAGCTTACGGGTCCCGACCTAACTTAGTCAGACCTCGCCCATGATCCATGCTACTATTCGGGTACGAACCATGCTCTGCAGACGGTCGGGTCGACCATTCCACGAGTGGCGACCTCGACCTAAATCGGCCAGTGACGACGACACTTGCCGGCTATTTGGTCAATCAATGCTCACATGACTACATCCCTACAAATCGGGGACCGTTATAGACACGTGCCCGCTGACCAATGTAACCGCCGCTATAATCTCGGAGGACATGCCGCCTCCCGAAAATACATCACTCTTGCCTATAAATACTTCATCGCTACCAAACGGTGAAAGGTAAGCTGCCATTTTGTATTACGAGTTCATTATTCAATACATTTTGAGCTATATACAAGCGTGATCTTACTCTCGCGCCGGCGTCTTCGCCGGAGACACATCCGAGCTAGTCGTGGGTTACATTTTCGAGTCGAAGCCAGGTGATCAGTCCTGCCACGTGGAGGAAGATTGATAAGCACATTTCCTGCAGCATCAGTATTAATTAAAGTTAATTTCCCTTGTAGATATTGGGCTTTAGTATCACGAGTACTTGTATTTTTATAAATTTCTTTAGCCGCGGAATTTAAACAAAGTTGTGCCATATGAGACCATAATCTATCATTAGTAAAATTAAAGGGTAATCCTTTAGCGTGAAGTATATTTTGCCATTTCTCTTCTATACGTTGAATTATCAAATTTAAATAATTGCGAAGACGTACCTTGTGATGATCCGTAAATCCTTGTAGTTGTGTTTGATCTTGGGTATCTCTGACTTGGTATGGGTGCCTTGACGTCAAGTGTCTTTTAAATGTCCCATAACCACCTCCATGGGTAAAGGCAAATTTTTGCTTGCAATGGTTGCAAGAAACGGTGTATTGGTTGGTACCTTCAATTGGCACTTTTGAAAAGTGCACGGTCATGATGTCCGACCTTCCCGTGGTTCGACCTCGGATTTGAGTTTGACCACCACCTCGCGCTTCACTTTGGGTTTGAGTGTTACTCCCTTCGGTATGACCATGATCACCCATTGGAAATGTTGCATCAACTTCATCATCGCTCAAATTAAGCGATTCTTGTGTGGTAGAGGTTGAACATTAAGATTGCCCCAAATGGAATCATCGGGGGGGGGGGAATGGATGCGAAGTTGATACATTCTTTCCCTTATCGCCACGACCGCCACGAGATGAAGACATTTTTTTGGTGAAAAAAAATGAAATTATGGAGACTTTGAGTTTGAGACTTTGCAAGTTTGAGATAATAATAGAGAGTAATTGAGAGAGAGATTTGAGAGATTGAGATGAGAGAGAGATTTGAGAGATAGAGAGTAATTGAGAGAGAGTAGTGAAAAAAATGAAGGGAGGGGGAGGATATTTATAGGTTTGAGAGAAAAAGAAAAAAAAACGTTTTCGGGACCAAAAAAAAAAAAAAAACCGTTTTAGGGACCAAAACGGTTAAGAAAATATTTTTTTTTTACATTTTGATCACTAAATAGTCAAAATGACCGTTATTTAACGGTCATTAAATAGGGACCGTCGGATCAAGAAATGGACGCACCAGATCAACTAGCCGTTGGCGGTTCCGGTTCCGGTTCGTGAACCGGCGGTTCCGGTTCCAGAACCGGCGGTTCACCGGTTTTTGAAATATGGAACCTTAACCGGACCGGCAAACCGCCGTTTACCGGTTCAGCCGGTTCACGGTTTTTCCGGTCCGATTTCCCTCCGATTTTGAGCCGATCCGGTTCCGATTTGGCCTGCCGGTTCGGACCGTTTAGGCATCTCTAACTAAAAGCAACTCTTACCGTAAAAATACATGCGTTACTTATGAGAGGCTCACATGCACAAGTACACTTCAAGATAGTGGACAGACTAATTAGATGGATAAGATGAATACTCATCCGTCGTGACGAAAAGCGAAAGAGCCCAAAAAATTAGTAGGAGCGCAAAATAAGAAATGTGATGTAGGAAAGAGAAAAAGTTTAAATATTGTGAGTATGAAAAATTAAATAGGAGAGGGAATGAGTGGGAGGTGATGTAAGAAAGAGAATGTTGTGAGTGTAAAAGTAAAGTAGGAGAGAGAATGAGTGGAGAGAATAGTGATTTAAGGTTTCCTTTTTGGGAAAGTGGTTTTTTAAATGGGACGCCCAAAAAGGAAATAAATGGCTTTTTCGTTGGGACGGAGGGAGTAGATATTAAAAAGAACATATTTGAACATTGGAATATTTTTAAATTCAAAAAGTTATTGCATCTGAGTTGTAAAAGGAATCTATATTATAAATCACACCATTGTTTTGAACAGTGGTGTGAATAGTTTCATCCACAGAAATGACCATTTTGCCCACACTATTCACTCCCTTTCGCATTTCGCCCTTAAAAAAAAAATTATAAATTTTTTTTTTTTTAAATGTGGCCTTGGACACGGGCAAATTTAAAAAAAAAATAAAAAAATTAAATTAAAAAAAAAATTAAAAAAAAAAACAAAACAAAAAACGTGGCCTTGAACACGGGCTTAGGCTAGTTATTTTAAAAACCAGAGTGTTAAAATTCTTTTTAACTAATTGCGGAAGTGACATGAAATAATAAAATCCCTACTCCATTAATATTCTCAAATCTTTTTCACTTCCATTTTTTTTCAAAATTTTGCTTCATTCTACCCCCCTCCAGACAATCAAGGCAACTTATAGAAACAAATGATAACCTGACGTCACTCGAACCAGATCACGACGCACTTTACAAATAGGAGCTGTTTTTAGCAGACCTCCATTTGAAGACATTGATGGGTGAAGCTTAACAGATCTTTTCACTAGGCGCCCAACCAATCTGGATACTTCACCAGTCCCATCCTTCTTAGTCCCTCTTACCATTGTCCAATCCCATAAATCTACTACTGGGAAAGATGGGGACAACTCTTTATTAGGCTCGGTGACCTGGCCGTACTGAGATCGCCAGGCTTCTTCATCCTGATAGAAACCTACAAGGGAAAAGAAAGGGAACAATATTCAGAAGACGTTTGGGACATGATTAATATTTATGCCAATCTAAGCACATGAAAAAGTCATAAGACTAACATGAACCTTCTTCTAAGGAACTTCCACTTGCACCAACAACATTACTGTCATCAGGAATCCATTCACCTTCTTCTTGTACAATAGTGCTATCATTCTTTGCACCTGGACAAAGCTAGACCAGTTTAGTCCAGCTTCTAACATAGCACTTCCTTTCCATAATGGAGCACAAATTATTGACAAACCATCAACAGAAAAATTTAAGTTATCTCCGCTATCCCTCTCCCCAAAGCATCCTCTCATCAGAATCGGCATGCATTGCTGGGTTTGCGTAATTCGACAAATAAAGATCAATGAGAGTGTCTTCTAGCCTAAAGACAATAATTCACATTCATAGATCAAACTAGGTGACATGCGTATATCATATCGTAAATGACCAAATTATATAAAAGATACTCCGTACCATTCAGATGGAGGAGGAAGACTTTCAGGCAATTCAATATTTATGCATTCTGTATAATCTGCAAAAGAAAACAATAATATAAAGAATAACAAAAATAAATGAGAATGCTAGTGGTCCAAATTAAACTAATATGGTAGCTACGATGCTTTCGACTCTTTGGTTTCTGCATTGCCGTGTCGGACACTCCTATTTTAGTCTTGTTGAGAAGGGTCCGGCGAGGTAAACCAAATAGTCCGAGCATCATAGAGCACAAGTTTTTCCATCATTTCAGATGAAGCCAAAAAATGAGAATGCTAGTGGTCCAAATTAAACTAATATGGTGTAGCATAATTGAATATTGATAATATCTTCTGTGGCCCCTTCAATTTTGCTTGGATATTGAGAAGTCGATGCTTATCATTGTTCAAGAACCCTAGTTGAGCATCACACTGTTCAAGAACCCTAGTTGAGCATCACACTGTTCAGACTGCTAATTGTATGAAATTTCATACAATTAGCAGTCTGAAAATTAGGGTTTAGTGGGAGTAAAAATTTAATGAATTTTGCGGGTGTATTTAGTAGACAAGTGAAGAAATTCAATTGCGGGTGTACAACATTGTAGTGAAGGGTAATAACAATTCTCAAAAAAAAATATACCACTATATCCGATGACACCATTATGAATGATCAAACCCTAGAAATGAGTATAAATTAACATAAAACTCAATTTCATAGCATGCCCTATGAAATAAGAATTCAATATAAGAAAATTCAAAGGTAAAGCAAGATAATTGTTTACATTTGCTGGAACTGTTGAACCCTAATTGAAATAACAACAAAATTAAGAAAATTCGGAAACTCACCAATCGATTAAGAATTAATAACCTGGCATGGAAGTAAAGCTGCGAATATTCATCCCACTGGAAGCCGCAATCACTCTGCTCCCCTTCTTGTTGTTGATCTGGCTCGTGGGCTCCCGCCATTTTAGCAGTTCCCTTTCTGCTCAACCCGACATTCGCATTTACGCCAAAAAGGTCGGATAGTTTCCGGGTTCACGGTAGCTATCCATACCCGAATCGATATATTTTCTATAGATTTTCTTAGGTCAAATGTTTATGGCCGTGACTTTGATTAACGCTCCCGTTTGTTTTAGTTTGTTTTACGGAAAATAATCTCTGAAAAATAATTTTTTAGAAAATATGTTTCAAACAATAAAAATGCTTTTCGAAAATAATTTTCGATGTTTGGTGAATTTTAAGAAAACATTTTTTGAAAAATATTTTCCGATGTTTGATAGTTTCATTAAATTAACTTTTTAAAGGTAAAATCAATAGAAACAAAGAAAAATGAGGAAAATGTTTTTCGAAAAACAACTTTTTAGGTAGAGGTAAGGAAGTCATTTTCCTTAGAAATCAAGCTCATTTTCCATTGACCCGAAAAATATTTTTCGTTGACTTCATTTTTCTGTATTTACCAAACACCAAAAAATAGGAAAAAATATTTTCCGAAACTGAGCCTAAATGTGAAACCGGGGAAAACTCAGGTCAGACGTGGTGTGTTGAAAAGTGAAAACCCTACTCTGTTCTCATTTTAAATATTAAACTAATTTAATTCCTTAAAAAAACTAATTTCTTCAACAATAAAAATAAACAATTTAATTTAAAAAGTATTAATTTTTTTTTAAGAAAAATATTCTTTGATCTCATAACAAGAAATTGTAGCAGTTGGTTTGCCTTTTTTTTTTTTTTTATAAAATGTGTTTTATTTATTTATATACTTTTTTTTTTTTTTTACAAAATTTAGATATCGTTTATTCTATGATAAAATTATATTAATATTTGTAATAAATAATTATACTAATATTACTTTCTTATTTATTTAGAAAACTAAACGTACATGCTAAAATCGATATATAAACCCGTAGCCGCTGTCTGTATGTCTTAACATCACTGCAAACAGTCGTCGGCGACAAGCAAAGGTACGTAACCTATCTCGTGCACCCAACCTGTTTGATAAAAATCCTCTAAGAAATTGAATCAAAGCATGTCCGCATTGGAACGATTTATTATTGCTTGTATATAAGTTAATCATTAATTATTGCTTAATTTGTTTTTTTTTTCTTTTCGATTTGAAGATCATGATTGTTAGGTTTCTGTTTTGGTTATCATATGAGAGTATTTATGTCTTTATTGTTGTCACGCACTTATTTTGCTGAATTGTGTTCTTTAATTTAGCATGGAGGAACTTGGATTTTGCCAACTATAATTGACCCTAAATTTATATTTATGATAATGGAGTATAAATAGGCTTCATTGATTGTCTTGCCATTTTTTCTAGACCCTTTTCCTCATCAACACTCTGCAATAATTTTACCCTGTAATAGCTGGTGATCGGTTACCGAGTATTTTAGTTAGAAAATGATGATGGATCAGAACCGTCGGGTAATGTTTTGAAATTTTTGGGGATACCCTTTAATTTTCTCTTTGGATACGAAGGATTGATTGATATTTAGGAATGATATAGGAACTAAGATCTCTATCATATTAGTCTTCATTATGTACATATATATTCCCTCCGTCCTAGAATTAATGTCACTTATGGTCAAGTAAGTTGAACTATTATCAACATTAAACGCTAAATTATTTATCTTCATGGAAGTTTAAAAATAGTTATGAATAGTATTTTTATTGATGTATCATTAACCATTTTCAGAATTGTATAAGATAATCAAATTTTCCCAACTTTTTTGTCAAAATTCAACTTAGTTGACCATATTCGACATTTATTTTGGACATAGGGAGTAGTATTTTTCATATTTATGATGTCGTCCAGTTCCTAGCTTCTGTTTGTTTGCGCTTTATGTTTACTTATCAACCTGCTTAGTGATTTCATCTTTTATGAATTCTTTTGATTTAGAAGCCACAACGTTGATTGGGTTATATAGCTGGTATTGTCTGGGGCCTCTCTAGAGTATGCGGCTTAAAGCTACAGATCATAATAAGTATAGACATTGGGATTTTTATGTTTCAGATTACAATAGGAATTTTTTAGATGGGGAACTGATGTGAAAGATCTTGAAGTTAGTTGGAGTATATCAGGTTATGAAGTTGATCGGTACAATTATGATAGCTGAGTCTTCATTATGATATCACAAAATTACCTCTTCTGTTTTAGCAGCCTATAATGGCGGAGTTACTGATTTACGTAGGCCAAGGGCGTAAAGGCGTAAGTGAGAAAGCGAATTAGAGTCTCAACTGAGTTGAGATACATGGTATTTAATGAGCAGTTACCCTTACAATTTGACTAGAGTTTCAATCCACTTAAACTTAATACTGCGTATAAGAAACTGGCAACGATGTTTTTTTTTTTTTTGGTTTGGAAAATAATGAGTTGATCACTTGATCTTGATAAACCTGCAGATGGGCCGAGCTAAGATACGAATGGAACTAATAAAGAGTGAAAAAGCTCGTCAGGCAACACTCAAGGCAAGAAAAAGCGGCTTGAAGAAGAAAATTCAGGAATTAAAAACTCTCTGCGACGTTAAAGTAGGCATGATCATGTACGAGCCAAGGAAAGATGGAAAGCCAGTGGAGCCAGAGATCTGGCCCACAGATCCTAACGAGATTCAAGAACTGTTCAACAGTTACATTGCTCAACCTGAAGATGATCGTACAAAAAGGACTACTGACCTAATGAGCTTCTTCAAGGACAGGAACGAAAAGTTAGAAACGAATCTCATGAAACAGCGCAAGAAAAACACAGAGGCAAAGTACCCAACATGGGATGAAAGGTATGATGATTTACCAGAAGAACAATTGAGGGAGTTTGCGCGTATTTTGGATACCAAGATTGAAGCTGCAAAACCTAGGCTCAGATTATTCAAGAATTATCAAATAATGGAATCTTCATCAGGCGCTAAGGTTTATTCAAACTGTTATGCAAGTGAATTCTTGTTAAGTAATGAATTTGACAAGAATTTTAGCCCACAAGTACAGCTACCGTTTTCTGAAGTGAAACTCCTAGACATGAATTATCAGACTGGAGAAGAGGGAGCTCTGAATGCTAATTATTCAATGACAGAGTTGATGAACAATGAGCATTACGGTCAACTTGATGAGTTGCATGGCAATAATTTTACGTATATGCCAATGCAATTGAACGGACCCGTATATTCTGATCATAACATGCCTGGTCTGTTGGATTATATGATGGGGAACGATTCTAGTGCTGCGGGCCCAGAGTGTGATTACGGTCTGACTATGCAGCAGCCGCCATTGTTGCAATATGACCAGTGTCCGAAGATTGAAGGAGATGGTTACTATGATGGAATATTCAGATCATGAAGAAACATTACTAACTTGAATGTAATTGCAGATTAGGTGCAGTTTTCTTCTTTATTGTCAGTTGTCAGTAAGCTGTTACTTCGAATTCTGAGGTTATGTTTGATTTTAGATGTTTTTTGGATATGGTACTAGCGTAATGGTTTTTTTTTTTGGCTATGGTACTAGCGTGAAATCTTATTATTTTTTATTTTTTTATCATCAGTTGGATTCTGTATAGAAAAATATACAACGTTATAAATGGTCTTATTTATTTCCTATGTCCAAAAAATAAATGATTAAATATATTTTAAACCAGTATTCTCTAACCCGTGCCACGGCGTGACAGTAAACAAATTAAAAAAAAATGATAAAATCGCCTTTCTCCCATCCAAATAAAAAATTAAAAAAAATATACTCAATATTCTGATGATTACTTTGTTCCATAATCAACATTTGATGGAGGGTGGTTTGTTTGTGTAACTGTCGTAGAGAATATGAGAAAGTCGATTATCCTGACCGTTATCCATTGAGGGTTAGTAAAAAACATTTTCTTAATCCCCATTTTAAGTAATCATGACGAATGATTTTTTAATTGATTTCGGTATAAACATTTTTTTCAATGTTCTAAAAAGCGCTAGGCGGATGCTAGGCAGCGAAGTCGGACCTAGCGCCTAGGGGCCTAGGCGGAGCCTAGAAATTAGACAAATTTTAAATATATTTCATAAATTTATATATATATTCAAAAAATAGTGTCACTTATTTTATTATTTTTCAAAAATAAATAATATTTTTTATATAAAATAAAAATCTAATCCAATTTTGCAATCCTAAAATTTAAATTTGTACAAAGTTTGAAATAAGTTAGTATAAATGATACACATTTGAAATTTATCAATAACATATTAATATTAAGATAATTATTTTAATTAAAAGAAAATCTAATCCAAACCTCCAGCCCACCCAGCCCACCCTCAAAAAAGCCCATTCCGCAAACGATCCAAACCCTAATCTTTCTCTCTTCCTTTATCTCCTTCTTCCTTACCTCTTCCTTCTTCCTTCAAGCTGCCGCCCTTTCCTCTCCGCCTTCTCCGCCACTGATAACCCTTCAAACCTCTCACTCTCTCTCTCTTTCCATCAATTTCCCGCCGCCCCTTCCCTCAAACTCTCCTACAACCCCACCACTACCACCACCACCGCCAGCCATTTGGAGCATCCACGGCGACGCCTCTTACTCTCACTCTCAAGTCTCGCGTCAATCTCTATGGTCCAACACTCCGACAATTTTAACCCACCACCTCCGGCAATTTCAGGTCAGTCTTCTACTCTTCTTACTCACCGACCACCGTCGCCGCCCTCTGAATCGTCTCCACTTCCTCCTTCTCCTTTGGCCGCCTAATCTCCGCCTAATCCCCGCCTAGGCCATTTAATCCCCGCCTAGGCCATCGAGCGCCTAATTTGGCCGACTTGAAGAAAATTGCGGCGGGAGGGTGCCGCCTAACGCCTAGACGTATTCTAGGCCGCGTTTTAGAACACTGATTTTTTCTAAAATCTTTTTCTTTTTGAAAGATTCTAAAATCGCTCAAAAACTTAATTATATATAAAAAATGATCCTAATAAAATAAAAGAGAAAAATAAATAAATCAAATTGGAATGCACATAAATAAATAAAAAAATGACGAAGCTCACGTTATATCACAGAAAAACCGATTATAAATAAATGATCATTTTTTGTTTTTTTTAATTATTTAGTATACTCCTTAAAAAAAGGTTAATGATTTATATATACTCGATTATCCGGACCGTTATCCATTGAGGGTTAGTAAAAAATATTTTCTTAATCTTCATTTTACCATTATTCTTTTTTCGTAACCCCAACCCAACCCATTAATCATATAAATAAATAATAATCGGTTTTTCTGTTTTAAAAAAAAAAATCTTACCAAATCTTAGTGAATTCGTTCAAAAACAACTCAAGTAATCATGAGGAATGATTTTTTAATTGATTTAGGTACAAACATTTTTTATAACTTTTTTTTTGAAAGATTCTAAAATTGTTCAAAAACTTAATTATATATATATAACAAAATGATCCAAATAAAATAAAAGAGAAAAATAAATAAATCAAACTGGAATGAACATAAATAAATAAAAAAATGACGAAGCTCACGTTATCTCACCAAAAAACCAATTATAAATAAATGGTCATTTTTTTTAATTATTTAGTATACTTCTTAAAAAAAAGTTTAGGGTTTATATATACTCTATTATCCGGACCGTTATCTATTGAGGGTTAGTAAAAATATTTTTTCTTAATTTCCATTTTACCATTATTCTTTTTTCGTAACCCCAATCTAACCCTTTAATCATATAAATAATTAATAATCGGTTTTTTTGTTTTAAAAAAAGGAATATTACCAAATCTTAGAGAATTCGTTAAAAAAAAACTTAAGTATTCATGACGAATGAATTTTTAATTGATTTAGGTACAAACGTTTTTTCTAAAATTATTTTTTTTGAAAGATTCTAAAATTGTTCAAAAACTTAATTATATATAAAAATTGATCCTAATAAAAAAAAAGAATCTTACAAAATCTTAGTGAATTCGTTAAAAAAAATAACTTAAGTCATCTACAAAAAGAAATAATAGTTAAGAAGGAAAATAGGAAGGAGAAAATGGAAAAGAAAGGTTAAAAAAGAAAATAGGACAGTTATGAAAAGTTACTGACGGTTGAAGGAGGGAGGGAGAATTTGGCCCGTCAGATTACTTTTTTAATATTTAAAAAATAATTACTATCACTATCACCAGCCTCAAATGGAACTTTTCAATAACTTACTTCAAATATGAAAATCAACCATAAGTCAAAACCTAGTAACTGGTTCACTACTTTTACCAAATCCAACAATATAGCGAACCAACATTGACTATTATATTCTGGATTATTATATATACAAATAGTTTATTTTAAATTTGTTGGTCAAAATTATTAATACTTTCTGTATCTCATCACAGTAATGTGTAAAATAGAATTGAGATAATATTTAAGCAGAGAATAGTGAAAAAAAGGACGGGAAGAAGAGAAGATAAAATAAACCGTTTTCAGAAATCGTCAAATAATGAGCGTTGGATAAGTTCGTAACAATCAATCTCAGCCATCAAATAAAATTAATCTAATTTAAATATAATTTTAGATTGTTTTTGACCTTTGGATTGAATTAATCCTAGCCGCTCTTTATTCCTAGATCTAGATAAGAAGCGGTTAAATTTTTCTTGTATTGTATTATAAATTTATTCATAATATTTTTTTTTAATTGGATCGGAGAGAGTAAATGTTTTTCCAAATTAATAATGAAGATATATTTAAAAACAGAGAACACACTACTATCCCATCGATGACAAGATTCAAGATTTTTTTTTTTGTCTTATCTCGTACATTATATTATATACTCACTCCGTCTCAATAAAAGCTTCATTAATTATCTAAAAGGGCATTTCGTTAAAAGTTTCACCTTTTTTTTTTTTGGTAAAGAATCTTTACTATTTCCTCCACTTATTCTCTCTCCTACATTATTTTAATACTCACAACACCATTATAATTTACTATTCCCTCCACTAATTCTCTCTCCTATTTTCAAATTACACTCACAACATTTTTTTTTTCCTCCCATTTCTATAATTTGCGTGCCCACCCAAAAGGGTAAAACACTTATTGGGACGGAGGGAGAATTCTTCTTCGCATGATATTATTTTTTTAGAAAAAATAAATAAGAAAAAGTAAGAAAAAGAAAATATTGTGAATAAAAAAGGTAAAGTAGAAAAGATAACGAGTGAAAAATAATAATTTAATTAATGTTTTTTTTTCTTTCCATTCTTTACCGGAGGAGGGTAGTTGACGTTTCAAGAACTGTCTTTTGAAAAAAAAAATATATCAAAATTTATAATTTTTTTGGGTGGCATGTGTTTATATAAATATATTTTTAAAATTAATACTCCCTCCGCCCCACAATAATATGTAAACTTTCTATTTTGGGCGTCCCACAATAATATCTAACTTTCCCAAAATGGAAAGGAATCTTTACTATTCCCTCCACTCCTTCTCTCTCCTACATTATTTTAATACTCACATCACCATTATAATTTACTATTCTCTCCACTCATTCTCTCTCCTATTTTATTTTCACACTCACAACACTTTCAATATAATATTTCCTCCTTAATCCCCGGGCAAAACCCAAAAGTCCATAAATCTATGGGACGGAGGGAGTATATTTTATATAAAATAAAAAATATATCAAAATTTATAATTTTTTTTTTAATTTTAAATAGAGCCTAATATTGGTACATTTAAAAAAAATAAAATGATAAGTATTTTAGATAAGTTGGAGTAAAAAGAAATAAATATTTTATTAAAAGGTTGGGTTGAGTTAGGTCACTGAGAGTATAAATTATACTCCCTCCGTCCCGTTCGAAAGGGCATTTTTGTGTCCTTGCACAAAAATTAAGAAAAATGATGTAGGAAAGAGAAAAAGTGTATAGTAGAATAAATGTTGTGAGTGAAAGGTGATGTAGGAAAGAGAAAGTGGGGTAGGAAATAGTTAGTGAATATTTATTGTGAAAGTATGACAAGTTGGTCCCACAAATAAAAAAGTAATAAAAAACTTTTCATTTTTGGGTTGTGCCCTTTCAAATGGGACGTCCAAAAAGAAAATTTGTGCCCTTTCGAACGGGACGAATGGAGTATCTATAGTATAAATCAAGGCTGTGTTTTGAACAGTAGAGTGAACAGTTTCAACCGCGGAAATGACCCTTTTGCCCTCACTATTCACTCCCTTTCCTGTTTTGCCCTCCCACCTTTGTATGTCGTGCGACATACATGACATTAATTTTCAAAAATAACTTTTCTCTCCTAAAATTTGAATTTTTGTAAAAAGAGCTCCACATTAAAAAAAAAAATTAGTATGTCGTGCGACATATTTGCCCTTAAATTTTTTATTTTTTTTTTAAATTAAAAGAAAATAGAAAAAAAAAAAAAACACTCACGTGACCTTGGACACGGGCATATGCTAGTCTATAGTATAAATTAGAGTTGTCCACCTCAGCATGAACAGTACTGTGAATAGTTTCAATCGACAAATTTCCTATTCTGCCCTCATAAATTTGTCCCTTTTTCATTTTGTCCTTTAAAATATTTTTTATTTTTTTTTAAAATTAAAAAAATTTGCCCTTTTAAAAAAATTATTTTTTAAATTAAAAAAAAAAAAAAAAAAAAAGACCGTGTCGTTGGAAACGGGCATGTACATGTACTAGTAGTCTACCACTGCCTTTCTCATTATTCATCCCTCCATCTCCGATCAAATCGCACCAATTTCCTTGGAGTCCCCTCCGGCGCCCTCCCTTAACAAAAATGGCTCCCAGATCAAAGATAGCCCAGATCTCATCGGCTCACCCCTAACTGACAATATTCCACTCTCAATCACACTTCAAGGTTCCGATTTCTTAGCTAACGGCCATCCTTTTCTCACCCACGTCCCTCCCAACATAATATCCTCCTCAACCCGGGCTCCGGTAAAGATTTCAACGCCGGCTGCTTCCTCGGATTTGAAGCCGACGAGCCCTCCGACCGCCACGTGACATCCATCGGGAAGCTCAGGGACGTAAGGTTCATGAGCCTTTTCAGGTTCAAAGTTTGGTGGACCACCCACTGGACTGGCAATAATGGAAAAGACGTGGAACACGAAACCCAGATGCGCCTCCTTGACAAATCCGACATCGGAGGCCTCCTTCGTAGCCAGGATGACCTGACGACGGGTGACGTCATCTTTCCTCTGGTCGAAGGCCGAGGTCTTGGCTGCCCGTCTCTTGGCCCTTGCCAACACAAGGGGATCAACATTTTTAGAGGCATCTCAGCTTCTTGCTCTCGTCAGATCTGCATATACAAGGAGGAAACAGTTAGATTACGACATGGATAAATAACAAGAATTATCACAAGTATGAAGTATGAGGAAAGATATAAATTACAGCCTACGACATCCTCTTCTCTCGGACATTGATCCTTGGGATCAAGCTTGCAGCGGTCACGGTCAGAATGGTAGACAAGATCGGGATGAATCCTCCAATTATCAAATCTCCTTCCCCTTAGTGACGGGGACGAGGGGCTCCGGACCGTCCTAGGTCTTGTCATGATCCCGGCCTGAATGTAATATCGGTCATCCGTCTCCAACGCCGATCAAGGAGCTATCAACGCCTCGGTCCATTCAGCCCTCAGTACCTCCGTGGGCGCCGCAGGAAGATGCGAGGGAGCAGCAAATTCCCAGCCTTGTCGGCTCTCCACTCTTATAACGTGATTGTCCTAGCCAGACACCTTGGTTGACATGGGAAGAATGATTTTTGGCTTCTTGGAGTCACTCCTTAAACCCACCAAGGATTTATCCTTTCTTGTCCCAAGTCAGGATAAAGGGCGAGGGTTGCGGTAGGCATGTGACAGCCAGCGTAAAATTTTTGTCACATTAACATGACATGAATCGAAATATGAATATCGTTGGAGCGTTTCCTCAGCAGCGACGCGCTACACTTCAAAGACCTGGGTGTAGTGATAAGTATGCAAAGGTTGCTAGGTCGTCGCCCGGAAGCGACGCGCCATCTCTTCGCCCGGGGGTGGTGTCAAATATGCAAGGGTGCGCTACACTTCAAAGACCTGGGTGTAGTGATAAGTATGCAAAGGTTGCTAGGTCGTCGCCCGGAAGCGACGCGCCATCTCTTCGCACGGGGGTGGTGTCAAATATGTAAGGATTCCCGCATTGCGGACGAGTGCGGGTAAAGAAGCTAGTCCATGGTAGGTGTAAGGGTAGTGGGATGTGCTTTGTAACTTGGAACATTGGATCATTGACAGGGAGATCAGCAGAGGTGGTGAAAGTTATGAGGAGGAGGAAGATTCACATAATGTGTCTACAGAAAACTAAGTGGGTTGGAGAGAAAGCAAAAGAAATATCGCCTTGGGGTTTTAAGCTTTGGTACTCAGGAAAGGATAAGGGTAGAAATGGAGTGGGTATCATTATTGATAAGGAGTATAGTAATGATGTGGTGGAAGTGTACAGGAAGAGTGATCGAATTATGGGCATTAAACTGGTGATACGTGATGAGATTATAACTATTATTTTCGCCTATGCACCACAAGTAGGGTTGGATGCATCTATTAAACAAGTGTTACGCAGGAAGATTTGGAGGAGGTAGTGCAACGAGTACCTAGTGGTGAGAAATTAGTGATTGGTGGTGATCTGAACGGACATGTGGGGTCTAGTCGACATGGCTTTGAGAGCATACATGGAGGTTTTGGTTTTGAAGAGAGGAATGAAGCAGGAAATAGTATCCTGGACTTTGCGTTGGCATATGACTTGAGTATAATGAACACTTGGTTCAAGAAGAGAGAATCTCACTTGGTGTCCTATAGGAGTGGAGGTAATGCGAGTCAGATTGACTTCTTCTTGATAAGAAATACTTGTAGAAAGAGTTATACAGATTGCAAGGTTGTTCCGGGTGAGAGCATAGCAACTCAACATAGACTGGTGGTACTTGATTTTCGAAGTAAGAGAATTTCGAGGAAGAGAAAATCACAGGTAGACCCTAGAATTAAGTGGTGGAGACTTCAAGGGGAAAATCAACCGAAATTTGTAGCTAAGATGGTCGATACCGGTATTTGGGCGGATAATATGGAGGATATGGATATAGATTCGATTTGGACTAAGATGGTACATACCATAAAGGAGGTGGCGAAAGAAGTCCTTGGAGAATTTAGAGGAAATGGGCCACCAAGTAAGGACACATCATGGTGGAACGAGGAAGTAAAACAAGCAATAAAGGGCAAGCGAGAATGCTACAAATTATTGGGGAAATGTAGGAGCGACAAGAACTATGAGAAGTATAAGGAAGCTAGAAGAGATGCTAAGAAAGCAGTAAGAGACGCAAGAGCAAAGGTGAATCAGAAACATTATGATAAGTTGGATACAAAAGAAGGGGAAAAGGACATCTACAGACTCGCTCGTATGAGGGATAAGAGGACACGAGATATTGGGACGGTTAAATGTGTGAAGGATGTAGACCAAAGAGTTTTAGTCGGGGATAAAGAGATAAAAGATAGATGGAGTTCGTACTTTGATAACTTGTTCAATGGCGGTCAAGAGCAGGATGTTGGAGATTTAAATATCTCTTCGAGTATGGTTAATCGAGATTTTATGCGGAGAATTCGAAAGAGTGAAGTGGAAATGGCAATGAAAAAGATGAGATTGAAGAAAGCCGTTGGACCGGATGGTATACCAATTGAGGTTTGGAGATGTTTCGGGGAGAGGGGAGTAGATTGGTTAACAACGCTATTTAATAAGATATGGAGAGTTAACACAATGCCATTGGAGTGGCGGAAGAGTACTCTGATCCCTTTGTATAAGAATAAAGGTGATGTCCAAGATTGTGCCAACTATTGGGGGATCAAACTAATGAGCCATACTATAAAACTTTGGGAAAGAGTAATTGCACAAAGTCTGAGAAAAATTGTGGATATTTCGGATAACCAATTTGGGTTTATGCCAGGAAGATCGACTATGGAGGCAATATATCTTATGAGACAAACCATGGAGAAATATCGGGATCAAAAGAAAGATTTGCATATGGTTTTCATTGATTTGGATAAGGCGTATGATAAAGTGCCAAGAGAGGTACTTTGGTGGGCATTAGCAAAGAAGGGTGTTTCAAAGAAATATATTGATATTATCAAGGACATGTATAATGGAGTTAGTACTTGTGTACGAGACTAGTGTTGGGAAAGACGAAGAGTTCCCTATAAAGATTGGAGTGCATCAAGGTTTCGCACTTAGCCCCTTTCTTTTGCTTTGATAATGGACGAATTGACGAGGTCGGTCAAGATGATATACCAAAGTGTATCTTTGTTCGCAGATAATATTGTGCTGATTGATGAGACAAGAGAGGGTGTTGAAAGTAAATTGGAGTTGTGGAGACACACTTTGGAATCTCGAGGTTTTCGATTAAGCAGAAGCAAGACTGAATATTTGGAGTGTAAGTTTAGCAGAGTTGGAAGTAGGGAGGCAGGGGCGGTCACATTTGATGGAAATATTATCCAAGCTTTTGAGTTTTTTCGCTATCTTGGATCCATTATCCAAAAGGATGGAGAATTAGATGGAGATGTGGCTCATAGGATTAAAGCAAGTTGGTTGAAGTGGAAGAGTGCTACAGGGTTTCTATGTGATCGCGGCATGCCCAATAGATTAAAGGGAAAATTCTACCGCACGACAATTAGGCCGGCATTGCTTTACGACACCGAATGTTGGGCCGTGAAACAGTGTCACGTGCATAAGATGAATGTGGCGGAGATGCGTATGCTTCGATGGATGTGCGGTCATACGAGAAAGGATCGATTGGGGAATGAGGTGATCAGAGGTAAAGTAGGATTTGCGCCCATTGAGGATAAAATGAGGGAGAATCGTCTACGGTGATTTGGACATGTGAGAAGGAGACCGAGTGATGCACCGGTTAGGAGGCCGGAACAGTGGAGAAATGATAAAATGGCGAGGGGTAGGGGAAGACCCAAATAAACTTGGATTAGAGTAATTGAAAATGATATGAATTTACTTGGAGTGAATGAAAGTATGGTGTTGAAGAGGCCGGAGTGGAGGGCAAAAATCCAAGTGGGGGGTTGATTTTTTATTTTTTATTTATTTTATTTTATTTTATTTTGTTTTATTTTATTTTATTTTTTAATTTAATTTAATTTTTAATTTTTAATTTTTTAATTTTTTTATTTTTTTCACGATAACATATGAGGATTCATGTTAGCCGACCCTAAATTATTTTGGGACTAAGACTTTGTTGTTGTTGTTGTTGGAGTCACTCCTTATCACTATGAGCTTGAAGTCCTTGATATACCATATTGAGAAGAAGTGGTGGAAGGTTGATTGGGTAGGCTTAAACCCCAAACTACGGCACAAGACAATGAAACCTACGACGAGGAACCTAACAGCGTTGGCTCCTAGCATGGCCGGGACGGCCTGCATGTCTCCTAAGAATTCTTTTTTATGAAGGGGTTTAAGGGAAGTCGAAGTCCTTGCTAAAACTGTTTGAAGTCAAAACGGACGTGGTTAAGGCTATAGTAGAATTGGTGCTTCTCTTCCTTGGTTTCAAAGGTAGGATGACGGAGATAACTTAGTTTGTACTCTTCCCTAGGCACTCCATACGGAGTACAACTCCTCCAACATCGGCTCACCGACCTTAACTGTTCTGGGCCTAGGAGTGTAAGCCCTACCTCGGCCAGATCTTCCTCGGTCTTCTGCTTGTTCTCCCTCGACAAATGCGTCTACAATGTTGGCGGACATCGAGACTTCACTCCCTCTTTCCGTCATATCTCTGCATAAAACCAAGGAGAATAAGTCAGCAAAATCTTCCAAGGCATTGGAGAGACGGGAAAGAGGAAGATTACCCCTCCTCGTCATTCATAATAAGGCCGAGGAGGGAGCCTTACCCAAATGGGACGATCTAGATGGTCCGACGTCAGATAAAAGAGAATGATGTGGTCTATCATCTCGGCCCATCCGTGGAACACTATGACGTTTTGGGACCCTGCATAGCTGCATCAATTCGATCAATCCTAAACTTGCTTGGATAACGGAGATCTTCCCTCGGACATCCGTACCTCGTCAACATCTCCCCAATTTCTAACAGAGGCACTAACAACCATGGCCCTCTGTCCCTTCGGTAAACCCTAAGATTGCCCTTGTGGTAGTCATGGAAAACACGGGGGGTATGTTCCCAAGAACGGGCCAAAAGGGGGATGAAGGAGCAAGGAGGTTCAAGAACAGAAACTCAGAAAAGCTTCAAGCTTCATCACTGGCGGTTTCAAAGAAATAATTCAAAAAACCCAGAAAGTTACAAATTAAAGGCAGAAATAGAAAAGGGAGAAGAAATTATACCGTTTTTTGTTGAAGATTGATGAAAACGAACGGGAAAATCAAACGCTTGTGAGAATCTGGGCACTCGAAATTCAAGAACACGAAGATCAATTTAAACCTTGCTATTTCGCTCTCAAATGCCAAGGGTGATAAAAGAATGAAATCTAACAAGGGTTTTGCTTTTATACCCTCATAAATAAATGGGTCAAATCCAAGTTGAAACGGGTCACAACGGTCCAGCGCCGTCCTTGCCCCAAGCATTAAATGGCGTTGTGGGTTTCCAAGACGTGTGTCAGACATCGTGGACCACGCTCCATCTTTGCACTATTTAACCGGCGGATAATGAAACGAGACACGGATATTGAAGCGACACCTGCCACGTGATGCCTGTTCGTATTCTCGTAAGCCGAGGTAGAGCACACTTCCTCCTCGACATAGCTGAGCTAGAAAGTCGGGGCCACTGAACAGTATAAATCGAGATACGAATTTGGGCTAGTTCGGGCAAGACCCAAGTGGATTGGGCCCTAAACATAATCCATCAAGTGTCATATATACGAGGAAGGAAATGGGCTTTCTCGTACCAAGCCACCTCGTCATTTCCCTAGGTCGACATAGACCCAGCATGCGAAATGACTAAGGCCTAACGCAAGACCGAGGGAGACCTCCCTCCAAGGCCGAGCTGGAGCTCCCTTGACATCGAGGAGGCCTCCTCGGCTATCAAACCATGACGGGTTTCTTCATTTGTCTCTTACCTCCTCCCTGTCTCATCGTAGGCCAACCTTGCCACGTATGACGAGGAGATGCCATCTCGGCTTTCGTGCAGAGTTACAGATTATATCAGTCCTATTCAAATAAGGATATTGAGCAGTTATAATCCTCTAAGGATTGTAACCACCTAACATACCAAATTCAAGTCCAACAAGGACTCCTCAATTATAATCCTCTTGGAATTAATATCTTATCTCTTAGCAATCCAATTCAACATGGATTCTACATTGCTATACCTATAAATACAAGCCATAATTCATATATTTTGGTACATTATCTTTTGACCCTAAACTCTGTCAAATTGATTTCTCTCTCTCACAAAGCAAATACTTACTCTCACGTCGGAGGGCCTTCACCAGAGAAGCCCCGGCTTAGTTTACGTGTTTGTTTCTCTGTTTCAGGCTGATCAATCGCTGGGATATAACCTACCGCCGAATTTGGGCTGATCCGATCGTTTCTGGCAGCATCAGTTTGGTTTCATTGTCGGGAAACGATTCGAAATACCCGTTGAAAAGCTTTGAAACCGCTATTGATGAAGCTTGAAGCTTTTCTGAGTTTCTGTTCTTGAACCTTCTTGCCCCTTCATCCCCCTTTTAGAAATGACCCGTTATTGGGAATATACCCCCCGTATTATCCATGTCTACCACAAGGGCAATCTTAAGGTTTACCGAAGGGACAGAGGGCCATGTTTGTTAGTGCTTCCATTAGAAATTGGGAAGATGTTGACAAGGCACGGATGTTCGAGGGAAGATCTCCGTTATCCGAGCATGTTTAGGATTGATCGAATTGATGCAGGTCCCAAAACGTCGTAGTGTTCCACGGATGGGCCGAGATGATGGACCACATCATTCTCTTTTATCTGACGTCGGACCATCTAGATCGTTCCTTCTTGGGTAAGGCTCCCTTCTCGGCCTTTTTATGAATGACGAGGAGGGGTAATCTTCCTCTTTCCCGTCTCTCCAATGCCTTGGAAGATTTTGCTGACTTGTTTTCCTTGGTTTTATGCAGATATGACGGGAAGAGGAAGTGAAGCCTCGACGTCGGCCAACATTGTAGACGCCTTTGTTGAGGGAGAACAAGCAGAGGGCCGAGGGAGATCTGGCCGAGGAGCCGACCGAGGTAGATCTGGCCGAGGTAGGGCTTACACTCCTAGGCCCAGAACAGTTAAGGCCGGTGAACCGATGTTGGAGGAGTTGTACTCCAAGTATAGAGTGCCTAGGGAAGAGTACTAACTAAGTTATCTCCCTCATCCTACCTTTGAAACCGAGGAAAAGAAGCACCAATTCAGCCTTCCACCACTTCTTCTCAGAAGGCTATATCAAGGACTCCAAGCTCATAGTGATAAGGAGTGACTCCAAGAAGCCCAAAAATCATTCTTCCCATGTCAAGCAAGGTGTCTGGCTGGGACAATCACGTTATAAGAGTGGAGAGCCGATAAGGCAGGGAGTTTGCTGCTCCCTCACATCTTCCTGCGGCGCTCAAGGAGGTACTGAGGGCTGAATGGACCGAGGCGTTGATAGCTCGGCTAACAGAGTTTGCCGAGGTAGGCCTCCTTGATTGGTCGGTGTTGGAGACGGATGACCGATATTACATCCGGGCCGGGATCATGCCAGGACCTAGGGACGGTCTGGAGCCCCTCGTCCCTACTACTTATTAGGAATATAATATCATAATATTATATTCAAGTTTATATTATTATATATAGATTAGGAAACTTAATCTTTGTATTAGATTATGAAAGATTGTATAGATCTAGAATCCTCCTAGGAGATCACCTCCTCATTGTAACCCTATAAATATGTACCTCTAACATTATAATCAATTGAGTCTTTCATACCAATTCTTTTCTTCCATGTATGAATTGACTTCGTCTATCATCCTTAATTCTAATATGGTATCAGAACATTAAGATCCATAGAAGGACTTCACCGTCAAAACCCAAGCGGCAAAACCCTAAGCCGCCCCACCCCCTCACCACCATTACTTCTGCCACGTTAAGTGACCAATGCATCTAAAAGCTTCAAAAGCTAGAGAAGATTCAACTATTGCCTGTACATTATTATCTCACAATAAAACAATTAATTAAATGAACCAAGTTCCAATGCAAGGGTAAAAATGACATTCAAATAATTTTAAGTTAAAAGTGACTATTATTTTGGACCAAAATTTTGGTCCAAAAGTGAGTTATTTTAGATCGGAGGGAGTATAATTTTTTAATAGGGTATGATTGGAATGTAGGTGGGTGTAATTACAAATATAAGCATACTATTTTCTTTATTAGTGGTGAACTCACTAAAGTGGGTGTTGTTATCAATTTCGTGTGTGCCTATGTCCGTTCTTTTAAGGGTTTTATGAAGATAGGAATTTTTTAATTCAATATTGTGGAAGAACTAATTGACCGTTTGAATTCAATTTTCTCTTCTACCGAATTGAGGCGCGAGCACGAGAACGTCCCACCACCACCACAACGCATCATCGCAACCGCCGAACGTCGTCAGGTATCCTTTCTTCTCTCCCACACTCGAACCTCACCTGCTCTCCTTCTCCTTTCAAATTCCTGAAATTCTAAATTAGGGCTTTGTATTATGTTGATTTCAACAAATAACTCTTTGTATAAATGATTTTTATGCTTAAAGTTTTATTCTTACAAGTCGTTTTGTTCAAATCTAAGATTTGGTCTAAACTCTGCTCAAACCTGTTGCTTAAATTTCTAAATTAGGGCTTAGTTTTACTAGCATGCAATGCCATGTAGTGTTTTACCTCAGTTGGAATTGTTGTGAACCTTTTGTGTTGTGTGGCAATTTCACGAGTCTCCGTTTCAATTTGTTTTTGGATTTCCTAAATTAAATTTTAATCATTGATAATTAATGATTAAAATTTAATATAGGAATGGTTTATTGCCTTTCAATTATAAAGATGTATTTTTCTTAATTTTGAATTTGATTTCCATTCCATATGTGTGAGCCTTTGTTTCCCTCCATTGTTGAAGGCCTTTGATTTCCCTCCTTTTATTGAGGGCGTTGTGTAATTTGTGTTTTTTCGTTGTTGTTCCTATGGAATTTCGCTTTGCGAATCTCAATCAAATACTCGCTGTGGATTTATGCTTATGTATCTCTAATGGTGGACTATGGTTTAAAGCTCTCTATCGCAGCGGTTCTTTGTTGGATGTCGTTAGACTAGCACTAACAATGAACGACATTATTAGGATGGGGGCGCCCTTGGTTTGTACCATGCAGTCTGGAATTTTGATTTGGGGTACACAGATTAAATTTGAGGTGGATTCAAAGGTTGTTTTTAATGGAGTGCTCTTATATTCACATGATTTTTCCGAGTTGGACAACCTTTTTAGTGCATGTAGGGATCTGCTTAATGTAAAATCTTTTTTTCTATGCTTTTAGTTCTTCTAACGGCAAATGTTATGACCGATGTTGTTTCTAGGGCTTCCATTGTTAACGAAAGCCCCACCACTTGTGGATTGCCAACTCCAAACTTTATGCATTTGTTAATAAAATTTTGCTGTTTACTTAAAAAAAAACCTGAGTAGAGATAGGAGAGCTGCTGTTCAGTAGATTGGTTAAAGTAGTGTTTTGTTTGCTTTGTAATTTTTTTTTTCTATTTTTTTCTTTTGTTGTTCTGAGTTCATCTTCTCCTCCTCTACTTGGACTTCTTCCTTTTGATAAATTTTCTTCTTATATGGCGATGGTGAAAAAGAAATGAAACTGCTAACTTTCCTAAAACAGAAGTGAGTTAAAGCTTATAAGTGCAAACAAACAATTATGATTAACAAAAAGCACTTACCTGGAGAACATGCTCCAAAAGACCATGAAGCTCTTCAAAAGTAATTTTGAAGACTATATGAGTTTATATAATCTTTGATTGTATTGTCCTATTTCATCCACATTGTTGTCAGTTCTCATTTTGCATAGGTGTATATCATGGGTACTTTGCAGGCCTGCTCTTTTAGCCTTGGTGATGGATGGTTTATTGACATATTGTGGTGTGCACTGACAGGTCACAGAATGGGAAACATGAAGATTGACAAATCCCAGAATGGCCAAAAAGGAAAGGAAAAAAAGGCCAAATCTTCTTATGAAAGCAAGTTTAATTTGGATGTACTTTCAGCAATATCTTTCAAAGGAAATACAGAAAAGAAGAATGCAGAAGAGAAGAATACAAAAGAGACGAATACAAAAGAGACGAATACAAAAGAGGAGGAAATAATTATAGTGAGTGGAGATGAAAATGAAGAGTTGGTGTCAAAATCACAATTCTCTCGGTTCATAAGATATGGGTCGTAGGGACCTAATTGCCTTAAACTTTTCTCGGCCATTGCTGATTTCTATGATCACGTGCACAAGGCATTCCATATTTATGATGTATGGATGACCATATGCGTTGAGAAAGTAGCACATCTACTACGTCTGCCCTCCACAGGAGATAAGCCTCCAGCAAGAGGTCCAAATGGAGACATCACTTTCTTTACTACTCTTAGGCAAAAGCTTTTACCTAATGAGAAGGTAAGAGAATGATTTCTTAAGGAAAACATCATAACATGCTGGAGAATATGGAAATAAAATCTAATGAGGACAAGGTTAATTTCAAAAAGCTTTTTAGGTTTTACATCTTGAGTTTTGTAGTCTATCCTGCTCCTACCAACTATGCCAACGCCTTGAACTTTTCACTAGTTCACTCGGATAACTTTGAAAACATAAATTGGGCTCATCTTTTGTTAAATGAAATGTAAAAGAGAGATTCCATTGTAATGCGAGTGTAGAAGGAATAAATCAGTTGTAGTAGAAAATGCACTTACATTAAGCTTCTCCATTTTCTCGAAACCTAAAGAACCATGAGCAGATATGTTTGGGGGCGGAGATAGTGTGGAACCATGAGCAGATGGCGTGATACAACATAGATTCCTCATTGGTTTTGCCTCTGTTTTGTGTATGTGTTTATCTAAGGTTTTCATCAACTGGTTAAGATATGCAAAGTATCAACCGATGATAACATAGGGGATTCGATTACAAAGCCCCTCGCACAAGCAAAGCATGATGGTCATGTTAGGTCCATGGCTATACGATACATAGGAGATGGATCCTAGTGCAAGTGGGAAATTGTTGGTGTAATGCTCTAGGCGTTTAGTTATGTTTTACATATAACTTAATACCGTTATGTAATCGTCTTTACCGTTTATTATAGAGAATGTTTATTTGATTTATTATATGTTTTTGCATGTTTGTTATAATAATCTGCGTTTTTAGTTATTATGAATAACTAGTATAAGTTGGTAATGGATAATCATAGATATGATTATATGCATGGGATACACATTACACTTATGGGTACTTGTTAGAGAACAAGGTACTGGACATGACCTACCTATGAAATTTTTGACATGGTCTATGGTCATATATGTCATGATTAAATCTCATGATAGTCGTGTCGTTAGAATCCTTTGTACCTGAGATTATCATCGTCTTCTACTTGATAAACGTTGTGTTTGATGTAGTCTAACACTATCTTTAATAGGATAGCAATAAGGGCTATGTTGGCACGATTGGATTCTTGTAGGGAAGAATGATAAGTCAAGATGGGATTTGTCCCTCTCGTTGAGAGAGATGTTTGCTTGGCCCCCTTGATGAATGTTGTTGATGAAATGTGTGACCACACTCAAGAGATTTGATAGAGATCAAATGCACTTGGATTATTCGGAGTCGAGAAAGCATTGAACCTTATGAGTTGACATGAACCATGACTCATGTTCAATATGACATCGTGTGACAAAGGGATTGTGACAATGAACTATCGAGGAATCAAGCTTTGATGTTATATTTAATTGGGTGGACATAATGACTTGCTAGAGTTTACTTATGTATTGTGAGGTGATGTTTCAACTCACTAATGATTATATGCATGGGATACACATTACACTTATGGGTACTTGTTAGAGAACAAGGTACTGGACATGACCTACCTATGAAATTTTTGACATGGTCTATGGTCATATATGTCATGATTAAATCTCATGATAGTCGTGTCGTTAGAATCCTTTGTACCTGAGATTATCATCGTCTTCTACTTGATAAACGTTGTGTTTGATGTAGTCTAACACTATCTTTAATAGGATAGCAATAAGGGCTATGTTGGCACGATTGGATTCTTGTAGGGAAGAATGATAAGTCAAGATGGGATTTGTCCCTCTCGTTGAGAGAGATGTTTGCTTGGCCCCCTTGATGAATGTTGTTGATGAAATGTGTGACCACACTCAAGAGATTTGATAGAGATCAAATGCACTTGGATTATTCGGAGTCGAGAAAGCATTGAACCTTATGAGTTGACATGAACCATGACTCATGTTCAATATGACATCGTGTGACAAATGGATTGTGACAATGAACTATCGAGGAATCAAGCTTTGATGTTATATTTAATTGGGTGGACATAATGGCTTGCTAGAGTTTACTTATGTATTGTGAGGTGATGTTTCAACTCACTACCAACATAAAATATAATTTCTAAAGGGTCACACACAAAGAACGAATTAAAAAAAGCCCAAACACATCTGCTCATGGTTCTTTAGGTTTCGAGAAAGTGGAGAAGCTTAATGTAAGTGAATTTTCTACTACAACTGATTTATTCCTTCTACACTCGCATTACAATGGAATTCCTCTTTTACATTTCATTTAACAAATGTTGAGCCCAATTTATGTTTTTAAAGTTATCCAAGTGAACTAGTGAAAAGTTCAAGGCGTTGGCATAGTTGGTAGGAGCAGGATAGACTACAAAACTCAAGATGTAAAACCTAAAAAGCTTTTGGAAATTAACCTTGTCCTCATTAGATTTTATTTTCATATTCTCCAGCATGTTAAGATGTTTTCCTTAAGAAATCATTCTCTTACCTTCTCATTAGGTAAAAGCTTTTGCCTAAGAGGAGTAAAGAAAGTGATGTCTCCATCTGGACCTCTTGCTGGAGGCTTATCTCCTGTGGAGGGCAGACGTAGTAGATGTGCTACTTTCTCAACGCATATGGTCATCCATACATCATAAATATGGAATGCCTTGTGCACCTGATCATAGAAATCAGCAATGGCCGAGAAAAGTTTAAGGCAATTAGGTCCCTGCGTCCCATATCTTATGAGCCGAGAGAATTGTGATTTTGACACCAACTCTTCATTTTCATCTCCACTCACTACAATTATTTCCTCCTCTTTTGTATTCGTCTCTTTTGTATTCGTCTCTTTTGTATTCTTCTCTTCTGCATTCTTCTTTTCTGTATTTCCTTTGAAAGATATTGCTGAAAGTACATCCAAATTAAACCTGCTTTCATAAGAAGATTTGGCCTTTTTTTCCTTTCCTTTTTGGCCATTCTGGGATTTGTCAATCTTCACGTTTCCCATTCTGTGACCTGTCAGTGCACACCACAATATGTCAATAAACTATCCATCACCAAGGCTAAAAGAGCAGGCCTGCAAAGTACCCATGATATACACCTATGCAAAATGAGATCTGACAACAATATGGATGAAATAGGACAATACAATCAAAGATTATATAAACTCATATAGTCTTCAAAATTACTTTTGAAGAGCTTCATGGTCTTTTGGAGCCTGTTCTCCAGGTAAGTGCTTTTTGTTAATCATAATTGTTTGTTTGCACTTATAAGCTTTAACTCACTTCTGTTTTAGGAAAGTTAGCAGTTTCATTTCTTTTTCACCATCGCCTAAGAAAATTTATCAAAAGGAAGAAGTGCAAGTAGAGGAGGAGAAGATGAACTCAGAACAACAAAAGAAAAAAATAGAAAAAAAAAATTACAAAGCAAACAAAACACTACTTTAACCTATCTACTGAACAACAACTCTCCTATCTCTACTCGTTTTTTTTTTTTTGAAGTTAACAGCAAAATTTTATTAACAAATACATAAAGTTTGGAGTTGGCAATCCACAAGTGGTGGGGCTTTCGTTAACAAAGGAAGCCCTAGAAACAACATCGGTCATAACATTTGCCGTTAGAAGAACTAAAAGCATAGAAAAAAAGATTTTACATTAAGCATATCCCTACATGCACTAAGAAGGTTGTCCAACTCGGAAAAATCATGTGAATATAAGAGCACTCCATTAAAAACAACCTTTGAATCCACCTCAAATTTAATCTCTGTGTACCCCAAATCAAAATTCCAGACTGCATGGTACAAACCAAGGGCGCCCTCTGCCATCCTAATAATGTCGTTCATTGTTAGTGCTAGTCTAACGACATCCAACAAAGAACCGCTGCGATAGAGAGCTTTAAATCATAGTCCACCATTAGAGATACATAAGCATAAATCCACAACGAGTATTTGATTGAGATTCACAAAGCGAAATTCCATAGGAACAACAATGAAAAAACACAAATTACACAACGCCCTCAATAAAAGGAGGGAAATCAAAGGCCTTCAACAATGGAGGGGAAACAAAGGCTCCCACATATGGAGAGGAAATCGAATTCAAAATTAAGAAAAATACATCTTTATAATTGAAAGGCAATAAACCATTCTTATATTAAATTTTAATCATTAATTATCAATGATTAAAATTTAATTTAGGAAATCCAAAAACAAATTGAAACGGAGACTCGTGAAATTGCCACACAACACAAAAGGTTCACAACAATTCCAATTGAGGTAAAACACTACATGACATTGTATACTAGTAAAACTAATCCCTAATTTAGAAATTTAAGCAACAGGTTTGAGCAGAGTTTAGACCAAATCTTAGATTTGAACAAAACGATTTGTAAGAATAAAACTTTAAGCATAAAAATCATTTATTCAAAGAGCTATTTGTTGAAATCAACATAATACAAAGCCCTAATTTAGAATTTCAGGAATTTGAAAGGAGGAGAAGGAGAGCAGGTGAGGTTCGAGTGTGGGAGAGAAGAAAGGATACCCGACGTCGTTCGGCGGCTGCGATGATGCGTTGTGGTGGTGGTGGGACGTTCTCGTGCTCGCGCCTCAATTCGGTCGAAGAGAAAATTGAATTCAAACGGTCAATTAGTTCTTCCACAATATTGAATTAAAAAATTCCTATCCTCATAAAACCCTTAAAAGAACGGGTATAGACACACACCAAATTGATAACAACACCCACTTTAGTGAGTTCACCGCTAATAAAGAAAATAGTATACTTATATTTGTAATTACACCCACTTACATTCCAATCTTACCCTAAAAAATTATACTCCCTCCGGTCTAAAATAATTGTCACTTTTGGACCAAAATTTTGGTCCAAAATAATTGTCACTTTTAACTTAAAATTATTTGAATGTCATTTTTACCCTTGCATTGAAACTTGGTTCGTTTAATTAATTGTTTTATTGTGAGATAATAATGTAGGAGAGAGACCCACTTAATAGGGGTAAATTTGGTAGTTTTGCTAGTAAATTAGGATATTAAATACGTAGTCTTTGTAATATTTGTAAGAAATGCAAATGGAAATTTGAAATCAGGTTCTTGACAAACCATAAGCTTTGATATAATGCTAAGTTACCCTATAAGCTTTCAGCTTTGGTACCATGTTAAGTGACCAATGCATCTAAAAGCTTCAAAAGCTAGAGAAGATTCAACTATTGCTTCATGTTTCAATATTGGAGTAACACTTTCTCATCGAGTTGGATGCCTTAGGATGACGGGTGACCTTTGATTTCCCCCTCCAACAATTTCTGGGAGTGAAGCCGGAATCTTCACCTTTAAATTCTCCTAGCTCGATTTCTTTGCCGGAGGAGGCCTTCGCTGTAGCTCCTCTTTCCTTTTCATCCCATTCAACAAGGTGTCGTTGACAGGGGCGGAGCCAGGAATTGGCCGAGGGGGGGGCAAGATTATACGGGGGTTCGGGGGCAGCGCCCCCGAAAATTTTTTTTCGGGTCGGACAAGTAAAAAATGGGTCGGATCCATGAAATACAATGTATTTTAGTTAACAAAAATGATAAAAGTAAATAAATCAAAGAACGATTGAAATAATGTTGAAGTATTTAACGCAAACAATTTATTAAAATATATTACTCGTACAAAAAAGAAATTCAAATTTGCTAATTAAAATTGGGATAATAGGAAGAAAGACCAAAAACAAAAAAAATGGGAAAAGCCTAACGAATTAATTAAGATTGAAAAAATGTGAGGAAATTAGGAGAAAGAGAAAAACAAAACTGTTAAGAGAAAGAATAGCAAAGATGAAAGACAAAATTAATTGAAAATGTAGGTAGCAGGGTTCGAACATGGATTTAAAAGGAAACACATAAGGCTTTAACTTCACCCCTTCTACCGCTGAACCAAACCACTCACTGGTGTTAATCTTGAAGTTAATTATATATATACATATATAACAAAAATTTGGTGGGGGCAAAAAAAAAAATTTCCACTGCATTTCCGCCGCTGGGGGGGGGGGCGAGTGCCCCCACCTGCCCCCCCTGGATCCGCCCCTGGTCGTTGATCAATTTTATTAGTCTGTTAGTTTCACCCATTAATAACTTAATGCGAATAACCTTAGACAATAGCTTGATAATATCAAAAAAAAAACAGATTATAAATTGAAGATCAGTTTCTGGATCAGTATGGAGAAGTAATGTTTTTCGTTTTTGTTTCAAACAATTGTGCAATCTTGAATTAAAACCAAACTGGCCCAGTGATCTGCTTTAATTACTTGAAGTTAAGTTGGAGGTTCTTATCATTACATCTAATTGGCTGTTGTTGTACAGTTGCTTGAGATGCTTGGAGAAGAATTTGGTGGTCGTGTTGATCTGTCCAAAGCTTATTACAAGGCTTTGACCGCTTCCTTGAAGATATTTTAAAAAGGAAATGGCGTGATTGCTAGCATGGAGCATTGTAATGACTTCATGTACCTAGGAACAGAAGCCATTGCACTAGGCCGAGTAGGTAATATCTTCAAACTGTTCAATTACTAAGTTACCAAGAAAAAGAAAACTCAGAAAACGGTTAATCTGCCATTGTAGTTGTTGCATTTATCGAATTATTGGACTCTGATTGTGTGTTTCTTAACAATTCAGGAGATGATTTCTGGTGTACAGATCCGAATGGGGATCCAAATGGGACATTTTGGCTTCAAGTTGTCATATGGTACATTGTGCCTATAACAGCTTATGGATGGGCAGTTTCATGCAGCCTGACTGGGACATGTTCCAGTCGACTCACCCGTGTGCTGAATTCCACGCTGCCTCTCGAGCGATTTCCGGTGGACCAATCTGCGTGAGCGACTGTGTTGGGGTACATAACTTTGACTTGCTTAAAACCTTGGTATTGCCTGATGGATCTATCTTGCGGTGCCAACATTATGCCCTCCCTACTCGCTGCTGCCTCTTTGCAGACCCTCTTGGTGATGGCAAAACCGTGCTCAAAATCTGGAACCTCAACAAAGTATGTGCATTAATCTTCAATAATTAACAAAAAATCAGATTTTTTCTTTCTAATGGCTTATAATAATACAATGTTTCTGACAGTTTACAGGGATAGTTGGATCATTCAACTGCCAAGGAGGGGGTTGGTGCCCGCTGAGTAGGCGACACAGAAAGGCAGTGGAAATTCAAAACGATTTGAATTGTTTGGCGAGCCCTGAAGACGTAGAGTGGAGCAACGGGAAGAATCCTGTTTCCATTAAAGGAGTTGATGTTTTGCTGTTTACTCTCACAGGAAAAGGAATGTGAAGCTCTTGAAAGCCTCGGAAAGCTTGGAAGTTATTCTTCGAGCACTTGATTATGAACTTCTTACAGTTTCTCCTGTTAGAGTATTATCAAGAAAATCCGTTCAGTTTGCACCCATTGGATTGGTGAACATGCTCAACTCTGGTGGTGCGATTCAAACACTGATCTTCAATGATGTGGAGAGTTTGGTAAGAATTGAAGTAAAAGGGAGTGGGGAAATGAGAGTATTTACCTCGGAGAAACCTATCTCTTGCAAGATCAGTGGCGTGCGAGTAGACTTTGGCTACAGTGAGCATATGGTCAGTGTTCATGTCTCGTGGCCAGGTTCATCAAAAATGTCTGTAATTGAATACTTGTTTCGAAATGCGGATTTGTCTGCAAACAAAAACTACTACCTCTCCACTACCTCTGTCCCAAAATGATCAAGAAACAAAATGGAAATTCATTTTGGGATAGAGGTAGTCTTTGTGTTGAATCTTGGAAAAGAAGTTGTCTTCCAAAATTTCTTACAGAGGTTGTGTGGGAAATGTTGTTCTTGCTGGGTGAGTATGTTGCTTTTTGTAGAAAGTTTGTTTGGAATATTGTCCGCTCCTAGTCACAAGTGTTTCATTTTTTTGTCATTGTTCTTCAATAAATTGAGCTTAATCTGGTGATCGGTAGCAAAGTTCAACGGAATGCTATTGAGCTTTTAGATGATGAAGTTCAATATGGTATTGATCCCATATTAAAACTGAAGAAGAAGAAGAAGATGAAGATCACCATGATATGATTGATGATGACAGATGTGATTATCAGTTTATGGATTTGGCCTTTATCCACTCTCCGCCACCCAATATTCAGGTACTTCATTTCATTCTCTTTCTAACCATATTAAAATTCTTGCATCTCTATTTTAACCCCATCTACAAGCTCCCACGTCCCTCTTCAATTTACGATTTTGAGGATTATTGTCCTTGGGTCAAATTGGGCAATTTCTGAACTCAGGGATTCTCTTGATGTTGGGCTGTTTAATAATTGAGGAAAGGTGTTTCAAAAGAATGAAAAAAGGATAGCAGATTTATACTCAATAAGTAAGAATACGGTTGTGGCCTTTTCTATTCCATTTTCCCTCCGGGTGTCATAATAAAAGAAAGAGTTAATGATACTTATTACATAGTAGGATACACCAAATGAATTTTTTTTCGTTGGGATTGATTCTTGTTTGTATAACCTTATTATATATTCTATCGAACTATCATTTTCTAGCTGCGCAATAGTTTGTGATTGATTATAACTGGTCTGGAAGTTGACAAGTCATGGTGGTGCTTTGCTAAATAGAGTCAATTCGGTTGATGATGAAGAATAGACCCTGTGTTATATAGCTGGCTTGCTAAAGGGATACTAACCAATTATAGTGTTCTTTCTCCACTCCATTTGTTCATAATCTGAAGACCAAATTTTCAATGGAATTTTTTCATCAGGTGTGCTTGTATAGAGTTACTAAACTGTATGCGGTTCTCTGTTATGAAGCATCAGTTAGTCCATGCAATTTTTGACTCAATTTTCACCGCGGGTCATCCGGAAACAGCCTCTTTGTGCTTTAATACAGGGGCAAGACTGCGTATATCCGACCCCCCCTTATCCCACCGTAGGTGGGAGCCTTTGGGGCAATGGGGTAATGTTGTTGTTGTTGTTGTTGTTGTTGTGTGCTTGTATAGAGTCATAGAATAGTAAACTTGAATTACTGAACTATATTTTCTTTTTTGGGGGGGGGGGGGAGGGTGTTAGAACCTGGCCGTATTTCTTGCCTTTTATGGATGACCTTTGAGGGAGGCCCAATACAACCATCATACTGATTTTTCTTTAATGAACTGAAAACTTGGTCATCTTTGGAAGGAGGTGAATGTTCTTTTAAGCACATGCGCACATAGTTACAACAGTGTACTAATCTCTGTGTTCAGTACAAATTGCTTAAGGGTGTCGACTTTTCCTGTTTTGAATCACAGTACCATTTTTCCGTACAAAGTGGGCTTATAGTCTTTGCTGATGCTTGCTAGTGCTCGTTGGTTTCATTATTTCTCCTTGTCTCGAGGCATTATTGATGAGCCCGGATCTACTGGACCGGGCCCGCGCTCGGTCTTGTCCAAGGAACCAGTGACGTGGCAGTTCCTAGACCGCTGGAAGGAAGACCGCGGACAAATAGGCCCTTGTGGTCAAGACCGTGTCCCTCCTCGCATCGTCCCCGTCGAGGACCATTGGAACCACCTCATTGGATCCGTGCCCGCATGAGTCATGCCCGCATCAACCGTGCTCGTGTCATATATCTTTGACCGCGGGCACAACGATTGACTGCGGGCACATGCTGCTTCCCGGTTAATGTCAAGCCTTACTGAGCAAGTTAGCTTACTGGCTCTGACAGGCCACTTGCCGGCTCTCCCATCACGCATTCAATGCGGCTCAGTCCGGCGCCTACTATTCCATTTAATGCAATAAGCTTCTGGCTTACACGGCTCATGTCCCTTTCGGCCATGTCCCTTGGACGGTCAATGTTCCCTCCCTGACAGACCAATTAGTCATGCGGACACGTGTAGGCGGTCAAATACCAAAGTGCCCCCAGGGCCGATCTCGTGCTTACCTCAACAAGCACCATGGCATTGCCTATAAATAGAAGGCCTTTACCCCCTTGGGCAAGGTAAGTTCCATATACAATTGAGTAAGCTCTTTTACTCTCTAAACCTAAACACACACACACTCCAAAGGTATTCAAAGCCTTATTACTCAGTATTCTTACTCTCACACCCTCGAGAGTTGGAGTAACATCCAACTTTGACCTTAACGGTGCTTGTTTGTGTTGTGATCCATGTACATAAAACCACCAAATATATCCTAGCCAGATATCCTTGAACCGCTCCTGACCCCAAAAGCCGTGGCGTCATCGGTGGTTCCATTGCTAGGAATCCGAGGCTTTCTTTCGTTTTCTCGTTAAAAATCTTTTTGTTTTCAAGGCACCTCACGTGTCCTAAACAAATTCGGTCCGAAAGGCTCTTCTTTTTACATCACTAAGTTTTTCCCGTTTAAAACTTTTGTTTTCGGACACACCTTGTAGTCTAAACAACCGACTCGCCAAAAGACACTTCTTTTCGCTTATTTTCGTCTTTACGAGACATGTCTCAAATTACGAAAAATGCTTGGTCATTTGACCACAGAGGAGGAGAACCAAGCCGAACCCTCCAACATCAATAGGGAAAGGCAAACCAACTCTGTTTTCAACGGAGAATGGGGGCCCATTCTCGGCCTCAAAAATCCCCGGCTCAACGAGTTCTACACCGGTTAACCGAGGAAGCCCGTCTTGAGAAAGCCCAAGCCCTACCGAACACTAGCCCAAAACTCCCCAAGCTCACATAAAAACACCAATCTAACCACCCCACTTTTCCCGTAACAAATCCTGAGAAGGAAGGAAATCCTAGCCTCCAAGTCCAAACCTGTCGCGGAGGCCATGGCCATCAACGACGCGGAGATGGAAATGTTTGAAATAGAGGCCAATGGAGGGCTACGGTTCCCTCAAGGGTCACAAAGGTTCTCCCAACGAGCTCCCGCTAACTCGCTTGCTAGCCAAGCGTGGGGGCAAACTGGCCGGGTTGACCCGGCCTTGAGCGCGAAGCGGCCCGGCCAAACGGAGCGTGGTGCATGTAGATGATAGCGAGGAAATGGGGGAAGAGGCACGGTCAAATCGCCGTGCGAAGTCCAAAGCCCGCACCCTTGGCTCAGGCCAAGGAGAAGGCCGTGGCTCCACGAGCTAAAAAGCAAAAGGTTGATGATCGGAACCCCGAGTTTGTGGAATTCATGCGTAAGATGTGGGAAACCCATCGTAAGGCCGCCCGAAGTGTGGTCGCACCATGGACGCCTTCGGCGATAAAATTGCGCGGGCACCGATCCGTAAGAGCAAACCCCCGAGATGGACACCTATGACGGATCCAAAAATGCCAAGAGTCATATGGGAAGATTTGAGGGCCGAGATGGCTTTATTCTCCGCGGACGAGTCAGTAATGTGCAAAGCTTTGGCTGCGACCTTCACTGGCAAGGCCCTATCTTGGATGCTAGCCCTCAAGCCCCGGTGTATCCAGTCATTCGGTCGGTTCGAGTCCTCTTCCTCAATGCCTTTGCCGGAAGCAGCGTGCCCGCTAGACCAAAGACAGATCTTGTCCGTGTCAAGGTGCACCAAACGAGCCTACAAAAGATTATATATCCCGGTTCGGGAAGGTGAGCGAGGAGATTGTGGACCCTGGACGAGGAGATATCGGACTATGTTTTGAGGGCGGCCTCGGTTCCTCCTTCCTCAAAATGAATTTTGCCTCCGGAAACCTAAATCGATGGAGGAAATGTATGAAAGGGCCTCGGCCATTGCCTCCGCCGAAGAGCTTCCAGCAGTGCTCGCCTCCCCACAGCTTCTGCGAAAGAAAGGATAAGCCAAGTCCAGGAGACCACCCCAGGAGCCTGCTCATACCAATAATCGTGGCAAAACAGAGGCCGGGGATCGAAAGGCTCAAAAAGGCCATGGCCGAAAGCAGTTTACACAGAGCTCACCGACCCAAGGGTGGTGATCATGAGAGCCTCGGACTTTCCTGCTCCTCCCCCATGCTTCGAAAGCCAAATGAGAGGAGTAGACTTAAATTCTCGCGAGTATCACAACGACCACGGGCACGGAATCGAGGATCGTTTCCACCAAGCGAGTAATCCAAACAGAAAATCAATAACTGGGAGCTAACCAAGTGGGTTAAGGAAACAATACCGCCCCCAATAACAATGATCGCTAGCCGGAGCACGACACACGCGGGGACCAGACAGAATGAAAGAGATAATAATGATGACGATTTTGGGACTATGACATTAACTTCATTGGGGAGGAACCTCCCTCTAGTAGGCGCTTGTCCCTCCAAATTCGGACATTAGAGAAGGTTTTCTCCATCCCCGCCCGGCCCCGAGGAAGAGCAGAAATTGGGTTCAAAAGGAGCGAACTTGCCTCCACCCTTTTTCATTCCACACGCCCACTCACCCTCGTAATGAGAATCAACCGGCAAACATAGGCCGTGTGTTGGTAGATACCGGAGTCGCCCGCGACATACTCTATTACCATACTTTGATTGGAATGAGAATGACTAAGCACATCTCACTCCATACGCGGGCATGCTCGAAGGCTTCACAAACCACGCCTGTAAGGGTAAAGGGGACGATTGTGTTTGACGTAGCTATTGGGGAAAACCCATGCAGAAGACGGCCAAGATAACTTTCATGGTGGTCGATCTTCCTTCCCAATACAATGCCATTCTCTACAGAATCGCCAAAGCCGAATTGGGAATAGTGGCGTCCGTCCCCACCAAAGGGTGAAATTTAACACCCCGGCGGGGTTGCTACCATCAAGAACCAGCCCGGGAGATTCCTCCGAGCACTCGGAGGAAAAAGGAAAGAACAGAAAGGCTGCACATCCCGCCCGCAGATAGAGGGCGAGGACAAAAGGATAGAGGGAAAGGGCGAGGACAAGTCAAAAAAGGGGAAAGCTCTTGCACTCCCGCCGCCACCCGTACCGATTGGCATGCTGTCTTTCCATTCCACAAGGCGGAGCTCAAGATGAGCGTAAAATCAAGCAGCTTGGTCGCCCTCGTTGAGGGAGGTTATATTGATCGAGGAATGAGGGGGAAATTGACCGTGATATCATATATTCAATGGCAACACCGACCGAAGCTCGTGTCAACCCCCCAACTATTGTCATTGACTCCCCGCACAATCGTGAAATCGCCGACCTTCAACCTAACGACGAGCTCGAGGAGGTGGTAATCAATCCCCACTTCCCGAGCAAACAGCTTTGGTTGGGCCGAAAATTCACAAATGAGGAAAGAAGGATACTTATTGAGTTCCTTAGAGCAAATTGCGATGTGTTCGCTTGGAGGGTGGAAGATATGCAAGGCATCAGAGGACGTGATCCTCCATAAAATTAACGATGACCCCTCCTTCAAAAACATTCACCGTAAATCCGTATATTTCTCCCTGAGAAGGAGATTGCCATCAAGGAAGAGGTGGAAAAGTTGCTAAAAGCGGGGATAATAAAGGAGATCTCCTACCCCAAATGGCCGGCCAACGTGGTCATGGTTAAGAAATCCAATGGCAAATGGAGGATGTGCGTTGATTTCACCGATCTCAACAAGGCATGCCCCAAAGATTGCTTCCTCTTCCTCGCATAGACAGATTGGTGGATTCTATAGCCGGACACGTAGTTCTAAGCTTCATCGATGCATACTCCGGCTACCATCGCATCCAAATGGCTCCCGAAGATGTCCGCTCTGTAGCTTTCATTGCTGCGGCAAGACATACCGCTACACTATGATGCCCTTTGGGCTAAAAATGCAGGAGCCACATATCGCCGCATGGTCAATCTGGTCTTTAAAAACCAACTAGGCAGTAACTGGAGGCCTACATTGACGACATGGTCATAAAAACTAAGGAAAACTCCCACGAGCTCGATGTGGAGGAAACCTTCAAAAACTTGCGCCATAACAAAGATGAAGCTAAACCCCTTAAGTGCGCTTTCGGTCAAGGCGGGCAAGTTCCTCGGATTCATGGTCAACCAAAGAGGGATAGAGGCTAATCCAGAGAAAATCCAAGGCCCTATTAGACATGAAACCTCCCGCCCGCGTGAAGGATGTACAAAAACTCAACGGTCGCATCACCGCACTTGGCCGCTTTATCTCGCGGTCAGCAGAGAGATGCCTCCCCTTCTTCAAAACTCTCAAAGGGGGAAGAGAGTCGATGAATTTACATGGAGCACCGAGTGCCATCAAGCTTTGAAGAAGTCAAGACATACCTCTGGGCACCCACCTCTACTCAAAGAAATTTCTAAGTGTCTTGAGAAGAGCTCTTTTCGTATTTAGTCAAGCATCGATCTCGGGCAAAGAGCAAATGCTCTTGTAAGGGAGGAGAATAACTCCCAAAACCAGCTTATTATGTAAGTAAGGCACCGTCCGCCGTAGAAGGGCGTTATCTTAATATAGAAAAGTTAGCTTACGCCTTGCTTGTATCCGCTCGAAAAATTAAGAGCCTACTTTTCTCGCACATCCTATAACCGTACTAACCGAGGCCCCGCTTAGAAAGGTTTTACATAAACCGAGTCCCTGGGAGAATGCTAGCTTGGTCTATAGAGCTCACCGAGTTCCGCATCACCTACTCCCCGAGAAAGACAATCAAAGCGCAGCGTTAGTTGATTTTGTAGTAGAATCATCATTCAAATTAGCGGACAAATGACCTCGGAAAAAGAAAGCGAGCAGTAATCGAAGATGACCCAAAAGCCCGAGCACGAAATTGTTCAACCAAGGGAGCGTCCGTAAGAGGTGTGGACTTTATATGTGGACGGCTCCGCGAGCAAGTTAATCAAAATGAGCGGGCATACTTCGATTGCACCCGCGGGGAAAATTCATGAGGGCCTTGAGATTCAAGTTCGAGGCATCAAACAATCAGCCGAATATGAAGCGATTATAGCGGGCATGGAATTGGCAAGAGACTTGGGAGTTCGAATATTGAGATCAATAGTGACTCTCACCATAGTTAATCAAATTAGGGGGAGTATGATACTATCAACCCAAAGACTAACTCGCATCGTGACCTTGCAAAAACCCTCATCAAAAATTTCACTTACTATGAGCCGAACCAAGTCATGAGAGGGGACAATGTGGAAGCCGACCTCCTCTCAAGAATAACCGAGCAAGAAATTGGTGAGTTGGAGACAAATTGCCGCATTGAATTCACTGAGAGACCTGCTATAGATCGAATACGTATAAACAATATTGAGGATCAAGTAAGGGACTGGGTGGATGAAATGAAGGATTACATCGAGAAGCAATCCTCCCCGAGGACCCAAGAAAGGCTAGAGCCATCGTAACGGTGTCCGCGAAATACCTCGTCCTCGACGGGGTGCTTTTTCGCGATCATTCACCAAGCCTTTACTAAGATGTGTTAAAACTCACATGGTCACCAACTTACTCTATGAGGTTCATGAAGGAGTTTGTGGCGGACATCCAGTGCTCGCACCCTCTCGTACAAGATCAAATTCCAAGGATTCTTTTGGCCCACAACGAGAAGGGATGCGCAGAGTATGTTAGAAAATGTGATAAGTGCCGTAGATTTGCGGACATCCCTAGACTACCATCAACAGAGCAGACTTTGGTAGTACCATCGTGGCCGTTTGATACGTGGGGGATAGATCTTATTGGACCATTTCCAACCGCTAGAGGAAGCATCAAGTATGCCGTGGTGGCCGTGGATTATTTTACCAAGTGGACGGAAGCAAAGGGCTTGGCCACTATTTCCGAGGATAACACTATCGCTTTGTCCACGACCACATCTATTGTCGATTTGGGGTTCCCGAGCAATAATTTCAGTATAATGGCACCCAATTCTCCGCAAAATTCACCGCCGAATGTGCGAGAATGAAGGTGCAACACCGTAAGTCCGCAGCTTGCCTATCCTCGTGGAAATGGTCAAGCCGAGGCCGCGAACAAGCTAGTCCTAACCGCCTTAAAGAAAAATTTGGAAGGCGAGGAGGACGTTGGTTGGACGAGCTCCGGATCGCATTATGGGTTGTCCGCACCACAATAAGAAATTCAACAGAGAAACTCCCTTCTCGCTCACGTACTGGTCGAGGCAATGGCTCCAGCTGAGGTAGCCCTACCCTCGTACAGAGTCACATACTTCGACGAGTCTCAAAACGAGGCAAACAGAAGGTGTGACCTCGGACGATCTCGAAGGAAAGAGAATGCGCTGGCACATGAAAAAATGGTGAACTACAAACAAAAGCGAAGAAGCACCATGATAAAAGAGTAAATAAGAGGAGTTTTTCGCTTGGAGACTCGGGTACTCGTAAGCGTAGAGGTCCAAGGGACCCAACCCGGTTTCAACAAGCCGTCTCCGAAATGGGAAGGTCCATATGAGGTCACAAAGATAGTCAAAGAGGGCACCTATATGTTGCGACCAAAAGAGGGAGAAGAGCTTAAGCACGCCTGGAATAGCGACCACCTTAAGAGATACTTCTTTTAAAGTCTTTGTAATTTTTTGGAAGGAGTATAGACTATATATATATAAGGGAGAGGTTATCATCATATTTTGATGCAAAAATCAATTCCCACCAGCCTCAAAAGCTAAGGTGGATGCCCGCGTGCGGATGCCAGTGAGTTCAAGAGCCAACATATGAGCTCCTACTTACTGATGCGCAAAGATCTAAGGATCCGCATGCCTATATATGTACAAAGATCCATTACGATCCGTACTATGATCGCGGGGAGGACTCTCCTCGCTCGCGTGACACCACCAAAAATAAGTGGATATAGATGAACGTAGGTACAAAGGTCATGATGCCCGTGCCTACGGACTCTAAATGGGGACAATGACCCGAAGTCCGGACCCACTAATTGCGCGAAGGACCTCGTTAGGGCCGTTACTCGCATGCCCGTATGTGACAAAGGCCTACATATAAGCCCGTTCACCGTATCGCCACGAGACCCTCACGAAAAACCCTAGGGAGTTTTGAATAAAGGGTCAAATAAGTGAGAACCTCCAATAAGGGGATACAGATGCCAGGGGTTAAAGGGCCTCTATGCTAAAATATGCTCCTACCTTCTACATTGCGCGGACAATAGCCTCACGGCCACCTTCCTCGCATGCCCTATGAAAGTATGCTTGCCTTGGCTACTTTTGACTTACACCACAGCCGCAAGGCCGGGAATAAGTGTAAATGGATGAGAGTGATCAAACTAGTTTAACAAAGCCAAACAGACAAATGAGGTTAAGGCCTCAAAGTTTGCCACAAGGCTAAACAAACGCGATCATAGAAGAATAAGGTCGACTCTCACAAAAACCTAAGTGGTTTTGAATAAAGAGTTAGGAAAACTCAAAAAATGCGGGCAAAGGGCCTACTAGCCGTCGCCCGCGTAAGGAGAGTATAAAGTTAATTGCAAGTCAAAAACGCTCGGAAAAGTAATAGGCAAGAATGCAAGTATTAAGGTGCTCGAAAATTGCCAAACTACTCAAAATAGCCTACGAGACAAGCAATTAAGATAAAAGTAAAGGAGCCAAGTGGAGAAAAATGCTTCTATTAATGATTAAGAAAGTATTTACAAAATTCCTACACTATTACAAAAGAGATCCTAGTCTATTACAACAAGAAAAAGCAAAAAATCCTACACTAAGGGAGCATTCTCCTCGGGCTCCTCGATGACCGCTCCTCGGTGCCCGCTCGCTCCTCAGTGGCCGCACCCCCGTGCCCGCTTCGAGTCCGGAGCGGGGGAAGGCAGCCGGGTCTCCTGAGGCACCTCGGTGGTAGGAGCGGCTTGTTGCTCGGCGGAGGCTGGAGCGGGAGCTGCCCGCCCGGGAAGAGATCTCCAAGGGCCGGCCCCCCGAAGAACTCCGAGCCGTGGCATCCCCCAAGGATAAAGTGGTTGTCCCCGAAGCGCAGAGCATCCAGCTTCGGCGATCACCCAAGGGGGCAACTACTTCGCCACGTGCGAGGCGAGAGAGGCGCGTAAAGGTCCGCACCATCGACCTCGTCCCTCTGGACGAGAGGAACTAGCGCATGCCCGGGTACGCACTCCGCGTCTGTAACGACCCTAACCCTAGGCACTAATTTAACACCATATTGTGTGCTTTTAATATTATGGTTAATATTATGTGATCATTTTTTTTTATATATTTTGATTTTATATTAGGATAAAATGATAAGAAAATAAATAATGTTCTAGAGGAAAAATAATAATTTGAAATAAATAAAGTAATAGAATATAGTAGTAATAAATGGACAAATAAAATGTTGTGGGTTGGGAGAATTAATTTAAAATAATGAAAGAGTTTTGTTAGGGAATAATTGGAGTGGGGGGACAATTTCCCCAAAACCCTCCTCTCTCTCCCTCTTGGCCGGCCCCCCTTTTCCCCTTACCATTTTATTTACTCCCTCTCCCTCCATCATCTTCCTTCTTCATCTTCTTCCTCCTCCCTTTCTCTCTCAAACTTTCCATGGAACTCCATTAAAGCTCATTCTTCCAAACTTTGAAGCCAAGGGCAATCCTCCACCGTTTTTTAGATCTAAGGGTACTTTTGGAATCGGGAGACCAAGAGAAGTTCATCAAGCTAAAGAAATCCTTGATCCATCTCCGATTTTTAATGTGAGTTATTATGACCCCTTTTCTTCCTTGAATGTTCATGAATATTTATGTTGTTATGAATGTTCTTTTTGCTTCAATGCTTAGGAGAACTCTCTTGGATTGAGGAAATGATATGATTCATGAAATTTATAATGATCTAGGTTAAGACATTATTCTTTGGAGTTAAATGAGTAGAATAAAGTTGGGTTCATAGAAAATGATTTGATTATAAGAAATGGGTGAAATTAGTTTAGAAGATTTAATTTGAAATGTGTTATTAAAATGGGTCAAGAAAGTAAGTAAATGGGTTAATTAAATTAAGAGATTTATACTTGGAAAGTGATAGTGAAATGGGTAGTGCTTCAAATGGTAATAATATAAGATTTAATCATTTTTGGGTTTCATGGCTTAGTATGTGAATTGTTATGACTTTACTTCTTAATGAATGATCATAAATTATAAATATTGTTCTTGTTATATTAATGGGTGTTACATGCTTTAGAGCCTTACATGAGTTGGAAAATGAGTAAATGAATTTGGTTGAGGATAATGTTCTTGGAAGATGGTTTGGAGAGTATAAAATGGGTAAAATGTAGAATGATAAATAAATTAGAACTTCTCTACTTCGGGTTGCACGATTTAGGAGGAACTTAGTAAAGCTAGGAAATCTTCTTGTTGATCTTTAATTTAGAGTAGAAGTAAAACTTGGGAAGTGAAAGAAATTAGTAAGAGATTTCAATTTGGGAAGCTTGGGAATGTAAGGATCCGGCACTTGGGCGGTCGCCCAAGGGGGCGTGAGCGGCCGCCCATGTGTCCAGAAGTTGGTGTGCCTTGTAAAGCCTCTTGGGCGGTCGCCCAAGAGGTATGGGCGGTCGCCCAAGACCCCAGGAAGTTTAACCGTAAATCCGAACCTAGAATGGTTAGCAACATTGTTTAGTCACTTATAGATTGTGACTCCCACTTAGTAAATTGAGCTTGAACCTTCATAGAGGCCTTGTTTTATTGTATAATGACCTTGTAGGATGGATTGATGATATTTCCTTGCCTTACATTGAGTTCATATACATTGATTATATTATGCATTGTGTGTTGATCAAATGTCGCACTCGATTATTGGTTGAACATGAGTATATTTTACCATGTTGATATATTGTTATCCCTTTTTGTGGAATTTATTCAAGTATCTATTATGTGCTTCGATAATGTTGAATACTTGATATAGTATTGCTATCTTCATGATATCTTTGTTGTAGTATGTATCCCTACTTTGGATCATACAATGTTTGGTTAAGCAAGTATGTTATTACCGTGCTTAGTTATGTAAATCCAAATGGGTATTGATTTAATTGTTTGTTGGGCAATGTTATGGATTTATAATGGCACCGAGCCGAGTTCATTATAATTCATACATTGCCGAGTTTGTCCCCTTGTGTGGGATTTGTGGGCTAGCATCTCCTTTTGAGGTAGATGGTCTAGTTTTCACCGGGATACGACCGTGTGTCCGAGTCCCCGCAGTACCGTTATTGTTCATGGTCCGGAACCGCTTCATCGATCGTTGCCGCTCGGATGTGTATATCCTTTCGGGAGATGAAACCTTGGCTCAAGATCCTTCTAAGTGTTACTTTATCGTACTTATGTGTTGTGATATATTCATGTTTGGTAGTCGTTGTCTCCAACCGGTATGGGACGGTTGGCGGGGAGCCTCTCGGGTTATATGAATATGTCTTTTGATGTGTTGCCATGCTACGTGTTGCATCTTGTATGGCATTTCTTTGCATCCATAATAGCTTGCTTTGAGATTTATTCTCACCCCTCTCCCCTTTCTTGTTTTAGATTACGAGACGGGTGGACCAGTCAAGTAAGGGCGGTGAGGAGTTTGGAAGTTATATTGTGGGACTTGTCGGGGTATGATTAGGTTGGTATAGAAAGTGTACTTTGGTATAATTCATTTATGAAATTGTAATTATAAATCTTTATTTTATGTTATAACCAAGGCCGTTTCGTAACAAAAAACGTTTCTTATATTCTAAGTTGGATAGCTATTTCTCCTTTGTGAAAAAGTATAGATTTATTATGAAATGGGTATAATAATTGTATTTATTTTTGAAAGCTAAATAAAGGTTTTAAAAGTTCAGGAAATTTGGGATAGTTTGAGGACGCTCCGGCTCGGGACACGTGTAGGTTCGGGTCGGGGTCCTCACAGTTGGTATCAGAGCTCGGTTAGAATTCTCGGGGTAGAGTCTAGCTGAGTGAGAGTGTGCGATAACTTACGTCGAGTGTTTAATGCAGGAATTTGTTCAACGACAGAAAATAATGTTGTCCAACCAAGGAATCAAGGAAAGGTGAGTTTTGGAAAGATAGATTTCCCACCACCATTTGAGGTATTTTACCTGTCTCAGAATTAGGGTTCATACTTTTATAAATCCTCGTGCATTCGTTCTCATGTGGCATTACATTTCATCTTGATGTGCATAATTGGCCTAAAAGTTGTTTTATGTGCTTGGAGGTTCTACCCCTATGGGGCCGTGCCTCGAATCATCCTTAAATTATCTTGGTAGTTGTGATTTAGTGGGCATGTATTGCCGGTGGATTTGGTCGAGTTACCAATCCGTGAATCATCGTCATATTAACATGAATTATTTGAGTAGTTATTGTGTTTGAGGAGGACTATCGCAAGAAGCGAGTCTCCTTATCTACGTTTGATTTACCTCCGTGTATAATTGAGTTGGATAAATTATTGATTGATAGTATGTCACATATGCGTAAATGTCGAAAGTAGGACCTAAAGAATGTGGAGGTTATGTGTTATATTTAAGTAGAAGAACCTTGAATTATCTCATGTGCGGTGGTAAATGAATTTGTGAACTCTTAGTCGAGGTTAGGTATATGACCTAATTAGGAGTGGTTTATAGTAGTATAACATGCGTGAGTATTTATACATTGGTGTCTCGTGGTAGAGACTAGGTATATGAGACTAGTATTGGAAGTGATAGTCTAAGTGAGATTATATGAGTTATAGAATGTCGCGAGTACAAGATCTTATAGAACTAGTATAACCTTGCCTTAGGTGTTATTAGTGGACTAAGTGGAGTTTTCTATGTGAGTTTCAAAGATGGGTTTTCATCAGGTATCATACCAGGACATTGAAGCTTTGAGTTGATATAAGGTACTATTTTAGTATTCGGATTCCTAGATAGAGGACACTAATTGGGATGATGGACTTGATGATTCATCTTGGGAAAGTATTTGATAAAGAAGATAATTAGCTTAGCGACACTCCGTAGGGATGAATTAGTACTATATTGAGGAAAGATGATACTTGGTGGTTAATTATAAGGTTATAGAGATCTTAAATAGGTAACTATGAAGGATAAGTATTCGTTAGCACTTGTTGACGATTTGTATGACTCGATTTTAGAAACTAGTAGGATACTAAATGGTTATTAGTTGAATTTTTCTGAGTATTACAATTACAAAGAAATTTTGCTTGAGGATATACTTAAGACAAAGACTTATATCTAGCATGACCGTTTTGATTTGTGGATTGTGTATTAGTTTTGGGAAGGTAAATAGAGTAAATGCGAAGAAGTATAATAGATGCAGCTATTGGTGACTTATAGGATCAACTTCGGAAATGGGTAATGTATGTATATATGGTTTGTTTTGAGGAACGATTATCATTAATTGAGAATATAAAATGAGGATAAATTTTATTGGAAGGCGTGATACTTTAGGATGATTACACCGTATAGGTTGACTTAGTTGCGCGACTCATATAAGGGATTGGTGTGATGCTTGGAAGATATTTACGTTATACGAATTTTGAGTTGTTGATGGTTATAGGAGATAAGTTAGATTATACCGTTAATGTTTAATTGAAATTTGAGGATGATTTACCTAGTTTATAATCTTAATGATTGTTTTAGTGTTATTCATCTGAGATAGTAATAATATTGCGAGATTGTGTTTTCTTGTAAGAGAATTTAATTCAAGATAAATATTATGAATGGTGGCTATACTATAATTAGAGGTCGAACAAGAGTATTAGGTTGGAATTGTTTAATTGTGTTTTAATAAGTTGAAGGTGTGTGTTGAACTTCGGTGTGAGCAATTGTGCTCTTCTGGGGATAATTTGATTTATTAAAGTCAAGCAAACCGTATTTGTGTACATTTAAAATCTGTGAGTAATTTAACTATCCGCCACTGTTATGGGACGGTTGTAGATACTTAAATCACTTGAGTTATTTTGTCACTATCAACCTTTTGAAAATTTTTAAATTGTGAGTGGTTTAGTTAATTAAAACTGGTATGGGCCGGTTTTAAATAAATAAACCATTCGGGTCTCTTTGAATCTCTTTTATTTCATCCCTTGGAATTCTGAAAGATGTTGTAAATTTTTTAAAGACTTGATATTCTAAAGATATAAGTTGTACCAAGTAAGTAAAAAGGTAACCTAGTTCCCTATAATGATTAATTGTATTCAAGTTTTGATCCGAGAAATGATTTGATAATTGTGGGGATTATTATTGTGTTGGTCACAGTAGACTCGGTTTTTGTTTTGGGAGTTGGATCGGCTCCGTTGTGGGCGGCCAACCCTTCAATTTGAATATTGATTTGCCACTAGTCCTGAACATATTGGAATATTGGAATGGTAATAATAGAATGTTGATGTTAGAAGATTTATTAAAATATTTAGAGTTCTAGGTTGAACTTGAGAGTTTATCACTATAAATTTTGTGATTAAGTTGCATTGGAAGGAAAGGAGGGTATGTTATTTTGTTATAGAAGGTTGAATTATATTTTCTACCCGTTATTTATATAGCTTGACGAGATGTTAGTTATGAGAAAGGCTATGGGCGTGGTTATACTGAGGTTTATACTGAAGAGAGGGTTCGAGATGTTATTAATAAAGTCCTCACTTATGTTAGGGGATAGTTCGATTGTATAAAACTCATAGTGTTAAATGGATCGGATAGACATCGTTCGGGAAAGTCCTTTTGGGAAGGTAGGAATGCTATTAAGTTTAACCTTGTGAAAAGTTGAGGAATCATTACTTGTTGTTGATGATATGCTACGGGCATGTACAATGGATTTTAGTAGTCGATAGGTCCTACGATTACCAGTGGTTGGGTGCGTATAATAGCAATTATCATTCTAGCATTGAGATAAAACCGTATGAGGCATAGTTGGGAAGAAAACATCGATCTCTAATTTGTTGGGGTGAGTTTGGAGAAGCTTATAGGGTAATATCATATTATTATTGGAATTAGAAAATTTTTGGGGAAGAATTACAACATTGAAGAGATTAGTTGGGAATTGAAGTCTGAGGTATACATGTAACCGAGGCGGGTTGATCTGTTAGGTAAATGACAGTCAAATTCGGGACGAATTTTCTTTAAGGGGGAGTGAGTGTAACGACCCTAACCCTAGGCACTAATTTAACACCATATTGTGTGCTTTTAATATTATGGTTAATATTATGTGATCATTTTTTTTATATATTTTGATTTTATATTAGGATAAAATGATAAGAAAATAAATAATGTTCTAGAGGAAAAATAATAATTTGAAATAAATAAAGTAATAGAATATAAGTAGTAATAAATGGACAAATAAAAGGTTGTGGGTTGGGAGAATTAATTTAAAATAATGAAAGAGTTTTGTTAGGGAGTAATTGGAGTGGGGGGGCAATTTCCCCAAAACCCTCCTCTCTCCCTCTTGTGCCGGCCCCCTTTTCCCCTTACCATTTTATTTACTCCCTCTCCCTCCATCATCTTCCTTCTTCATCTTCTTCCTCCTCCTTTCTCTCTCAAACTTGCCATGGAACTCCATTAAAGCTCATTCTTCCAAACTTTGAAGCCAAGGGCAATCCTCCACCGTTTTTTAGATCCAAGGGTACTTTTGGAATCGGGAGACCAAGAGAAGTTCATCAAGCTAAAGAAATCCTTGATCCATCTCCGATTTTTTAATGTGAGTTATTATGACCCCTTTTCTTCCTTGAATGTTCATGAATATTTATGTTGTTATGAATGTTCTTTTGCTTCAATGCTTAGGAGAACTCTCTTGGATTGAGGAAATGATATGATTCATGAAATTTATAATGATCTAGGTTAAGACATTATTCTTTGGAGTTAAATGAGTAGAATAAAGTTGGGTTCATAGAAAATGATTTGATTATAAGAAATGGAGTGAAATTAGTTTAGAAGATTTAATTTGAAATGTGTTATTAAAATGGGTCAAGAAAGTAAGTAAATGGGTTAATTAAATTAAGAGATTTATACTTGGAAAGTGATAGTGAAATGGGTAGTGCTTCAAATGGTAATAATATAAGATTTAATCATTTTTGGGTTTCATGGCTTAGTATGTGAATTGTTATGACTTTACTTCTTAATGAATGATCATAAATTATAAATATTGTTCTTGTTATATTAATGGGTGTTACATGCTTTAGAGCCTTACATGAGTTGGAAAATGAGTAAATGAATTTGGTTGAGGATAATGTTCTTGGAAGATGGTTTGGAGAGTATAAAATGGGTAAAATGTAGAATGATAAATAAATTAGAACTTCTCTACTTCGGGTTGCACGATTTAGGAGGAACTTAGTAAAGCTAGGAAATCTTCTTGTTGATCTTTAATTTAGAGTAGAAGTAAAACTTGGGAAGTGAAAGAAATTAGTAAGAGATTTCAATTTGGGAAGCTTGGGAATGTAAGGATCCGGCACTTGGGCGGTCGCCCAAGGGCGTGGCGGCCGCCCACGTGTCCAGAAGTTGGTGTGCCTTGTAAGCCTCTTGGCGGTCGCCCAAGAGGTATGAGGCTGGCCGCCCAAGACCCCGTGAAGTTTAACTCAGAATCTCGAACCTAGAATGGTTAGCAACATTGTTTAGTCACTTATAGATTGTGACTCCCACTTAGTAAATTGAGCTTGAACCTTCATAGAGGCCTTGTTTTATTGTATAATGACCTTGTAGGATGGATTGATGATATTTCCTTGCCTTACATTGAGTTCATATACATTGATTATATTATGCATTGTGTGTTGATCAAATGCCGCACTCGATTATTGGTTGAACATGAGTATATTTTACCATGTTGATATATTGTTATCCCTTTTTGTGGAATTTATTCAAGTATCTATTATGTGCTTGATAATGTTGAATACTTGATATAGTATTGCTATCTTCATGATATGTCAGTTGTAGTATGTATCCCTACTTTGGATCATACAATGTTTGGTTAAGCAAGTATGTTATTACCGTGCTTAGTTATGTAAATCCAGTGGTATTGATTTAATTGTTTGTTGGGCAATGTTATGGATTTATAATGGCACCGAGCCGAGTTCATTATAATTCATACATTCCGAGTTTGTCCCCCTTGTGTGGGATTTGTGGGCTAGCATCTCCTTTTGAGGTAGATGGTCTAGTTTTCACCGGGGATACGACCGTGTGTCCGAGTCCCCGCAGTACCGTTATTGCTCATGGTCCCTGAACCGCTTCATCGGCTATTCGTCACACTTTGCTCGGATGTGTATATCCTTTTGGAGATGAAACCTTGGCTCAAGCATCCTTCTAAGTGTTACTTTATCGTACTTATGTGTTGTGATATATTCATGCTGAAATTTGCTCGTTGTCTCCAACCGGTAGATGGGGACTAGCCTGGGCGAGGAGCCTCTCGTTATATGAATATGTCTTTTGATGTGTTGCCATGCTACGTGTTGCATCTTGTATGGCATTTTGCTGCATCCATAATAGCTTGCCGAGATTTATTCTCACCCCTCTCCCCTTTACTTGTTTTAGATTCTCGAGACAGTGGACCGATCCAAGTAAGGGCGGTGAGGAGTTTGGAAGTTATATTGTGGGACTTGTCGGGGTATGATTAGGTTGGTATAGAAAGTGTACTTTGGTATAATTCATTTATGAAATTGTAATTATAAATCTTTATTTTATGTTATAACCAAGGCCGTTTCGTAACAAAAAACGTTTCTTATATTCTAAGTTGGATAGCTATTTCTCCTTTGTGAAAAAGTATAGATTTATTATGAAATGGGTATAATAATTGTATTTATTTTTGAAAGCTAAATAAAGGTTTTAAAAGTTCAGGAAATTTGGGATAGTTTGAGGACGCTCCAGCTCGGGACACGTGTAGGTTCCGGGTCGGGGTCCTCACAGCGTCAGTAGCAACCAGTGAGCCGATCACGGCCAACTGCTGCACGGAGAACATACCCGTGGCCGCGAAGTTCCGGATCTGTGTCCGGACACCTGCCTCATACTGGGCCAGGCACTCCGCGGTGAACTGGTCAGAGTTCTTATACTCCTCGACAGCTTCTTTGCGAGCCTCTGCCAAAGATCCTCTCCCTCTCCAAACTTTCAAACTGCGTAAGGGGTAGCGGTTTCTCGGAGAGCTCATCCGCCTTAGCCTCCGTGAGTTTGACCGACTCCTCCGCAGCCTCCCAGCTTTGGTTACGAGCTCATCATTTCTTTGCTCAAGCTTGCTCTTGTGCCCGCGGAGCTCATCCCGCTGACCCTTTGCCTTTTCAAGGCTCTTCTCTAGCTCGGTCACCCGCTCCTGGAAGCCCTTCAGATCGGACTCCTTGGTCGCGAACTCTTTCTCCTTGGCATCTAGGAGGGAGCTCAGAGTCCCCACCTTCTCCCGGGCCAGCTCCACTCGCGGAGTTTCCCGCCATGTCCTTGGTATTGCCGGCAAGCTCACGGACAAAGCTATCACAGTCTCCCTGAGCCTCATGGCCTTGTTGCCCACCCGCGAGGAAGAAAGTCGAATTAGGTGGAAAATCGTAGGCTAAGTGAGGAAGCGGAAGAAAGGTCCCTACCTCGCAAGTAGTGGCAACCCCAATATCCCCCATCAAGGCCGACGGGTTCTCCTTCTCAGCCACACCGGTGGTAGAAATCGTGGGCAAAGCTCCGTTGATCGCCCCAATGCCCACGCTGCACTTTTGGGCGGACCGGCATATAAGTCTACCCCGAATGGCGGGCACATCCCCCACTGCTTCCTTTTCTCCCATGCCTCCTCGCGGGTGGCCAAGGAGGAGGTCGGGTAGGCTACTGAGCATATTGTCCCCGTGATGGAGGGAGCAGTGGTAGAAGTAGTGCCGCAGCAGTGAGGGCTACTGCAGAGGTATCCCCCACTTTCTCGGGTCTTCGAGGACCTCTCCCTACGCCGATCCGCATCTCTCTCAGTCTCTTCTTGGATTGCTCTGGTTATGCCCGGAGGCAATAGTGCGGCCGAGATGATGCCCTGAGAGCATTGGGTGGAGGAGGACCCCGGGAGGCGGAGGCAGATTCCCTGGTTTCGAGAATAATTAAGGGAGCAGTAGAGGCTCCCCGCCTTTTCTGCTCGCAACAGTGGCACGGATCTTGTCTTTGGTGGGGACCCCTCCCATCTCATTCTGCCTCTTCGTGGCAAGCTTCCTTTGTTGGCCTTCATGTTCTTGGCCTTCGCTTGAGCAAAGACTTAGAGGAGGAGCCATCGAAATTGTACACTTCCTGATCTACTCGAGGGAAAGAAAATGGTTAGCAAAGCAAGCTCAAAATCAAAAGCAAAGTAAATTGGCAAACAAGTTTCATAAAGGAATCAGAGACCAATTATTTCGGAGGATCGCACTCACGCCCAAAGATGTGTCTTACACCGCCTCGAACCGGTAATGTTCGTGCACCCGCCAATCGTGGTCGCGGGGCAAAGGCTCTATCACTACTGGGGCACGGGGCGCCCTCTCGCGAGGAGCCACCCCGAGTAGATCGCAGGGGCTCATCTTCCACTATGGCGCCCACGTCATATACGGGTTCCTCCCCGCCGTCCAAGTAGAGGGCCGATGCCTCTACGCAGCAAGGCAGCGCATCGGGCCGAGGAAGGGTCCATATTTGCTAGCGGCCACCTTCATAGGGACGGGTGTGAAGGTTTGGAAAAGGGCCATCCGAATCTAGACTCAATCACCAGATGTCCCTCTCGGTTCCATTGGTCAAACTTGTTGGAGGGAGGAGAGAAAGTCCCTGGAGTAGTTCCTAGCCTTCAAGCTCAGGATACCACGGCTAATATGGTTCTCGATAATAAGCGTAGAGCCCAAAGAAGGGTAGGTTCATAGCCCATGAATCTACACACAACAATGAAGGAGACAATGGCCCGGATGGCATTGGGAGTCAGGTGCATGGGCAGCAGAATTGAACTCCGTAAAGAAATAAAAGAAAGTGGTCCAGGGGCAGCCTCAACCCGTTCTCAAACCGGGCCCCATAAAAACGCAGGCCCTATTGTCCTCGCGAACATCGCCTACCGTCTCTCGGCCGCAGCTTGTCCTTATTCTTCAAATGTATATGTCCTAAGGTGCGGACACGGTAGGCGTTGCGGTCCACATTGTAAACCTCGTAAATGTCCTCCTCCCACCAATGGTGGCCACCTCCGCCTTCTTACGGCCACGACCGGGATTCACATCCACTAGCTGGCCTCTTGCCTTTGTTCCGGGCAGGGGCCACAATCTCTTCCTCCTCCTCGAAGTCAGAGCTCTCGAAGGCATCCACATTATTGGTGGTCTCAGCGGCCTTCTTGGAGGTCCCCGCTGCCCTCCTATCCCCCTCTCCGTGGTCATCTTCTTCGGCCTCCGAGCTCGAGGAGCCAAAGAGACCGTGGGGTCACCACGAGCAGTGGGCCACCTCCGATTCAACTTCACCAGCCTACCACCTCAAAATCAAGGGGGTCAAGCTCCTCACCGCTACTCGCTCAATGGGTTCAGCACTGAGGCGCTGGCACCACATCGGGAAATACAAACTCGTGGGGCGTGACATCCAAGTGGGTCATTCAGTGTTGCTGCCGGTGCCGCGCAAAGCATTGGTTTGATGGGGGTCCATTAGCTCACACTTCTCCCAATCGCTTATCTGTTCGGGGACACGGATCGCTCTCCTCACAAGTTCAACGGCGTTCGTAGCCGATCTCTCGCGGGGAAACCTGCACAAAACCCCCATTACAAAATTTCTTAGCCTGCGGTGATCCCCCAGCACCAGTACATTACGATTGTAGATGTACTTCCTCTTGGCCTCCCAAAATTTCTTAGCCTGCGGTGATCCCCCAATCATCTCTCTCACAGAAAAACAGGAAACACCTAAGGGATAGCCTTATCCACCCCAATCCTACCTTCCTAAAGATACCACCAGTCCGTTTACAGACGGCAAAGATATCAGGGGTGGATCCATCTCCTAGTTCTATGGGACGGCGGGGTCCAAATTCACGAGTGGTCATTTCGTTCAAAACCCAGAAAAGGAAAAGAAAAACAGAAGGAGATGAAGAAGAAAACACCCAATGTTACTTACGAAAAGAAAGCTTGAGGGTAGATTCGGAGAACGGTTGCACATAATTCGCAGCAAGAAATTTCTCTCTCTAAAGCTCTTTGAATGTTTGGAAACGGTAAAAGTGTTTGGGGTTTAAGGGTTTGGTATTTATAAGGCCTACCTATACGGGTTAACCCGTTAACCCGTATTAATTAGCCCACAAATCCAACCTCGGACCCTGAACCGTCTCCAACGTTTGAAAATTCGAAAATTAAATACCTTTTGCATTTATTGCCCCCTCGATGAGCGACACGTACCCTCGACGTACCACTAACCCGTCTTTTCATCTCGCCAAGGGCCCACCTGATTAACCGGGAGGCACGCCATGCAAGGGACCACGTGTCACTCACCGGTGCCTCCCGAACGTTCCACTTTGGCCCGTAGGGGCCAAGCAACAAACAAGGAAAAACGCTAACACCGGTGCTCGCTCGAGGAGCACCGAGGCGCACCGAGCTTCTAGTAGCTCCTCACTCGGACCATAAATAATCACACTTGGAGCTAGGGGCCATTGATGAGCCCGGATCTATCGGACCGGGCCCGCGCTCGGTCTTGTCCAAGGAACCAGCCGACGTGGCAGCCTTAGACCGGCTGGAGGGAAGACCGCGGACAAATAGGCCCTCGTGGTCAAGACCGTGTCCCTCCTCGCATCGTCCCCGTCGAGGACCATTGGAACCACCGCTCGCCGGATCCGTGCCCGCATGAGTCATGCCCGCATCAACCGTGCTCGTGTCATATATTTGACCGCGGCACAACGATTGATCGCGGCACACGCCGCTTCCCGCTAATGTCAAGCCTTACCGAGCAAGTTAGCTTGGCTCGACAGCCACTTGGCCGCTCCCATCACGCATTCAATGCGGCTCACCCGGCGCCTACTATTCCATTTAATGCAATAAGCCGGCTACACGGCTCATGTCCCTTTCACCATGTCCCCGGACAAGCCAATGTTCCCTCCCCCGACAGGACCAATTAGGCTGCGGACACGTGTAGCCGGTCAAATACCAAAGTGCCCCCTAGGGCTGATCTCATTGCTTACCTCAACAAGCACCATGGCATTGCCTATAAATAGAAGGCCTTTACCCCCTTGGGCAAGGTAAGTTCCATATACAATTGAGTAAGCTCTTTTACTCTCTAAACCTAAACACACACACACTTCAAAGGTATTCAAAGCCTTATTACTCAGTATTCTTACTCTCACACCCGAGGGCCTGAGTTGGAGTAACATCCAACTTTGACCTTAACGGTGCTTGTTTGTGTTGTGATCTAGGTACATAAAACCACCAAATATATCCTAGCCAGATATCCTTGAACCGCTCCTGACCCCAAAAGCTGTGGCGTCATCAATTATAATATCAGTTAGGTGTTTTGTGTGTTCTAATGCATTGTAACATGTACACTAATAAGACCACCTGCTCTTATGATTTCAGAGTAGCCGATTAATGGGCAGCACGGATAGTCCAAATGCCTCTCATAAGGAACCTAGTATCTTTAACTGTGTAGAGTTAATATCAAATATAGACAGAACTAGGAGCTGTCGGTTAATCTTCTACACGCGATTGATGGGCTTAGTGTCTGAATCTCGCAGCTTGATGATAAAACATTGCAGCTTGACAATGATGTGGACGATGTTAAGGACTCTGCTGAATATCATCATTGGGTGGTAAATGGAAAGCTAAAGCAGCTACATGTTATTCTACAAGAGGTTCTTTCTTTATACCACTCTCTCCTCTTGTTACATTATACTGCTGGCCCATGAAGCTTTTAGGGGTGAACAAGAGACATTTATGCTCCTTAAGTTTTGACATGTGAGACACATGTTGAGTTTCGTTAGATTTTAAACGGTCCGTTACGTTTAAGACCTTATCTTAGTTCAAGACCCTAAGTGGGATGTATTATAGTTCAAGACCCTAAGTCAGATAGTGATGAAAGTTTTGGGCACCAAAATGCATTTTGGCCTAATTTTTTAATAACCAAAAAGGATTAATAGACACTTATTTTGGAGGATAAAAGTTTCTCAAAGAAACTTGTGCCCCCTACAAACAAGGGGTTTGATGTGGGTTCTGCACCCACCAGTTCCCCTCTCATCCTGCATGGAGTTTGATGTGGGTTCTGCGCCCCGTATTCATGGTCAACCCCAAGGTATCCCTCAAAGCCCCAAGGTGCTGAGATACATCCTTAAAATGGTTTTACTTGTTTGTCCGACAACTCTACAGTAAAGCTACTTCCTTTCTCTTCATTTTCTTCAGCAGGCAGTGGTAGGAATAACACACAACTGCCTACACCCAAATATTACCTCATGCCTGCCATTGGCATATGCTTACCAGTTCATGCTTATTATTAGAATTTGTGGAGAGAATATTCCTCCTATCAAGATGAAATTTACATTACATATAAATAATCTTCTAATTTTATCGTATTATTGATGCGTATCTTCTTTTGATTTTGGCTTGATGTCGATCTCGTACTCGGTTCAACTCGATCTGCTCCATCTCAATCTCCAACTCTTTTACTTACATGTCCACCTCAGGCCATTGTAACTGACCTTGGATTTAGTACACCTGGAAATTTTCAACCTGTGTTACTACTTTCCTTCCTATGATGTTGTCCGTCTAAAATAATTGTTACATTTTCATTTGGTTCATTCCAAAATAAATATCGCCTTACCAAATTAGAAAATTAGAAAAATGACTTGGTCCAATTTAAACATATTTTTTAAAAATATCGATGCTCAATTACAACATTAATTATTAATTCTGAGAGGCAGGGAGTACTATGTTTTGCTTTTGTATATGATCACACAAAAATAAATGAAAATGCAAAGAAAAAAGTACTCCTTTCCTATGTATTGCTTATCTCTCCCCCGATCCATTTGTTCATTCATTAAATCATTTAATAAAGGCCAAAATTAGTTTTTCTCTCAAAATATCCACTATTTCCATTTTACATTCCCGTTTGACCGCTTGAAAATAGGTATGTTTCCATTTTACATTCCAGTTTGAAAAGTAGGTATGACCGCTTGAAAACCGCTTGAAAAGTAGGTATGTTTTCATTTTACATTCCAGTTTGAAAAGTAGATTTCTTTGATATATAAACTTTCAAATTGTCCCACCTTTCACCCTGAAATTAACGAACGTTAAAAAAGTTAACAAAGTAGGTAATATGCCAAGCACACGATGATAAATGGGCTAGTTTGTAATGGTTAATAGTTTTTAAGGGGTCAAATGTAAAGTTCTTAATATAAAATGTTAACAATTTATTTCTTTTTCATAAATAATTAACATTATCTTAAATAATTAATAGTTTCTGATTTTTTTATGTTAAAAAATAATATTTTTTATGTTAAAAATAAAATAGTTAATGTTCAAAATAGCATATATTAACATTATCTTAAATAATTAATATTTAATATATTTTTAAAATACATCTGAAACATTATAATATTTTTTAATTTAAAATATCATTTTCATTTTTTAAAAAAATATTTAATTTTTTAAATTACAATTTTCTTAAAAAAGTACAGAATTTTGATTTATAATATTTTTAAATTTTTAATCATATTTATTTTTATGAAAATATTAATTATTTAAGATAATGTTAATATATGCTTTAACGGACAATTTTTTAATGTTAATTTTTTAAAAATATTATTTATTTTTTACCATAAAAAAATTATTTTCAAGAAATATTAATTAATTAAGAAAATATGAATTATTTTGAAAATAAATAAATAAATGTTACCCAGTTTATATGTAAAACTTTACATTAGATCCAATAAAATTAAAAGCTTATAACCATTACAAATTAGTCCATTTGTATCATGTGTTCAACACATGATCTGTTTGTTTCGGTTAACTTTTCTAATGTTAGTTAGAATGAAAAGTGAAGATTTATAATTTTAAACCCATCTACTTCCAAGTTCCAACTGTATTTTTTGAAATTGAAAAAAAAAAAATTAGAATAAAAATTAATTGTTAAAATAAGTAGTAATAGGGTAAGGTAATTAATGATTCTACCATTTCCCTATGCACCTACACAAAAAAAGAGATAAAGTTAGTGTGAAAAGAAAAAGAAATAGTGGGAATAGAAATTTTCATCTCCTGAACAGAGTTGGAGATCAAAAGGTTAATAGCTACGCAGGCTAGTTAACACCTAATTTGAGTTCAACCAATAAATCAACAAGTGTCTAGATCACTTGATAAAGAATATTCTAGCTTAATCATCAGATCAAACAGATCAAACGTCTAGTTTTTGAGTCCTGAAAATACAATATTCAATATAATGTTTGAATACTGGTGATTCAAACAATAAAAACATAATACTGCTACACTGATCCAAAAGCAATGTTCAATTACTGAATGTTTATTAATTAATACATTTGACATTTTGACTACACATTGCTACGTCAAACAAGTTATGGTTTCCTCCTTTCTTCAAGAACAAATAAAAAAATAAAAGAAAATAAAATGTAGTAACACACAACAAAATGGCTAGAGTTCTACTGGACCTTTTCATTTAGAAACCCATCCTTGACAATTATCTAAGGGCAAAATCAACAGTCTACCACTTGCCACGTGTCACGTGTCACTTACCAAGCGGGGACCCTTGTGAATGAATAAGTGAGAGAAAATATTGGGCCTAGTGGGCCGGAACAAGCAGGACCAGTTGTTTAAATAGTAGTTGTATTGCAGCTTGAAAGAGCTAGAGCTCTTACTACCAATAATCCCTCCGTCCCATTAAGCTTAAGAAGATTCCATTTTGCGCGGGAATTAAGGAATATTATTATAGTATTAGGAGAGAGAATGAGTGGAAGAAGTGTTGTGAGTGTGAAAAATTAAATAGGAGAGAGAATGAGTGGAGGGAATAGTAAATTATAATGTGTTGTGAGTATTAAAATAATGTAGGAGAGATAATGAGTGGAGAGAATAGTGATTTAAGGTTTCCTTTTTGAGATTTCTTAAGACTTATGAGACGCCCAAAATGGAAAGTTTTCTTAAGACTTATGGGACAGAGGGAGTATATGGTAGGGGTGTAAATTGTTCGGTTTGAACCAATTTACGAATCGAACAGCTAGTCATTAATTTGAAAAAATATTAAATTGAATCATGAAAAAATTCAAATCAAATCGAAATGATTTAATTCAATTTGGTTTGAACTGCGGTATGATTTTATGGTTCGAACCACCTGGTTAAATCACAATTCAAACTATGGTTTAAACCATGAAATAGAAAATTGCTTAAATCATTAATTAGAATATGGTTACAAACTACAAAATTCATTGTCATACTTGTTTAAATTTTACAGACATAACATACATAATATATTCGATATTTAAACACAATTTTAAATTGTGTTTCAATGTTTATGATAAAAACATGTCATTTGATTACTTGTAATGGTATGTTAAATAGTGAATTAGCATTATTACAAGAAGATTAACCAAAAGAAAAAATGGTTATGGGGTAAAACTGATGAATAGAATTAGGGGTTTTCAGATCTACATGTAAGGTGAAAATGAAAGATATGTATATCTACGGTTAATATCGAACGATTTGGTGGTTTAGTTTATTGGTTCGGTCTCGTGGTCTCGAACCGTGGTTTGAGAGTTCAAATCGCAGACCAAATCGAACCACACGGTTTGACAATTTTTGGAACCGAATCGAACCACTATTGCTTGAAAATCGAATTAAACCGCATGATTTGATTTGATTCAATTTCGAATCGCGATTTGAAATGAATTACTTACACCACTAATAAATGGTATGGAACCATGAGATGTGTTTTGCTTTAACACTAGAACAAAACTTGTGGAGTAGCGGTTCCACTCCATTAAACAGAGAGAGAGGAGGTTTAGGTATTTAGGCGTAGCTGCAGAAATTGACCCTAAAGCCATAAATGACTTGCATAAATTGAAGTTGAGTCCTCAAAAATGTGTGACCTTAATAATTAATTGTCCTGTTACCAGTGTTACACGTAATGGCATTAAGATTTTGTGGACCCTTAAACCGACCCTATCCCAATAACTGACTCGTCTTCTTCATCCTTATTGCTCCTCGTTTTTCTAAAATTTCTAAAAGGAAATGATCTTCAATTTTAGTAGAAAAAGAATGTTAGTAGAGACCCAGTAGCTATTTAAATTTGGTGTACAATTACATTAACTATTGATTTTGATTTTGATTTGGATGGATATAGACATGCCCAAATACGGGTTTGGGTACGTTTACTGTTTCGATCTGCTGGGTACCGATTTGAAAAATGAGAAATCGGAATCGAATCGCAAATTGTACGAGTACGAGTTCAACGGTTCACGGGTCTTACACGATTCCAATTTTGACTGGTCAATCCAGGTACGATTTCACGGATCCGTACGGGTACAAGTCGGCCATGTCTACACACACATATAGGATTTAGACATGGCCAAATCCGGGTTCGAGTACGGTTACGGTTCCGACCCGCCGGATACGGGTCTGAAAAATGAGGAACCAGAACCGAACCACCAATTGTACGGACACGAGTCCAACGGTTCACGGGTCTTAGACGGTTCCGATTCCAGCGGGTCAAATCCGAATACGATTTCACGAGTAATACGGGTATAGATCGGCCATGTCTATGTCTAGATGGATATTATTGTTTACAACATTTTTAAAATACCAAGCCCTAAGTAATTTCAAAGGTTGTCTCCGCTTGCTCGTATAAGTATTCTACTCGTAACCTTCAATCTTTTTACCGTCTGGCGTGGTTTTCTTGTTCCCTGCAAACTCTTCTGATCATCTCCCCCACAATTCTTTTGTCTATTTGATCTTCCCTGGCCGGCCAAATATATTTTCCCCGCCAAATATATTTTCCCCAGAAAAAAAATGACATTCTTCTTGGTTCTCCAAATCAAACCAACCCAACAGCAATAAAACCTGTTTCCGTTTTTTTTTTTTTTTTTTTTTCTAAAGGAGGTCTCTGTTTTATTCAAAGTGGAGATGGGAAAAGTAAGAGGTGTAGTGTCAACTAGGCATGTTCTGATTTTATCATTGGCGGTCAACCTGGGTTTATTACTAAGAGCTGTGCCTGAAGCTTGGAGTTGGGGAGGACTTCAAGGCTTTTGTTTGGAAAATAGCCAAAACAGAGGAGCTTTTGAGGCGCAAGTTAGCAAGACTACAACTACTACACGGTCGTCAGCGTCGGCGTCAATGGATAGTACGGGAGTTACAGATGGCAGGGAGAGTGTTGTTATCAATCTTGACCAGTAAGTGCTTCTTTCTAGCTTCTACTACTTACTTACTAATCCATTTTTTTATTTTTTTTTTGTCAATTCTACCAATATTATAGTATAAATGACGTCATAATATCAGTTACTCATGCAATAATGACGATTAACACATTTTTATTTGATTATAATTTCAACTTTAACAAGCACTTGTTCTTATGGTTAAGTATTGAGTGTTGAGTTTGCATCAAATTTTGGCTATGTATTTACCTATAGCCCACAGGCCTGTCCTGTAATAAATAGGGTCTTAGGCTAATTAGTTGGCCGGGGCCCTTAACTTTTTTTTAACTCCAATGGTAAATGGGTGATGGGGTTCTAAAATCTCTATTATCTGTGGCCTGCCCCCTTATGCTTGCCACATTGTTCTTTTTGTCCTAGATCTTTCTTTATGTTTTTTCTTAAATTTTAGCATTTTTTTATTCAAGGTCTCTCTTTTCATTATTCTCCAACTTTTAGATTTTGTTAATAAAATGATTGAGATTCTTAACAAGTGAATATTTATAATTAGGTTGGGTTAACATTTTTTATTTGAGATAATTCTGAGTATTTAATTTAAAGAAATATTGAAATAAAATTATAATGATTATCACAAAGTATTCAAATAAATATTAGGATAATATTAAGAGGACAATTGCAATATAGAAAATTGTAAATAATTTAATATTCTAAAAGATATTAAAATTTTTGAACAATATAGCTACTAAGAATCAAACTTGGCTAATTCACCTTTTGGTTGCTTACTAAACCACTTGGCCACTTTAGTACATATGTAAAATTTTGAGGCCCTAATATAAATAGTAATTTTGGTGGCCCTAGGCAATGGCCTCACTTGCCTTGCACTAGGGCCGGGCCTGATAGCTCATACAGTATAATTGTATTTTTGGTGGTTTGAATTGGTTGGGTTTTGTAAATGATGGAGTCAAAGTGCCTGAAATGAAAGTATGAGGGTCTATATTGTTAATCTTAATTGAGTGTTGTTATTTATCCCCGTAAAATTGGTAAATTCTATATACAAGGCAGCTTATATACAAGGCACCAATAATGGCCAAACTACCCTTCGCGTGTCGTGTGCGAAAGGACGACAGGAAGCCTTTATGTCGTGTACTTTTACACGACATCAACTAATTGTGTAAAATATTAGGTCGTATGAAATTATACGAAATTTAAATTTACTCTGCCATTAATGTCGTACACAACAACACGATATGATGTCCTAATATCGTGTATATCCATACGACATATCAAAATGAAGGTGTTCTTCGATGATTTGCAACACGATGTTAATGATACGCATATGCTATGTTATATTATTGAATTGTGTTGTTAATTGAGCAAAATTTATACACTTATACATGACAAGGAACAAACGTCATATTGGATCATACAATATCATATAACCTATCACATTTAAGTGATACCACTTTATTTATAATCACCTAACAAATGATTATAAATAAAGTCATAGAGATGAAAAACACTTTAAATGCCATTTAGAATGGAGAAAAAAATAAATGAGGTAGCCGTATACCATTTTTCACAAGATCGCGACACATAAAACCCTAAAAACCCTAAATAATGGCACATATTTGTAACTCAATTTCCATTTGGAATTGGAGGAAACTCATAGAGATGAAAAACACTTTAAATGTCATTTAGAATGTTGAAAAAAATTAAAAAAAAATAAACGAGGTAGCCGTATACCATTTTTCACAAGATCGGGACACATAAAACCCTAAAAACCCTAAATAATGACACATATTTGTAACTCAATTTCCATTTGAATTTGGAGGAAACTCATGTAGATGAAAAACACTTTAAATGTCATTTAGAATCTAGAAAAAAATTAAAAAAAATAAACGAGGTAGCCGTATACCATTTTTCACAAGATCGGGACACATAAAACCCTAAAAACCCTAAATAATGGCACATATTTGTAACTCAATTTCCATTTGAATTTGGAGGAAACTCATGTAGATGAAAAACACTTTAAATGTCATCTAGAATCTAGAAAAAAATAAAAAAAAATAAACGAGGTAGCCGTATACCATTTTTCACAAGATCGGGACACATAAAATCCTAAAAACCCTAAATAATGGCACATATTTGTAACTCAATTTCCATTTGGATTTGGAGGAAACTCATGTAGATGAAAAACACTTTAAATGCCATCTAGAATCTAGAAAAAAATTAAAAAATAAACGAGGTTAATGATAAGTTGTACATTAGAGGAATACCAACTACTCAAGATTATATATTTGAAATTATCATATTTGTTAATCAAGATTATATGTTTCTTGTTATAATAAGTTGGAAAACAAACAATGATTACATATAAGATTGAACCAACATCATACAATATCATATAACCTACCACATTTATTTATAATTAATTTTTATTTTATTATATGATGTGTCGTGTTTAAATACACGACATTTACTAATACATTTCGTATGAACAATACACGAAATGAATCAGGGTGTATCTCGTGTATTGTTCATACGAGATAATTACCAGAAACAAAGACTATATCGTGTGTGTATACACGATATGTACCATAGTATCTCGTGTATATACACACGAAATACACCCTGAAGCCCTACATAAAACACGATATACACGCAGACAACGGCCCAACAGAGAAACACCATTCTTTGTACACCCACGCACTGCGACACCATTGTCCAAGTCTTAACGCCCATAAATTTATACCCATTATTTTCATTAATTCTCAAATCATCTAACACCATAGTATGGATTCTCCACAACATTCTCCAAGTTTTTATGATCATATTGATCTTGAGCTTGTGGAATATATTTTTGAAGAAGAAGGTTTGCCACCAAATTTTCCACATCAAAATCAAAATCCAAGCAGCAATGAAGTAAGTTTTTAAAGTTATATTTGGTGTTTTGATCAAAATCGCAATAAAAATTCAATGTTGAAACGAAATTGTTTTTCAAGATTGGATTTTTAAATTCTGATATTACTCTATTTCGTGTGAGATTATACGAGTTTTATCTTTGTTTGTCGTGTTTTTCTACACAGTGATGGTGTATTACCTCGTATTATGTTACACGAGATAAATGCGTTTAAGTCGTGTAAAGTTACACGAGATGTTCCAGGAACATCTCGTATAATGTTACACGAAATGTCATACAGCCTGTTATTTATTGTGCAATTTTTTAATTGATGGTAATACAATTTGTAGGGACCGGATGTCAGTGATCAATTCGATACATCCCTATTATTTTCAAATAGGGATGATCTTGTTAAACACGTACGGGATATCGCGGCCCGTCAAAATATAACCCTTTCTATAGGAGATTCGAGTGCGAGAAGATGAATCCTCACTAGAATATGTACCCTCACTATCAGTCTCTTCATCCACAAGCTGCTCAATCACGACATTCTTGTCGTGATTCTTTTTGCTCCGTTTATCTGCCTTAGCTGCAGGTGCCTCCTCGGCCTTCCTCTTTCTATTAGAGGCCGTCGCAGGTTTATGTCCCTACAAAAAATTAAATAAGAGACAACTAATTTTCAAGAACCAGTTGACATTTCGTGTGAAAATACCCGAAATGTTGGTGATCATTTCGTGTATAAAGACACGAGAAACCTCACCACATATCGTGTATTAGAGCACGAAATGCAAACTGATGAATCAATTTACATTTCGTGTCCTAATATACGAAATGTGGAAAGTATCTCGTGTACTAATGGTCACCAACATTTCGTGTATTGGCACACGAAATGTAAACTCATGAAACAGTTTACATTTCGTGTGCCATTACACGAAATGTTGGTGACCATTCGTATGTGTCCATACGAAACACACGCCGACAATTTCAAATTTTAGGCACACGAATTCGTATCCGATTCAAACAAAAAACCCAAATTTATGTTACGAAATCGCAATTAGAACCATTTAGGATAGGTTTAAACAACATTAAGCATTATATAATCCATTTTAGGCATAAAATTAATGTTGGGTTTTCAAATTGAAATTTTAGGTTAAAAAGAATTACTTTTGGAGCGGCGGAAGAAGAGACGGACTTTCCACCGGTTTTAGGGAGGTTTGTCTTCATTTTTTCCGGCGGTGGTGGTGTTGTGGTGGTCGCCGAGTTGTCGAGTAGAGAGAGAGAGGGGTTCGGCGCCTTGGTTGAGAGAGAGAGAGATAGAACAACGTTTGAAATGGAGAGGGAGGGGAAGGTTTTTTTTTTTTGAAAAGTATATATATGGGCATTTTGGTAATTTCATAATGCCTTGTACAAATGGTGCCTTGTATATAGTAATACCCCGTAAAATTATTGAGCATATACCTGAATGTTGTTATTCATACCCGTAAAATTATTGAGCATATCCGTAAGTATGCTTGAAACTTTAAATAGTACAACACATTGAAAAACAGTTACAGGTATACTCAATAATTTTACGGGTGTGAATAACAAAACTCACATTAATTTTTTACTACCCAGAAACACACTCAAGATCACCATGTAAGGGGTATTCTAGCTTAATTTTTTGTGTTCGAATCCCGAAAATGCAGGAGAATTTAAACTTTGTTGTAGAGCTTTGCCGCCCTTGTAATCCTACCTGACTCGAACTAAATTAGTCAATACTATCTGATGTGTTAGCTCTAACTATGTATTAGGAGGCCATTAGGACCTGCCAAACCATTGCCAATAAAATAAATGCACATAGCGAGGTCTTGCCTCCTGCTGCTGCTGCTGCCGCGAAACAAAGATTTAAGATCTATGAATTGCAATCATTTGGTAATCTATATAGTGTGAGTATGGCCCCACAAGAGTTGTCTTCCATACCTAACCCATGAAATATGGAATAAATCCTTCTGCTGCTGACAGGTTTTCACAATCTAATAATTTTCATACCATGTTCTTTCCGAATACACTGGGAAACCAGAAGGAAACGACCACTAAAGATATTGGGTCAATAATTGGACGGGTTCATAAATGTGAAAACTAAAATTTGATTCATGAAATCCGACAGGCAAATTTGGACATTCATTTTGAGACGGGGAATAATAAAAGAACAAGACACTTGTAAGCTGTCAGGGATGTGCTTTCTTGGCCTACAACAGTTACAAGATCATAATTAATCCTAAAAATACATTTTTTCTTAGCCACCGTCTAACATGCAAGTATCATAGTTACCAATATGGGCATGTATTGATTAAAACGTTTACATATTTTAAATGTAATTTGATGCAGTGGTGATCCAACAATGTACGAAAAGTTTTGGCAGCGAATTGGGGAAAAAACTGCAGTTGTGATACCTGGTTGGCAATACATAAGTTATTTTTCGGATGCTAAAAACCTTTGTTGGTTTATGGAGTCAGAGTTTGCTAATGCAGTTATTAGGTTACACAAGGTGGTTGGGAATGCAATAACTGAGGACCGTCATATTGTAGTAGGAACTGGATCTTCCCAGCTCTTTCAGGCTTTGCTCTACGCTCTATCTCCTTCCAATGCTTCAGAGCCCATGAATGTGGTCTCTGCTGCTCCCTTCTACTCGGTAAGTTCGCTGCCTTCCTGTTTATAATATCAATTTGTAAATTAATAGTAGTATGATTCGTCTAAGTAGTATGATTCCTGTTTTTAATTTTTTTTAAAGAGGATCTACACATGAGTTGATCTTCTTTTGTCTCAAAATTGTTTAACCAACCCATAGTTTAATCCTTAAGGAATTCTTTATTGCAATCAAAAGAGCAGTCAGACGGGCAGGTCACCAGAACCAGTCCCCCCATTGACTGCAGGATTGACTTAATAATTTTTTAAAGTTTTCTAATAATTCACTTACTTATCCTGTTATAAGTTTGACCTATGTAGGACCGACTCTCTCCCGAGGTCATTGTTGGTTAAGGCTTTCACAAGACACGGCCGCCAGGTCATGTCTGGATATGCTTATAGTTTCAATGAGTTGATCCAAATCTTCTGGTGCTTGCAGTCATATCCGTTAATGACCGACTACCTAAAATCAGGGCTGTACAAGTGGGCTGGTGATGCTTACAAGTTCCCCAAAGATCAGCCTTACATTGAGTTGGTGACTTCTCCAAACAACCCTGATGGATCCATAAGGCAAGCTGTGGTCAACGGAGACAAAGGAATATTAATACATGACCTTGCTTACTATTGGCCGCAGTATACCCCAATTTCAGTTCCCTTGGACCATGACATTATGCTCTTCACTGTGTCCAAGAGCACTGGCCATGCTGGGGCACGAATTGGGTAAGTAAATTCCATTTATGAACCCAGCAATTAAAAAGATAATGATGCTAAAGAAAAGGCAAATATTACGTGGATTCTTTGATATTTATGTCTTCCTTACCTATATCTGGCAGTTGGGCACTAGTTAAGGATCGAGAAATTGCCAAGAAAATGACTACATTTATAGAAATCAACACTATTGGCGTATCCAAGGACTCGCAGATCCGAGCAGCAAAGATTTTGCAAGCTGTGTTAGACAGCTATGACAATGGTGGCAACCCTGAAGAAAGAGAAACATTCTTTGACTATAGCTATAATCTTATGGAAAATAGGTGGAAGAAACTTAGAGCGGCGGTTAACAAGAGTGAAAGACTATTCAGCTTACCCAACTTCCCTCTTGGGACATGCACCTTTTCTGGACGAACTTTTGAACCACAGCCTGGTAATCAGAATGTTTTTTTTTTTTTTGATTTCCCTTTTATCGGTTACCTTGTTATTTAATCATAAAAAAAGATGTGATAATCTTTTTGTTGTCATTTCCACCCTTGTAGCATTTGCATGGTTGAAATGTGAAGGACAAGCAGAGGATTGTGAAAGCTTCCTTCGAAGTCAAAAGATATTGACTAGAGGCGGGCAACACTTTGGGGTTAGTCCAAGGTATGTGAGGATCAGTGTGCTTAGTCGAGATAGAGAGTTTGATCTCTTCACTGACAGATTGTCCAGAATCAACTCCTGACAGTTCCAAAGGTGTTTACGTAGATTATGTGAGGTGAACCATACGATAGGTGAAGTTTCTAAAGTAGTATTAATGGTTATAGATTATGTGAGGCCTTTATGAATTTTGATTAGTCGGTTACGTGACCTCTTGTTTCAGTTTGCTCAGAGTGTGCATAATGTGTATGAATTTGTATTGGTATTGCATTTTCCTATATTTTTCGAAAGTTGGATTCTTCAATTATTTATGTGATTTTTGGGTGCATTGAAGTAAGCATAAATGTATTAATCAAAGAGATTGTTCGCTAGCTTGGGTCTTTGTTCGATGAACATAAGCTGAGACATCATTCCAGAATGACAGCAAAACTAAATTTTGTTCTCGGAAAGAAAGTGCAATGACATAATTGAAATATTTCAGACTCGAAATATAATTTAATCTGCATAGGATGAATAATACGACACTGTAGGTATTGTAAAAAACCTACAAACGATTGTTACTTTTCAAGAAAATATAAACCACAGCAAGAGGAGAGAAAACCGGAGGTAAGACGTCAGATGCCTCATCGTACATAGAAAGGGTGTAGAAAGAAAAAGACTAACCAAGAGTGCCTGCATAACTTCTGAATCCAAGGTAGTACTTGAAAACAGCAACTCACAAAGTTGACTTTCATGTTAGTCTTAGTTCATATTCGCCAGCCATTGTTATGTAACGAACCCATGGAAGCGACTGATATCCACTTTTCTCAATAATTTTAAGATAACGAACCTGCAATCGTTTTCTTCAACCATCAAATAGAATGAAAAAAAGAGAACTTTTAGCAAATAACCAAATCCAGATATCTGTACCTGAATCCCAGAGACCGTAAAGTATGGTATATAAAACTTCACACGTACAGGAGTTTTCCGGTCAGGAGTTGCATCTTCGGAAGTTATGCTAGGGAGTTTATATTCTGCCCTTAACAAATACTCCTTTGAATTTTTGTTGCACAGAGTGGTCATGAACATATAAGTAATCATTTCTCAACAAAAAATGCAATGCAAACTGATCTTTCTAACCAACTAGTACCTTGTTACCAGGAAAAGATTTAATCTTCCACACTAATGCATCTTTTTCAGGAGCATATGAAGCGGACCCCATTGATGTCCGAATGTTAGGGTTTGTTGCATCAGATGGCATAGGCACGTCAATTACAACATCAGTTGCCGTGCTGCTCCAAAAAGTAATCAAGGCAATGGAGTTAAAAAAAATAGTAAGCTCAAACTCAGATAACAAAGGAAACCCCTAATACAATTTTATACTCCATATTACCTCTATGTCCCACTTTGAGTTTCCAAAAAATTTCAAGTTTTCTCTTGATCAAGAGCAAATTTAGATTTTTTTTGGATATTCATGTTGGGACGGATCAGGGATTAGAAAATTTACGAGGTTTACCTACGCTCCTTGAATTGGCTTCGGGCTTTTATCAAAATCTCAACCCGACTTCTTGCATGTTTTTCGACTTGAGCTTCAACCCAAATGAGAGGCTTCACCTAAACAAGTTGGGGTAAAACGGAAAGGAAAGAAGAGTCATCCTGAGATTTGAGAAATGAAAGATGCAAAATAATTGAAACTCAAGCTTAGTTAGCTGTAATTTCTAGCCCTATGATGCTCGGACTCGAGTACGAGTGTCTGACACGGGTACGGATCCGAGTGTCGGATACTTCAAATCTCATACTCGGGGTCACAGATTAGAAGGGTCCAAATTATGAATATGGACTTGGCATATAAAACACCTTGATAAAAATTAGTAAATTTCATATTAAAAAGATAATCCATTTACTAAAAATAAAATATAAATTTCTTATGGGGCGATAAAGTAATACAGTAATTGCAATGCTCTCAACAAATTTAAAATGGCTACCCAATTTAAAATGCAATAACAAAAAAAAGTCAATTTTTTAGAATTGTGCACAGTCAAAATAGCCGGCTGTATCCAATCCAACCACCCATGAAACCCTTTAATTTCTTCTATCTCCTCTCCGCCCCCTCATTTTCTCTTTCAATTTTACGATTTCGTTTCTCTCTCCTCTGCATTCCCATGGAGGAGACGGGAGACCTCAATTTCTCTCTTACTTTAGATCTTCAAACGTCGACCATCACCGATCAACGACCCCGATGACCTTCACCGATTGACGACGGCGATTTCCAAAGGCGATTGACGACGGCGAACCGTTTGACGACAACGACCTTCGCCATTGACGACGGCGACCTCGACGACCTCAACAATCGAGCCAAAAGTGCCGACTCCTCTTTCTCCTAGCCACGTCAGACACGTATCCCGTGTCCGTATTCGTGTCGTGTCGACACTGGTTTGGCGCCCTAAAATGGCGAGTCCGAGCATCACATTCTGCACTCGTGTAGTCACCTAACCCACTAAACAGATAATTCAATGATACTACAGAAAGCTTCGGACACCGGAAAGAGGTGAACCTGAGTACTGAGTCTATAAGTCATGAGATCAAATGATCCATCAGGAGGTATGAAAGAAATCGTGCGGTCATTTTCAAAGCGAGCTAAGCGTACACACCTGTTGGGAAAAATTAAAACGAATAAATTTAAAATAATCAAAGAATTATACTGCTGAGAGAACCAAACTTTAATTAGACGAAGGCATGTTATTACACACTGCAGATAGCAAGAGAGTTAGTTTTAAGATGTACTTACTGATGAAACTTTATGTCCTCAAGATCGATGGATTTTCCTTTGGTTGATCGACCTTGAGCCTCCAATAGAACTTTATCATTAAGCCCAAGCTTGCACTCAGGCATACCACTATAAGAGACACAACACTTGTTTAGTATCATTCATAGTTCTTAACAAAGATTATCTCAGCACCTTAAATATGCGTTAGAATAAATGAAAGATTATCTCAGCACCTTAAATGCGTTCTCATCTTCAACGCTCCAACAACATCTGATCGGATTATTTGTCCATTGCTGTTTACTAGTATGTTCACACTTTCCATCACATCTAAGAAAACCTGATGGCAAATAAAAATAAGCACCGTAACAGAGAATTTACTGGCTAAATATAGTCTTAACAGCACAGTAGACAATACACATACTTCATTTTTCTTGTAGTGTATCCCTTCGGTTCTCCAAGAGATTGCATTTGTCACAGCCATAGGAGGTCTCTGAGCAACTTCCATCTTATAAGCATCGGTCTTAATAAACTCACTAAGAATCTTAGCTTCTGTATATTGAGGGTAACCAAAGTCCATCATTTCATCAAGTAATTCATACTGCAAAATACGCAAAGCATCATTTATAAGATGTAAAATAACTATAATCACATCTTCCGCAAAGAAGTTAGTCATGCTTACAACGACAACAAAATTATCTCTTAAAGACTCCTCTTCCAACTCTTCAAAATAATGCTCGAATACCTACATAGGAAAATAAATCATAATGGGAACATTCTCATCACAAGTATCAACCAACGGCAAAAAGAAAGAAGAATGTTCGGATCAAAATCGTCACGGGGAACTTACTTCAAGAACACGATGCAAAAAGAGAAGGAGGCTAGCAACATTACAATTTTGCCTAGAAGCTGTCATCAAGTAGACATTTTTGTGTTGTACAAACATGTAGCTGACCCCATTGTCATACCCAACTGGACCCTGAGACTCCACATCACCCTAAGGCAGATCACCAGATAAAATAGAGACATTTAGCATAGGTACCTCATTCTTATTCATAACATATGCTACCTCCGTCCCAAAATGAATGTCAATTTTCGTTTCTGCATCAAGAACAAAAATGAACATTAATTTTGGGACAGTGTCAAGTGACTCCATGCCCACAATACAATGATAAATATCATAAAAGGCAATCCATATAAATATTCCAAACTTTAACATAATCAAGATAAATAAAAAATGGAAAATGAAAAATACCTCTTTGTCAAGGAGCTTGGAGAAAAATCTCTCAGCCTGAGCGGGGGTGACATCGCCTCTGTAGAGACGGCTAATCAAGCACCGACCTTTCATGTCCAGAATGAAAATCGCCGACGCCGCTCCGGTCATTGTTCATAAAAACACAACCGTACAAAGAATATGATTAAATAATTGGTAAATTAATTTAATTTGTAGTGGAATGTAGATGAAGCCCTGACTGACTGTTTGTTGTCGGAATCAAATCCAAGTTTTGGTATCGCAGTTGCTTTGAAATGATAATGGAGTCGTTAAGTTTCCTAACGAACTTCCGACGAGAGGGCCGCTCTTTTCTCGATTTAACCTCCATCTCTTACTTCAATTCTTTTTTAATCTCCTAAATCAAAGAATCGTCAATGTCATTTTCGATCACAAATGAGCTTCAGTATTTAAATTAAATATTCATAATGGCTCATTATCCAAACTCCTATCAAAGATCGATTTTTTCCCCAAAATATGACACTATTTCAATATTTCAAAAAGTATTTTTCAAAATGTCACACTTTTAAAAATATTGATCAGAATAGCCTAGTTTTTAGAATTCGCGATTGGCAACTGCGTTTTCATTAATGAATTCGCAGTTGGCATTTTTCTAATTTTTTTTTTTAAACGCGGTTGACAAATGCGAATTCAACTTTGAAAATGTAATTGCCAACCGCGAAATCTAAAAAATAGGATATTCTGGTCAATGCTTTTAAAAGTGTGACATTTTGAAAAATACTTTTTGAAACAGTGTCATTTTGGAAAAAAGTTCATCAAAGATCCAAGGTTCTAAAATTGTTAGTCGGTCATGTAGAATTTTCGTATCCGAATTGGCGAACCACAAGTAATAATAATAATACACTATTATTATTACTTAGCAAACATACACAAGGACAAGGTATAAGCTTAATGCACACACTAATATAAGACCACCACACTAGATAATAACTCACAATGAAAAGGTCTCAATCTATCCACGGCTGAACTCGCTCCAGGTTACACACATTTGGGGAAAATCCATCTCCTATTTATACTTTGTCTAAGTCGATTTGTAAATTACCAACATCCTCCCGATTTTTGTACCAAGACGCCGTCGGCTCTTCAAGTCTAGAGGCTTCCCCGTTCTTTTTTAATGGCGGTGGCCATGGAGCCTTCAATAGATGATGTGAATAGATATCATAGACTGGAATAATGGAGAACTCTCTAGAAGATTTTGGAATGACGAGTCGGTGTTGATTTCAACACTCCCCCTCAACGCCGACTCCTTCTTGAACTTTACAAATTGTTTTCATTGAAGAGCTTCCGTATCGAGTTGTTCTTCCGTGTCGTAGAATGACTTCTTAAGTACGGCATTGCCACCTCCACAATAGCGAGCTACTTCTTTATCATTATGTTGGCATGACCAAAGTTCCTCAACGAATGCGGATGTTGCCTTCGTGCTTTTCGGCATCTCAAACGAGCTTGAGTTAAATGCTTCAAGACTTGAAGAGAGTTTTAGTGTCTCAGATATACCTTTCTCAAGTGTCGAGTCTTCTTAATATTGCTCCCCCTTAATCTCTGACTTCTCCTTATCCAATAGCTTTGGAGTATCCAAATTCATGTCGGCCAGTTCAAGTGTCCTTTCCTTCGAACCAACTTCAACCCAATAGCTTTGGAGTATCCAAATTCATGTCGGCCAGTTCAAGTGTCCTTTCCTTCGAACCAACTTCAACTATGCTAGTTAATGATTTTGAAGTATATTTATTGTCTAGAATGTCCGTACATCCAACGTTGATCATGGCAGTTACATCTTCAAACCATCGACCTTCGTTGAAGTCAATCTCTTCTTCGCTTTCCACATTGTCATCAATCCAACATTCTTCGGTAGCAACATGTTACATCTTGACATCTCATCTTGTAATTACAACTTAGCGACACAACTTGATGGACTCTGCACACTGGCTGTAATTATTGAAAGGCGACATTATAGGGACCGTTTCCAAGACTTCGCCAACGTTATAGCCCAAGTCAAAGAAGGTCATCTACAAACGTTCACTTGATTAAAACACAACGGGTATCTTGGTCATCAACTACCTGCGAGATTCATGGCACAAAAGAAGAGATTACATTTATCTAATAACTATCGTTATTTTCATATGTATTTAAACAAGAAAACACATGTATACACACACTCACATACTCAGTTAGCATCACGCATTGTACTTACATTTCCTCTCTACCTTCACAAAACTAATAATATTCCATTGTTCCGAGGTATTATGCCGGCGAACAAGTTGTTCAAGGGCTTTCCTCGTTAAATCTCTCGTCGTTACATCTTGAATTACATTGTCATATTCCATTGTGCCCCATATTTCTCTTTGAAGTTGAATTGCTTGAATTTGACCAAAACAATTTGGCGCCCACCGAGGGGCCCATTGGTCTTTTGATTAATTGAAAATACTTAAGATGTCTACCAGAATGTCATCTGCCGTGACTTCAGTGGGAGCCACCGCCGGAACGGCAACCTCAGGCTAAAATGTTGGTTCCACTACCAGCATGATCCAAGGTCAAGGAGAGTCCTCAGGTGCACCTACACAAGGAATTCCAGTGGATGTCATATCCAGCTTGACAGACACAATGGCTGAATTGAGACGCCAGGTGATGTTGCAGACCGATACTTCCAACATGCTAATGAACAATGTTACCAGGTTGCAACGAGAAGTATCTGCTCTACAATCTGGATCATCGGGAGCACACCATAATGTACCGCCTGGAGCCTTCTAGGGTATAAATCCCAACATGGGCTCCAGCATGTTCTCCCCAATCCAACCCAGGAGGCTCGGCTTTGATAGGGATACGGGGATGTTAACCAATAATGTGGGATTCATACCAATGATTAGTGCATCCACTGATAGTGTGATCATCAATCCTGAAGTTGGCCAGTCCCCCGCAGCAACTTTTGTAACACCCATTCCTGGACCAACAGGGAGTGTTAACCCTCAAATTGATTTTAATACTTTTTATGATGCTACTAACCCTGATGTAGGAAATACAGTGAACAGGCAGTTACAGGAATTGAGGGAGATGGTGATGAACGTGTCTGGGATCACCTTACCGTACCACCAAGCTTCTCCAACATGTTACAATGAGTCACGTTTTAGTCCAGCCATTGCCAACATGGTGATACCAAAGAAGTTCTCCGTTCCCCATATGAAGCAGTATGATGGGACAACCGATCCTTTGGAGCACATCGCCTTGTTCAGGAGAAGATGGACGTGATTCATATCCCCTTGCAATTCAAGGAAGCCTGCCTTTGCAGGGGCTTTGGTTCCACCTTGATCGGGGCAGCCCTGCGTTGGCTCATCAACCAGCCCCTAAGCTCTATTGGATCTTATGCTCAACTCATTAATATGTTTACTAATCAATTTTCTTGCAACAGGGTCTTCGAAAAACTAACTAGTGATCTGTACAGGATAGTCCAACAACCTGATGAATCCTTAAAGGACTATTTGAGCGGAGTTGATAAAGAAGCCGTTGATATCCCCAACATGGATATGTCTACTGCAACAGAAGCCTTCAGGATGGGGCTTAAGAAAGATTCCCCTTATTATGAGGAACTAGTAATGACTCCCTGTAGAAGACTCGAAGAAGTCAGGACGAGAGCTATAAAATTCATTAGGTTGGAAGAAGACAAGTTGATGCAAGAAAAAGCAGCCAAGAGGACCGTCACTCCTGAACATTTGGGTGGCAAGATGGACACATCCCATTCCAAGTCCAATAGGGGCAAACCCTACTCTAAACTTGATCACTCTAATATTAATGTTGTTAATGATAATAGTGGCGAGGACGAACTCCAATGTCCAAAAATAGATGACTACTGCTTCTTTGTTGATATTGCAGGAGTTATACACGCCATGGATAACTTGGGTGCGAAAGCAAGATGGCCAAAGAAGCCTGACAAGCTCTCCGGGTGGAAGGACAAGTCCAAATGGTGTGTCTATCACGAAGATTTTGGGCATACCACCGAGAATTGCGTTGCCCTAAGAAAGGAAATCAGTCACCTTCTATCCAAGGGATTTCTCAAAGAACTACTCAGCAAGAGGCGTGGACGAAATGACAACCAGGAGCAACCACCTGAGAATCCACCAGCTCCTCCAGTTCCAACTAAGGTGGTCAACATGATTAGTGGAAGATAAGACATATGCGGTACCTCTTACTCGGCTGCCAAGCGCCACGCTTCAGAGTCAAAGGAGGATAGGTCGAACTTACCAGCAAGACCTTCAGTAAAGGATAGTGTCCAAGAAATCACGTTTGATGAAGACGAAAAAGGTGAAATCTTGGATCCACACCATGATGCACTCGTTGTAACTCTGCAAGTAGCTAATTGCTTGGTGAAGCGCATCCTAATTGACAATGAGAGCTCCGTCAACATAGTGACCACTGACAGTTTGGCAAGTATGGACATCCCGCTCGAACATGTTACTCGAAGTTCGTCCATTCTAGTTGGGTTCAGTGGGGAGACCAAGCATACATACGGGAAAATCAAGTTGCCTGTTTATGTGGAAGGTGTGAACTCCATGGAGAAATTCTGCGTTATCGAATGCAAATCGTCTTACAACATCATTCTGGGAAGACCCTGGATTCACAACATGAAGGTGATTCCATCAACTTACCACCAATGTATCAAGTTACCCACATGTTGGGGGGTTGTCAAGGTGAAGGGAGATCAACAGACAGCAAAAGAATGTTACAAGGTATCCATGAAAGCGACGAGCATCCCCGGGCAGGCATAGCAATTAAAGAAAAGGCACGGGACGCCTTGGAAGTAGCTGAAAGCGACATTAAAGAAATTCATCTTGACCCCTCCAGGCCTGATGTCAAGGTGTTACTGGGAGCTGATATCCCTCATGAAGTTGAGGATAGTATAGTGGACTTCTTGAAGACCAGAGCCAGCTGTTTTGCTTGGAAGCACGAAGACATGACTGGGATTAGCAAGGACATCATCACCCACAAGTTGATGTAGATCCTAGCGTCAAACCTGTTCATCAAAAGAGAAGGAAGTTCGCACATGAGCGCAACCAAATTATAAAAGAAGAGGTTGCACGATTGCTGAAAGCCAAGATGATCAGGGAGGTTGATTACCCAAGGTGGCTAGCCAACGTGGTGGTTGTTGAAAAGAAGAATGGCAAATGGCATGTGTGTGTGGATTTCACGGACCTCAACAGGGCATGTCCAAAGGATCCCTTTCCTTTACCTCATATTGATTCTCTGGTGGATGCAACTGCCGGCCACAATATCCTAACTTTCATGGACGCCTCCTCAGGTTATCAACAGATCCAGATGGAACCATCGGACCAAGAGGACACTGCCTTTATCACCCCCGAAGGTATATGTTGTTATATTGCTATGCCATTCGGACTAAAAAATGCAGGTGCAACTTACCAGAGGCTGGTGAACAAGATGTTTAAGGATCAACTTGGGAAAACCATGGAAGTCTACATCGACGACATGGTAGTAAAATCGAAACACATGGAAGATCACGTAGTCTTGGCCAGAGAACAAGATGGTACACAACACCCCGTTTATTACGTAAGTAAGTCTCTACTTGATGCCGAAACCAGGTATTCTCATCTTGAAAAATTAATACTTGCTTTAATCACTGCTTTTATAAAATTACGCCATTACTTTGAGACCCATATTATTATTGTCAAGACTAACTATCCTATCAGAAGCGTGATGAGAAAACCTGAGATGTCAGGTAGGATGGCTAAATGGTTAGTACAACATAGTACTTTTGACATACAGTAAGAAAGCGAGGACTGCCATCAAGTCACAAGCTTTGGCAGATTTTGTGGCAGATTTCAGTCCCAATCTGCAACCTGAAGTTGAACTCGAAGTGCAACAACTTGAAGGTCTTGACTCTCCTAGATATTGGACACTATACACAGACGGGGCTTCAAACGCTAGGGGCACAGGTTTAGGAATCGTCCTAAAATCCCCTCAAGGAGACCTCATTCCTCAAGTTGTGGCTTGTGAGTTCAAGGCAACAAACAATGAGGATGAGTATGAGGCTCTCATTATGGGATTAACTACTGCTTTAAATTTAAATGTTAAACATATTAACGTATTTACTGATTCCCTGTTACTAGTTAACCACTTCAATGGATCTTATACAGCTAAGCAGGTTAAAATGACAAGTTACCTTCAATATGTTAAGTTGTTAGCTGGGCAATTTGAAGACTTCATCTTTGAACAAATCCCAAGAGAAGAAAATACTGAAGCAGATGCCCTGGCCAACTTGGGTTCAAGTTGCAGAAGCATGTTGAACAATAAAATCTCGATCATCCACATCATGCATCCCGCCATAGACCAGCTTGAAGAGTGCCAATTCAACGAACAGCCCGGTGCCGTGATCATGCCTATCGACAATTTCACATCCTGGACGCTACCCATAATTCAGTACTTGCAAGATGGCACAATCCTAGTCGGTGTTAAAAGTCCATGATCCTTTAGGATAAAGGTATCTCGATTCATTTTGATAAATAATGTCTTGTTCAGAAATCCTTTACATGTATATACTTAAGATGCCTAGAGCCAGAACAAGCTGAAGAAGTTCTAAGGTAATTGCATGATGGTGAATGCGGCAACCATGCTGGGAGCAAATCGCTATCTACAAAAGCATTAAGGACAAGATACTATTGGCCGACCATGCGGCAAGATGTAGACAAATACGTCCAGAAAGTTGACGCATATCAGAGACACAGCAACATCCTGCATCAACCTGCCGAACCACTACATCCCATCTTGTCACCTTGGCCCTTCATGCAATGGGGAATGGATATAGTTGGCAAACTGCCCAGGGCACCCGGGGGCAAAGTGTTCATGTTAGCCACGACAGACTACTTCTCGAAATGGATCGAAGCCGAAGCCTACGTGAAAATCAGGGATAGAGAAGTAATATCGTTTATAAAAGAAAACATCATCAGTAGATTTAGAATTCCATTCGAAATTATATGTGATAATGGCTCCCAGTTTATTAGTAAAAAGAATCAAGACTTCTGCACAAGATGGGGGATCAAATTGATAATGTCTATACCAGTACATCCTCAAGCGAATGGACAATCTGAATCCAGCAACAAATTGATAGTTAACAACCTGAAGAAAAGACTTGATCAAAAGAAAGGAAGATGAGCTGAAGAGCTACCCCTGGTACTTTGGGCTGACAGAACTACCCCAAAAGGAGCAACCGGGCAAACGCCATATTCCTTGGTGTTCGGTACTGAAGCTGTTCTCCCTGTGGAATTCTCAGTCCCCACAGCCAGATATGGTTTAGCAACCCCGGATGATAACCAACTTATCCTCGCAAGTGATTTAGACATTATTGATGAGCTCAGAGATATGGCTAAAGTCAGGATGGCTGCCTACCAACAGAGGATAGCCAAATCGTATAACAAAAATGTTCGCATTAGAAGGTTTCAAGTTGGGAACATGGTCCTAAGAAAAGTTTTTCAGAACACAAAGGAACCAAATGCAGGCAAACTGGCAGCCAAGTGGGAAGGACCTTACTTAATTGACGCGGAGGCTGAAAAAGGAGCCTACAACCTATCAACCTTAGATGGCGTGAGAATTCCGAGGAAATGGAATGCTATCCACCTCAAGTTGTACTTCATGTAAGTTATGAACTTATCAAGTTCCGTTCCAGAGATCAGGTACGATTCATTTTTCTTTATGTTACTCTTTCAATGTAATTTATATATTTCAAACATTTACTGACTTAAGCATCGGAGGGGTGTTAGCTAAGCTAACACCCACCCTAACCAGTTTTTTTTTTTTTTTTGCAAGAAGAGACAATACTGGCAACCTACACGAACCCAGGACGACTAAACAAGGAGATATGTCATGCTGATTCAACATATTAAAATCTGGTAAATCCCTACACAACACATCTTTAAATCGCAACTTATTGGGATAAACCTATACTTGTCCTCAAGGACAAGGTACAAGTGTTTAATGCACACACTAATATAAGACCACCACACTAGATAATAACCCACAAGGAAAAGGCCTCAATCTACCCACGGCTGAACTCACTCCAGGTTACACACAATTGAGGAAAACCCATCTCCTATTTATACTTGTCTAAGTCGGTTTGTAAACTACCAACATCCTCCCGATCTTTCTACCAAGGCGGCGTCGGCTCTTCAAGTCTAGAAGCTTCCCCGTTCTTCTTTAATGGCGGTGGCCATGGAGCCTTCAATAGAGGATGTGATTTTCTGGATTCTTCAAGAATAGATATCATATATTGGAACAATGGAGAGCTCTCTGGAAGATTTCGGAATGGCTAGTCGGTGTTGATTTCAACGAGTCATTATTTAGGCATCCGAGTTGGGTTCAGCGTCTAGGTGGAGCTTAGTCAAGTTTATACGGAGCCGAGAATTACACATGATTTATAATATTCTGATGAATAATTTGATGCGTCTGCAAGATGGAAAAGCATGAAAAAGTTTCTCAAAGTTTGACTTAACATTCGATGTCGCATATGAATTGCAAGAAATTGCACGGGAATTAAGGAATATTATTATAGTATTAGGAGAGAGAATGAGTGGAAGAAGTGTTGTGAGTGTGAAAAATTAAATAGGAGAGAGAATGAGTGGAGGGAATTAGGCATGGGCAACCGGTTCCCGGTTCCGGTTTTGGTTCCGAACTGCCGGTTCCGGTTCCGGGAAAGGGGGGAATCGAGATGGAACCGCCAAAATCCGGTTCCCGGTTTCGGTTCCTTGATGCCGGTTCCGGTTCCGGTTCCACGATTTTCCGGTTCTTTTGTTGTCCTTTTTTTTTTTTTGGAAATCTGCACACATGGGCGACCGCCTAAGAGAAGTGGGCGACCGCCCAACACCAAATTCAAGGTTTTTGAAAAACTTCTGCACACCGAGCAAAAACAAAAAAACAAAAAATAATGAAACTAGCAGTAATATCGTTTGTGTTTTACCACAGCAGCACATTGCAAGAAAAGCCAATCATGAGGGCAATTATCCAGCAAGTAAACGAAGTCTTTTGGTCTTTCCACTGAAAATAGAAATAAAAATATAAATAACCACTAACAAAGCTTTCAAGGTTGTAAGTAAGAACTACTTAGCAAATAGCTTCTTCAAGCTTCATAATGTACAGAAGTATGGCCACAGCTTACAGTTACCAAGGCCACCCCACCCTTTATTAATGATTTCCCTTTGTCCAGTTATTTCAAGAGCTTGAACTATTATCTAGGTCATTTTCTCTGAAAAAGGTGTAAAAAGTAAAAAAAAGGGGGAAATTTGAATGAAAAAGCTGTAAAAAAAAGGGGCAAATTTCGATTTTTTTTTGAATTTTCAGCAAGAATCGCCGGTTCTCCGGTTTCAAACCGCCGGTTCCCCGGTTCTGGTTCCCCGGTTCCGGTTCCGGTTCCAAAACCGGCGGTTCACGGTTTTCTGAAAGGAGGAACCGAGACTGAACCGTGAACCGCCCGATTTCGGTTCTTGCCGGTTCCGGTTCTTGCCGGTTCCGGTTCCGATTCGGTTCTCCGGTTCCGCCCGATTCCGGTTCCGGTTTGCCCATGTCTAGAGGGAATAGTAAATTATAATGGTGTTGTGAGTATTAAAATAATGTAGGAGAGAGAATGAGTGAAAAAAATAGTGATTTAAGGTTTTCATTTTGGGAATTCTTAAGACTTATGGAACGCCCAAAATAGAAAGTTTTATTAAGACTTATGAGACGGAGGGAGTATTTATTTGTGCAGGGAATAAGTTGTTGCATGAGAATTTTTTAAGAAGAATTTATATCCGACTTTTTTTTTTAAGCTGACATTTTCTTTATCTAATCGTTTTCCAAGTGCGTTACTGCTCAAGGCCACCAATAGTCGCATATTTGGCCACAGAAAACAATCATTATAATGTAATTTTTTATTTTAAAAAAATAATTTTTATTTTTTTTCTTTGTCAAAAAATACCCACGAAAAATCAGTATATTTTATTATAGCATTACGTTTAGTTTTGAGTACATATTGTGCGTTAATTCACAAAATTGTTGTTAGAAACATAGAGTGACACCAAATTGAGCTACCGTAAATGAAAAAAAAATAATGGGAAAGGGGGTGCTGCCGTGCTGAATCTATGCTTTGGCCCTGTAACTTTAGAGTTACACGTTTCTTTTTCTCTTTTTACAGATTTACTCAGCCATGCAGTTCTTATATCCAGGAAAAAGTAAATCTAAATATTTAAGGAGACACGAAAGGAGTTTAATATGTTGTCATGTCCTTCTCAAGAATTCTTTCGGAGCACACGTAACCGTCTTATATTTGATGAGATGAATGATTGAATTTTTTGGAGCAACGAAATGCATATGAAAAGATGCTTGAGTCTTCCTTATTATCTGATATTTGAATATCTTCTTCGTTTATGTGTATGGTTGCCTAAATTTAATTCATTCTAATTACCTCATTAATTTATTTCCTGATTACAACATTATATTTAGTATAATATTACATTATGTGTGGGTTTAATTTTTTTACTACTTATGTTGGGGTTTCAAAATAAAAAAAAAAATTAATTGTAGGATGAAAAGCAAATTTTAAAACATTTTCGTCATTAATTTTCGGAATGCTGGGAATATTTCTCTCTTTTTCGTTATTTCTTTTTCTTTTTATGTTTGTTGTTATAGGCTATGAACAGTTTATTCTTATTTATACTTATTAATTTTTTCATATTTGATTTTTATTTCTGGGTTTTCAAATTGTGTTACTCTAATATTTAGTATTCCATATTTTTTTATATAATACGTTAATATAAAATACCTTTTGTTGTTAGATGCGATTTTTTTTTTGTTCTTATCTTTTTTATTAGTGTTTTATAAAATACACAATTTATTACTTAAACACAATATTTTAGGGGAAACTAGTTTCTCCCTAAGTTATAAAAAGTCCTGTTTTTTTAAACTGCTCTTATATTCGTCAAATATTTGCAAGTTGAAAAAAATTGAACTTTTTATAATTTATGGAGAAACTGATTTCTCCCAAAACTTACTCTTACTTAAATTATTATTAGTGGTTGAAGGATGATGCAAAGTAGGACGAGAATCATTAAAGTAGTCCCACGACATATAACTGACCAAGTCTACTAAAACTTTTATATTTCGAGGCAGGAGATACAGTGTTTGGGACAAAAGAAAAGAGATGCAAATTGAGATTGAGTGATTGATCTATGGTTGGTCTCTTTTAATTTCTCTAGGGATTAATAAATTTAATTTTTTTCATCTTGTCCTCATTATCAACTATTTCTTTTTTTCATTCCAAAAGACAAATTAGTTCTTGGCATCAATATGTGATTTGGTAATATTCTTTTACTATGAATTATGATTTATTATATTTTCTCACAAATCTTTAATTAGGTTTCAATTTTGATATAATTATGGCATTATTTTGATTTCAATTATTTTATTTGCTATTTTTTTATTCTCCCGCTCCCCTCCCCCTTCAATTTACACCAACAACGAGTTTATTATTTTCTTTCACTTCACTTTGATGTCGATTTTAGCTTTTGGTGGTAATTAGGATTTTTTTTTTTGATTTTAATTTTAGATATGTTAATTTATTTCTATATTCTTATATCTTCTTAAAATTATATGAATTTAAGCGAAAAGTAGAGTTTATTTAGGTTTTTAACAAGTACTATTTTTTTTTTAGTAAAGAGACCACTTTTTATTACACGGATTATATATGTAATTGTTTGGTAGATGGTACCTTATCCGGCCAAGTGTTTTATAATTTATATTTTTCTAAAAAATGCGTGAGTAAATAAAACTTATATTAACAAAATTTTGTTCATATGTTATTATCACCTGAAAATGGTTACGACTTCATTAAATATTTCTAAACTTAAATTCATTACAAAGATTATATTGGTTTGGAATAATATTTATATTTTCTTTGAATCTGAAAGTGTGAGTTTAGAGTAATTATAATGGATAAGGTAGTATAAGAATTCTTTCTCAATAGTAAGAAAGGAAAATTATAAAATATATTTATTTATATCTAAAAATAACTGTTCAAGTTCACCTTAAAATAAAAATAGACATTAATTTTGAAACGCCTTTTAGGACGAATGAGTAATATTATAACAATATATGTTATTTAAATGGCTTGAAAATTGCATAGGTAAATTTATTTTGAAGTGATATTGATGTATCCCACAAGGAAGCAAGTTGGAGCAGCAGCCATGAGGTGAAACTGGAAAAACGTGCAGCTGAATTGGAAGGGCACGACTCGTGCTTGGGAGCACGACTCGTGCCAAGAACCTGCACGAATGATATTTTAAGCACGCCTCGTATCACGAATGCTAAGGGAGGGACGACTCGTGATGGAGGTCACGACTCGTGACGGACGCGGTTTCAGAGATTAAGATTGATTGTGTTTCCCGTTTTTTTTTTGAAGAGTTTTAATTAGGATTGTTTTCTTTTCCTTTTCCAAGTTGTTTAGGGTATAAATACTTTCTTTCATTGTTTGTTTGAAAAAGACTATTTTTTATTAATAAAATTAATTTGATTGCTTTGCAATTGTGGGTTTTTCCCTTTGGGTCTTAATTGACTTGCAGAAGAGTCTCGCGAGAGATTTTTGTTGGAGTTCTTTGAATTCCTTGTGAAGGTTCTCATCTTCTTGGTGTTTACCTCTTCAAACCCTAATTCAATTGTTGATTCAATTCGAATTGGGTCAAATAGTTGTTTATTCAATTATTTGCCTATCTTTTTTTAGTATTCCGCTGCAACCATTTACATCAGTTAGTATCAGACGAAGGACGATCCGAGGAACAAGATGGCCAACAACGAAGGAAACAACAATGTGAGGACCCCAACCCGGAACCTAACCCGTGTCCCGAGCTAGAGCGTCCCCAAAAGGAACTCAAACCACCTAACCTTTTAAAACTTTGTTTTAGCTTACAACTTAAACATAGTGAATGTAACCATTTAAAATAACTACAGTCCTCTCTACATGAAAGGAAGAGTTGAATAACTTTTAAAAGTAGCAACCTGTTTCAATTACAAAAGACTTTAGTTATAACGTAGAAACCAAGTTTTATACACACAAACTCCATAAAGGAATTATACAAAATACATCTTCTATGCCAACCTATACATACCCCGACAAATCCCAAAATACCACGTCCAAACTCCTTTCCGTCCTCACTTGGCCGGTCCGCCTGTCTCAGGATCTAAAAACATTAAAGGGAGAGGGGTGAGAATAAATCTCAGCAAGCTATTATGAATGCGGCAATATGCCGTAAGATGCAACACATAACAAGGTACATCTCACATATTGGTAAAACAGTAAACACATTCCGTTACCTTTGTTTACCTTTCCCGTCTGAATCATAAGTCGTATCACTGTGGGCATAATACTCCACTATTTCTGTGAATGCATATCCACCAGAACCAATATCATATACATCGAGACAGTTATGATTATAACTTCATCTCCCGTGAACCGCTTAGGCATATTCACATCTTATAAGACCCGTTTTTCAGGGAACCAAACAAGATAGTAGCAACTCTGTAAGGCTTTCGGCTCACTACGGATGCTATAACCCCGCGTGGCCGCAGAGGGGAGAGGTCACAGTATGATGGACCTTCAATCACTTAGAGAACAAATCAATAATTGATTGAATTCCATTATACCCCCAATCACATAAAATATAAACCCGTTCAAGCACATAATAGATACTTGAACTATAATCCACAAAGGGGATAAACAACATAGCAACATGGTAAAATATACTCATGTTCAACCAATATCATAGTGTAACATTTATGTAATACACTAAGCATAGCACTAACAATGAATGTGTGTTCAAGTAGAGTAACAGTAAAATCAATAAATCCACCATTGGAATAACAGTACAACCATATGATAATCATATCCACACTTGGGATAACAAGCTAACAATATAGCATATAAATCCACACTTGGATAATAATGAAACAAGGTAGTAAATACACATTTCCAACTAGCACCATAGTGTAACATATAGATTCTACACTATCCAAACCAATCATCGAGTATATAGGGCAAATAAAGTCACTATACCTCATAAACCATCTTACATCGTCATTATACAACCTCGAATAAACTTAATAAAAGGTTCAAGATCTATTTCCCAAGTTGAACTACTTTAATCTAAGTTAAGAGGGATTAATTCCTATCCGACTTGGATTAGGTTCTACTAATTTATGGTAGTTGGGAATCATACCACAAGGATGTTGGTAAAAATCAATAAGAAAATTAACTGAGGGAATCTGGTGACATGGGCGACCGCCCATGTCACTTGGGCGACCGCCCAAGAGATTACTAAAGCACACACATTCTTCTGCAGGGATGGGCGACCGCACAAGGCAACTTGGGCGGCCGCCCAAGAAGGTTTTTAAGGCATTCCACTTTCTGAGCACATGGGCGGCCGCTCAAGCCCCCATGGGCGACCGCCCAAGTCATTTTCCAGCATAACTTAATTTCTAAACCCCTTTTTCACCTAGTTCTTTTCCCCTTTTTAATTCTTTCCATTTTTGATGTTCATGAAAGACTTCCAAATATTTACTACTTTCTTCTAAATCAATCAAACCCAAACACATAATCCTCAATACTATCCATCTTAATTTCCTATACATTTCCCTACCAAAATCCTAGTTCAATCATCTAAATATAACTTAACCCATTTTTATCCCCTTCTTGATCATCTTCTATGAACAACCACATCCTTTCATAACTTTAACTAATTCCTCCATTCTAAGGAGATTTCCAACATCAAACAATCATTTAACAAGATAAACATTTATAATTTATGAACATTTAAAGAAGGAAAGTCATAATAACTCACCTTAGATTTTTTTAGAATAAAATGTTGATCTTCTTAGCTTGCCTTGATCCTCTAGATGATCCAAACCCAAAAATGCCCTTGGTCTTGAAAATGGTGTAGAAATGACTAGCTATAAGGCTTGGAATGGGGAGAGCTTCAATGGAGTTCCATGGAGGAAAGTGAAAGAAAAAAATGAGGAAGAAGATGGAAGTGAGCTAGGGAAAGTATGGGGAGTGTGGGATAAGTGATGGGAGGTGTTGACTTGAGGGAAAGAGAATGAGGGTTTTAAGGGGAAGGGTTATGGCCCCCCCCCCTTCACCCTACCACTACCAAGGCTTTCCCTTTTTTAAAATAACCCATCCCAAAATTATTTATCTACCCCATTTAACTTCCTTCTAGTATTTATTCAATTCCTTTTTATTATATTTTCCCAAATGCTTTATTTATTTCTATTTTTATATTTTCATTTAGAACATTAATTTATTTTCCTATCATTTATCCTAATATAATAAATCAAGTATATAAAAATGGTCACATAATATTAACAAAAATATTAAAAGCACACAATATGATATTAAAATTAGGGCCTAGGGTTAGGGTCGTTACACTCACTCCCCCTTAAAGAAAATTCGTCCCGAATTTTAAACTTGCTGATCAATTAAAGAAGGTAACCTTCCCCACAATCAATTTACACTTCTAAATAGTTTTCTCAATAGTATTATTATTATACCATTTTCACAACCTGAATACTCTAAAAATTAAATTCCGGACTTGTGATTCTAATAACTCTCAACGTTTCCCCCAAATAAGTCAAATCCGCTAAATCATCATTAGTTGAAGAACTCCATACACATGAGGAATCATGAAGGTAATTTCTCTCATACAATGTTCCATACGTTACCAATTCAACACTGAACCGAAATCTACTAATATACGAAAACTCCCTAAGGTTAAATAAAACTTCTCAAGTTGAAAGGATGTCCATCACACACATACAACTTATTCTCAAGAATCTGGATAGTCTTCCCTGTCTGCACATCTGCCTGAGGATGAAACGCATCACGGAAACTTGACTTGGAACTCAAAACCTTGCACCCTTCTTTCCAAAACACAATGAATCCTCGATCCCGATCTGGTAAAATGTTGATTGATGCTTCACGAAATCAATCAATCTCCCGCATGCACAATGTTTTAATTTCTCCCTCGAATACTTTGTTGATATAGATAGAAAGTAAACCGACTTGATCTATCCATCCACTATTACTCCAACACACCCAACCTCATCGACGTTGAAAGTAGTCCAGTTACAAAATTCCATCGCAATGTCTTCCCATTCGAATCTTCTAACTCTTCTTCAAGTCTTGATACTTCTTCGAACTTTTCTGATGAATCGCAATTCTAGATTTACGATCTTCCTCTAAAACTGGTCTTCTAATCTCTTACAACAACGATATGCACATTCCGAGTTGGGGGTTAAATTTTCATCCCAATTAGATACAAAATCCTTGGTCTTCCTATCTTGAAACTAGCCGATAATCCTCTTAATTTCTGAATCATGGTTGAACTTCCTCTAAGGTCTCCACACTATAAGTATAACTTGAATATTCGCAAAATATCTCACCATGCAACTCAAAGGGATATACTTGTTGACACATAAGCCTTTCGGCTAATCACATTTACAATCACAATAACTTTCCCAGGTAACAAGATATAACACCATTTAAGTCTTTCTAAGAATTTCCACCCTCGACTCTGCTTATTGCTAAATTCCTTCTAAGCCAACCAATACTTGAAACTTTTATGATCGTTAACACATCTCAGATTTAGCTGCACATAGTTAAAAATTTCCACTAGTAAAACGCAATATAATCTCAGTTACTTCCAAGTTGAATTTAAGAAAATTCTGCTCCGCTTGAATCATTTCCTCTAAACATAAGTTATCACTTTCCAGGTTAACTAAATCAATAATAATACAATTCTCAAGAATCCATTGATACTCCCTTGGTAGCACCCCATTCAATCCTAAAACTACGGACTTATTATGGTAATATTCCAAAGCCAACTCACTATTATTAAACTTCACACATAAATTCTCCTATTGATGAATAGATAACACAATTCACAATTAATTTTCATTATATTATCAACTTCAAATAAGCAAGGATGTCACCACTACTAATTTCCACAAGCTATCAAAATAAAGATAAAACTCTGCTCATTATAATCACAACAAAATCGAGACCGTTCTATAAGGTGCTTTTGATATAGGCATTAAACTCGACACTAAATCAATACGTAATTCCACTTCCCAACTGGAAGTCATATAATACTTTACTGAAAGCACTTTTACCCTTTTCCTAATTAGCACATAGCATTTTTCGGAGACTTCTTATCTAAGTCTACCACATACCAATTAAGCTTCACACTTTTTAACCAAAATTTTTCAATCTTTAAGGCATATATAACAAGGATACCACATAAAGGCTTATTTGCATCTAATACCATATAGACTAATTAAGCATAGCAAAGAAGACTCGTTTCATACGATAGTCTGTTAATGCACAACCACCACTTAACCAATCTAGGCCAAGTATACCTCAAAATCATAAATTGGTAATCATACCAAATCAACTGGCAATACATGCTCAGTTATGACCACATCACGCTAGTAGTAAACCATATAAGATTTGAAGTTCTCTCTCATAAGAGCAGAAACCTCTAACACATAAAACACACCTTAGGCAATGCATGCCACATGAAAGCAAAATGCAATGTCAAACATGCATGAAATAAACCGGGATCTATAAAAGTATGACCCCTACTTCTGAGACAGGTATTTTACCTCTAACGACTGCTGAGGGATCTATCCCTCCAAAACTCAAACAAGGACTCAACCTTACACATTCCCTTTTGGATTCCCTTCATTGTTCCTTTTCATTCCACTTCTATGCCCCCTATGACCGGCACCCGAAGCTACCCTCCGATGAAATACAGGACAATTTTTCTTGTAGTGTCCCATTTCTCCACAATTCAAACATTTCCCTTGCTTACTCCAACTCTTGTCTTCAAAATGACCCATCTTCTTGCAATAACCACATACAATCCTTACCTGATTTGAAGTTGGATGAGTTGTAGTAGTCGCCGCTTCTCCTCCCCTTGCTAATCCCGATGCTGATCCTCTCCGTTGCCTTCTACTATATCCCGAACCTTGGCCTTGAAATCCCTGTTTACTTCCACTTCCACCCTCAGATTTACCCCGGTGCTCGTCAATATCATTCTCTATCCGATAGGCTTTATTCACTGCTGTCTGAAAGTCTGTGAAGTCGTGAGTCAATAACTGTTTCCTGAACTCTAGTCTTAATCCCTTTACAAACCGATATACCCGTCTCTCTTCTTCCGGCACCAAATGTGAACAATAGCGAGCTAGCTCCGTAAACCTTGCTGAGTACTGCGCCACGGTCATTGATCCTTGCTCTAATCTCAAAAACTCAACTTCCTTCTTATCTCTTGCAACCATTGGAATAAAATGATCTCGGAACTTGCGTGTGAAGTTCTCCCAAGTCTGCGGTGTAAGATCCCGATCCCAGCCATCCTTTACTACCTGCCACCAGTGCTCAGCGGGTCCTTCCAACTTGAAAACGGCGCACCTTACCTTTTCTGCATCCGAACTCTCCATTGCCAAGAAAATCTTATTCATAGCTTCAAGCCATCTCTCTGTTGTCACCGGATCTGGGTCTCCACTAAAGCTTGGAGGTATCATCTTGACGAATTTTTCCAAACCATGCCCATGTCTGCCTTCTTGATGCTGCTGTACTTGTCCTTGTGCTGCCATATTTTGCAAAAATCCTCGGAACATGTTCATCGTCTCATCATTCGAATTTCCATCACCCCCAGATACCAACAATGCCCGGAACCTGGTGCTGATCATCCTCATTTCTAGCCATTGAATAACTCCTGCATTAAACACTCGGCGTAAATTATCACACACTCTCACTCAGCTAGACTCTACCCGAGAACTCTAACCGAGCTCTGATACCAACTGTGAGGACCCCAACCCGGAACCTAACCCGTGTCCCGAGCTAGAGCGTCCCCAAAAGGAACTCAAACCACCTAACCTTTTAAAACTTTGTTTTAGCTTACAACTTAAACATAGTGAATGTAACCATTTAAAATAACTACAGTCCTCTCTACATGAAAGGAAGAGTTGAATAACTTTTAAAAGTAGCAACCTGTTTCAATTACAAAAGACTTTAGTTATAACGTAGAAACCAAGTTTTATACACACAAACTCCATAAAGGAATTATACAAAATACATCTTCTATGCCAACCTATACATACCCCGACAAATCCCAAAATACCACGTCCAAACTCCTTTTCGTCCTCACTTGGCCGGTCCGCCTGTCTCAGGATCTAAAAACATTAAAGGGAGAGGGGTGAGAATAAATCTCAGCAAGCTATTATGAATGCAAAGAATATGCCGGGTAAGATGCAACACATAACAAGGTACATCTCACATATTGGTAAAACAGTAAACACATTCCGTTACCTTTGTTTACCTTTCCCGTCTGAATCATAAGTCGTATCACTGTGGGCATAATACTCCACTATTTCTGTGAATGCATATCCACTAGAACCAATATCATATACATCGAGACAGTTATGATTATAACTCATCTCCTGTGAACTGCTTAGGCATATTCACATCTTATAAGACCCGTTTTTCAGGGAACCAAATAAGATAGTAGCAACTCTGTAAGGCTTTCGGCTCACTACAGATGCTATAACCCCAGTCTGTGGCGCGAGAGGGGGAGAGGTCACGTGTATGATGGACCTTCAATCACTTAGAGAACAAATCAATAATTGATTGAATTCCATTATACCCCCCAATCACATAAAATATAAACACGTTCAAGCACATAATAGATACTTGAACTATAATCCACAAAGGGGATAAACAACATAGCAACATGGTAAAATATACTCATGTTCAACCAATATCATAGTGTAACATTTATGTAATACACTAAGCATAGCACTAACAATGAATGTGTGTTCAAGTAGAGTAACAGTAAAATCAATAAATCCACCATTGGAATAACAGTACAACCATATGATAATCATATCCACACTTGGGATAACAAGCTAACAATATAGCATATAAATCCACACTTGGATAATAATGAAACAAGGTAGTAAATACACATTTCCAACTAGCACCATAGTGTAACATATAGCTTCTACACTATCCAAACCAATCACCGAGTATATAGGGCAAATAAAGTCACTATACCTCATAAACCATCTTACATCGTCATTATACAACCTCGAATAAACTTAATAAAAGGTTCAAGATCTATTTCCCAAGTTGAACTACTTTAATCTAAGTTAAGAGGGATTGATTCCTATCCGACTTGGATTAGGTTCTACTAATTTATGGTAGTTGGGAATCATACCACAAGGATGTTGGTAAAAATCAATAAGAAAATTAACTGAGGGAATCTGGTGACATGGGCGACCGCCCATGTCACTTGGGCGACCGCTCAAGAGATTACTAAAGCACACACATTCTTCTGCAGGGATGGGCGACCGCACAAGGCAACTTGGGCGGCCGCCCACAGCATAACTTAATTTCTAAACCCCTTTTTCACCTAGTTCTTTTCCCCTTTTTAATTCTTTCCATTTTTGATGTTCATGAAAGACTTCCAAATATTTACTACTTTCTTCTAAATCAATCAAACCCAAACACATAATCCTCAATACTATCCATCTTAATTTCCTATACATTTCCCTACCAAAATCCTAGTTCAATCATCTTCATATAACTTAACCCATTTTTATCCCCTTCTTGATCATCTTCTATGAACAACCACATCCTTTCATAACTTTAACTAATTCCTCCATTCTAAGGAGATTTTCAACATCAAACAATCATTTAACAAGATAAACATTTATAATTTATGAACATTTAAAGAAGGGAAGTCATAATAACTCACCTTAGATTTTTTTAGAATAAAATGTTGATCTTCTTAGCTTGCCTTGATCCTCTAGATGATCCAAACCCAAAAATGCCCTTGGTCTTGAAAATGGTGTAGAAATGACTAGCTATAAGGCTTGGAATGGGGAGAGCTTCAATGGAGTTCCATGGAGGAAAGTGAAAGAAGAAAATGAGGAAGAAGATGGAAGTGAGCTAGGGAAAGTATGGGGAGTGTGGGATAAGTGATGGGAGGTGTTGACTTGAGGGAAAGAGAATGAGGGTTTTAAGGGGAAGGGTTATGGCCCCCCCTTCACCCTACCACTACCAAGGCTTTCCCTTTTTTAAAATAACCCATCCCAAAATTATTTATCTACCCCATTTAACCTCCTTCTACTATTTATTCAATTCCTTTTTATTATATTTTCCCAAATGCTTTATTTATTTCTATTTTTATATTTTCATTTAGAACATTAATTTATTTTCCTATCATTTATCCTAATATAATAAATCAAGTATATAAAAATGGTCACATAATATTAACAAAAATATTAAAAGCACACAATATGATATTAAAATTAGGGCCTAGGGTTAGGGTCGTTACAAACAACACCCAAGATATCCTAGCACAACTAGCCAACAACTTGGTAGCGATGCAGACACAGATGCAAGAAGATCGACGCAGATCTGAAGTGAAAGCTGCAACTCGTCATACAGAACTTTTGGAGGCTTTGCGAGGTTTAAACATGGGTGGTGGTGGCAACCGTGGCAATCCAGGTGGTGATCGGGCTGAGTTCATCCACAACAATCGAGGTAGAGGTAGAGAGGTCATTGGTTTTAATCTGGTAGAACAACGACCAAAGATAAGGGCATATATTCCTAATTTTAATGGTGAGTTATCTATCGAAGAATTTTTAGATTGGATTAATGAAGTTGATAAATTTTTCAATTTAATGCAAGTTGAGAATGTTAGGAAAGTTCCTTATGTTGCATATAAATTGAGGGGTGGTGCTGCTGCATGGTGGGATCAACTTTGTAAGAAAAGGTTACGTGATAGGTTGCCTCAGATTCGTACTTGGAATGAGATGAAAGAGGCATTAAAAGATAGATTTTTACCTATTGATTATGTGCAAAGCTTATTTTCTAAATTTCAGAATTGCACCCAAGGTAATCGTAATGTTAATGAATATGTGCATGATTTTTATGCTCAATCGGCTCGTAATGACTTGAGTGAGTCTGAGTCTCAAGAAATCTCTAGTTTTGTTGATGGTCTTCGGGTGGATATTAAGAATAAGGTGGAATTATTTACCAACTAGTATGCCACCCGTGCGTTAAAACGCACGACAAAACGCTTTTTTCATAAAGTAACCCAACAAAAAAAGTTCATATTTTAATGAACTTACATGTAATTTTGCTATGAATGAATATATAAGTAAACCATCATTGGTGAATCAATTTTCATAACCATTGATCCAATCTACCAAAAGTGAGCACCATAATCTCAAATGTGCATACATATGTCCAAACTACCAAAAGACATATCAAATGATATCCATGCCACTTAAATTGTCATAATATGGCATCACCAACACACAAAAAACCAAAGTTAAGTTTTTTACAACCAAAATATCCAAAGTTAAGTTTTTTACAACCAAAAGACAACAGTTGGTGAAATTAGTCTTCTGTCAAATCTATGATGCTTGTGTCAATCTTCTTAGGTGATATCCATTGATTCCATTGAATTCTTGCAGACCTTCTAACTTTTGGACGTTGAAGTGGTTGTTGTTGATTTCCTTCATGTGTATTCTTTCTCTGATGTAAAGCCTTCAACTTGGGCAATGTTATAAAATTTTTGCCCCACTTCTGAATATAACCTTCAGTTGATGAAGTAGTCTTTGCTTCTTTGTGGTCTCTTTGACTTGGTGTTTTTCTTCTTCAACTCAGCTGCAAACAATGATCAACACTTTTTTTTGGTAAGTAGAATGGAGCAACACTATATCACTAAGGCATAACATTAACAAAGATATAATCCCTTCATCCCTAAATGAGTGTTAACCTTTAAGGGAGTTACTAAATTCACCTCTTCTAACAAATACTACCTACGCCCCAAAAAGATAGTCACATTTGGTTTTTGATGGTAAAGTGAACTTTAACGAAATATTAATGTCAATCTAATCATCCTATAAACCAAATGGGACTATATTTCCGGGACGGAGGGAGTATTAATCAAATTTCAATGTGAATTTGCAATATATAAGCATAGGGATAGTAAGGGTACTTATGTAGGAGTATATGCTACGGAGTAAATAAATTGCCAAGAAAAATAATCAACTTTCTACTTCTCTGTGTGTGTGTGAAAGATAGAAAAAAGAAAGAGAGAGAGAGAGAGAGAGAGAGAGAGAGAGAGAGAGAGAGAGAGACATTCCGGGAAATTGATAGTCATCGACGATTTCAAGTTCTTGTATGTGTACCCAACAAAGTTAATATCCTTGGATGACAGCATCTGCATATGAAATGAACAGGAAGTAAACATTAAGACAGCAAAGTTTACCACTCAAAAATGTTTCTAAGTAAACAAAATAGTGTTCGCATATTACCCTTCTCCATGGACCACTTTTTGATGAAGTGCTACTTTGGTGTTCCAGTTTACTACAGTCTAAGGGTTTACACAATCCAAAATCTGATAATCTCAAATGACGATGTCTATCAAGTAGCAAGTTGTCAGGCTTAATGTCTCTGCAGGAAACATTATGTAGGAGAGTCAAAATCTGAAGATTCTAACAAAACGGACTTCTTGAAGCATATTGGAAATATAAATGCATCGAAAATGGCATACAACACCTGTGTATATAATTATGATTGTGGATAGATTCAATAGCCAAAACTGTTTCTGCAACACAAAATCTGGCTTCATCTTCAGTCAAGATATCCTTTCTCATAAGTAGAGTCATCATGTCTCCACCAGGTAGATACTCCATTATAAGATATAAAAATTCATCATCTTGGTAAAGAAATAATGAAGCACTAGCACATAAGCATATACATACGTAGTGGTAAAGTAAAAGAGCATATATATACCATGCGAAGAGAAGTTGCATTAGAGGCATAGTCTGCCACGGGGACAACCCCAGGAACAGGTAGCTGGACATTGAATGAGGGTGATGCAGCATCAACAGAAGCAACAACCCTTTCGGTGCCTTCCGGACCATTATTTACTGTGACTGCTATTTCAGGTTCTTGAGCAGCCTGACAAGCAGAAGCAAAGCACATAACGCCTTGATTTTAGAAAAAAAGCACCTCAAAACAGACATTATAGGAAGCTTACAAACCCTTTTTACAAGCAGCCCATGACATTGTAAATAGCATAGGTAATCTGTGAAAACACTTAAGAACAGAACGATGCAGAGCCATCCTTGTGATCAGACTATCAGAGTACTCTTTCCTATCTCAGACGCATGAGCAAAAAATCAGGCGAAATAAGGTTGAAAATTTTCGAGCTGGACATAACTAAAAGTACAAAGCAGTGAGATAAACCAAATAGTTTTATGAGACTTGCCTTTGCAGCCATTCGCGACTCAGATATTTTCTTTGCCTCAGCAAGAACCTGAAGGTAAATGTCAACAAATCAAGGAAATAAGAAAAAGTTCATATTTTCCAAAAGGCGTAGGACAACCAAGGCAAAAGGAAGAAGGATCTTGTAAATTAGGCTGGGTTACTCGGAGATAAGAGGAAGATTACACACCTCCGCATCTTTGCGCTCTTGATGCTTCGTTTGAGAAAGAACCATGGACAATGCCCGCTTACGCTCAATCTCTTGGTAGATGTTGTAAGGTTCCTACATCAAGGCAAAACCCATATAACATATAATCTGAATTCCGGTAGGCCAGAAAGCAATACAAAGTGAGCTCAATTGGGTGAATTTTTTGAATTAGATCGTGCGACTTTTCAAAAGAAAAATAAAAATACATAATAGCAAATGAATTAATATGTTGCAAGTTTAAATGCTGAAAAACCTTGACAAGGAGGTGTCCAGAAACGTCATCAGGAGATGGAGCCCTAGAAAGTAAAATTGCATGAGATGCTACAGAAACAGATGAAAATTAGCAACAAAAAAAGAGAGAGCAGACGGGGGAGGGCATTGAAGTTAAACAATCAAATTCAACAATTTCAAAACCAAACAAAGATGATAGACTAATGCATTTACAATTGAAGAATAAATCAGCAAAGATAAGAATCAATAATGAAATTACCAGATCTGGGAAGAAGGTTTCGGATTGACGATGCTGAAATGCTTCATAGGAATCGATTCTCTGAAACTTCTGCGTTTGACCTCATGGTTCTTCTTTGCACAGAGGGAGTAGAAAGAAGAGAGCGTGACAGGGATGTTTTTGGGGAAGAGGAAGGGATGCCTTGAGAAGAGAGGGAGTAGAGGGAGTAACGCCCCATCATCTTCTGTCTTAATTGCATTGCAGTTTCTATTTTTATTACTCAGATTTAGGCGCCAAATTGCCTTATTTAGCAAAGTTTCTTATTCACTTGTGCTTTTATATATATATTGATTTCTCTTTGAATGATGCTATTTCAAGGGCGGAAAAGGTTGAGAAACAATTGGTTTCGGCTTTTCAACCTCACACTACATTCAAGAAGGCGGGTAATTCGTCTTTTTCTAGTAGCCCTATTCAATCTGCAGTTTCTCCATCCCCAGTCACGCAGCCTACAACACAAGCTTCGGGTTCTAAGGCGGTTGAGGTAGAAACAATACTTGCTCCTGTTGTTCAAGCTGCTAAACCTGCAAATTCCTATGCTAAGACATTTGGGAACAAATGCTTTAGATGTCAACAGCCGGGTCATAACTCAGCTAGATGTCCTAACAAACAAATGGCTAATGTGGTAACCAATGTTGATAATGATGATGATGTGTTCGTAGAGTACACTCATGACCCCAATGTTACTGAGGATGAAGATGACACTCATGAGTCTTTCGCTGTTCGTCGGCTTTTGTTTTCAACCCCTACTACTCTTGAGAGGCACAATATTTTTCGTACCAAGGGGACCGTCAATGGGGTGATGGCTAATATTATCACTGATAGAGGAAGTAGTGAAAACTTGGTGGCAAGGGGATTGGTTAATACTCTCAAGCTTGAGGTGAAGAAACATCCGACTCCTTATGTTATTGGGTGGATCAATGCAAATAGCACTCTTAAGGTAACACAACAATGTATTGTTCTTATTTCAATTGGTAACTATAAGGATGCTATTACTTGTGATATTGTGGATATGAGTGCTTGTCAAATATTACTTGGGAGGCCTTGGCACTTTGATGTGGGTTCTATGCATTGTGGCCGAAGTAATGTGGTTAGTTTTGTGAAGGATGGTGCTCGGTATACTCTATGCCCTTTGAAAGATTCTAAGAGGCTTGCTCGAGATGGCATGGGTAGAGGGATTTTGTGCTCCACACTTTATTTTTTCAGGTACATGGTGCAATCATGTTGGGCATTTAAGTGCGTTCAAGTCTAAGAAGTTGATCAAGGGGAGGTCGGGGCGGAAGATCAACAATGGAGGGTCAAAAAACTACAAAATCATGTTCTTTTTATAAAGGCCAGGATTCGGGGACGAATCCTTTTGAAGTGGGGGTGAATGATGTATCCCATAAGGAAGCAAGTTGGAGCAGCAGGCATGAGGTGGAACTGGAAAAACGTGCGGCTGAATTGGAAGGGCACGACTCGTGCTTGGGAGCACGACTCGTGCCAAGAACCTGCACGAATGATATTTTAAGCACGCCTCGTATCACGAATGCTAAGGGAGGGACGACTCGTGACGGAGGTCACGACTCGTGACGGACGCGATTTCAGAGATTACGATTGATTGTGTTTCCCGTTTTTTTTGAAGAGTTTTAATTAGGATTGTTTTCTTTTCCTTTTCCAAGTTGTTTAGGATATAAATACTTTCTTTCATTGTTTGTTTGAAAAAGACTATTTTTTATTAATAAAATTAATTTGATTGCTTTGCAATTGTGGGTTTTTTCCTTTGGGTCTTAATTGACTTGCAGAAGAGTCTCGCGAGAGATTTTTGTTGGAGTTCTTTGAATTCCTTGTGAAGGTTCTCATCTTCTTGGTGTTTACCTCTTCAAACCCTAATTCAATTGTTGATTCAATTCGAATTGGGTCAAATAATTGTTGATTCAATTATTTGCCTATCTTTTTTTAGTATTCCGCTGCAACCATTTACATCAGATATAGATTCATAGATTAACATTACTTCATATGTGAAAGGTTTCAATTTTCAGGCGTAAATGACAGGCGAGTGAGTAGTGTTTTTTTTTAATAAAGTGTAAGTAGTGCCTTCTACAAAAGAAAAAGCATGCGTGGCGGTGGGATGAGCGAATCTAATGCCTAATCAAATCTTCATTCACAGAAAGAAACTGATATTTTTGTAGTAATTAGCCAAAATTTTCGTTTACAACACTTCTATAATTAGAAGAAAAATTAAAATTAGTAATTTTATTTTATAAATTAATGCCATAAATTACTTTTTTTATTCTTCCACATTACAAAATATTTTTTTTATTGTAGTTGCATTCTTTGTAAATTAGACACTCATAACTAAACATCAATTTGATATCTAAAACGTTAAATACGTGAGAATAATAAATTATGATGCAATCAGGGTAAAATAAAACTACCGCTCCTAAAAGCAGCTCCTGAAGTTCTCCCACATTTATTACGTGATTTATCGAAAAGAAGTAAACATTGTTGAATGAACATACGGTCCTATAATAATAATATGTTTACCTTTTCCTTAATGGGAGGGAAAATTGACTATGACGCCAACCAAGGGAATTAGCCACCAATTTTCAAGTTCCATGATCAAAATTATCATTTAATTTGAAGTTTGTTACCTGTTTGAAGACGAATTCCCAAAATTTGCACAGTTATACATATATGATACAGAGAACAAGATCTCAATTCGCAAATCCTCTGTTAGGTAAATTAAAAATTTCAATATATTGATAGGTTGGTAAATATATTAACTTATTCCACATTGATACATGCAAGATTCAGATGTGAGGGATCTTCATGATTTTATAGTTTCAGATTTGAAAGATATGTTTGACAAAGAGAATGTGTTGGTGAAATCTTTCCGAATGGCAAAGGATAAAATGTTTCTTGAGGGCATGGAAAATGTTAGACTTAAACCAATCGGCTGAAGTGGTGGTGATGGATAAACATATAATTTATATTCCGCTTTCGAAGTAGCAGTATTGATTATTCGAGATGCTGAAGATTGCATTGTGAGAGAGATATTTTGGTTGAGACTCAATCTGAATTACTTAAGAGGATTTATCAATTGAATTCGGCTTATTTGGATTTGCAATGTCCATTATTGTTTCCTTATGGTGAAGATGGGTGTCTAGAAGATATTTCCCTCTCAAATAAAAGGAGTGGTCAGTGAGGGAATTTTTTGCGTTGAGCCTACATGAACGAGAATTTGAACCAAAAATCATTTTGTTTTTGGGTCGCTTACTTCAACAATTCGTCGTGCATGCCTATACTATGATTGAATCTTCGCGTCTGAATTATATTCGATTAAATCTAAAGCAACTTAGATGTGAGATATATAAAGGTTTAGCAAGATGCCCTTTTGAGGGGAGATAATGATGCTTCGAACCAGGGGAAACATATTATATTACCTTCCCAATAAACAAAGTTTAATCTTCTCAGATTCGAATAATATTACGGCAATTATGAATAGGGAATCAGTTGCACAAAGTATGTTTTTGGCGTGGATGGATGCAGATAAGATATATCCTGAAGGACGAAATCTTATGTATGCAGAGTATCCTACGAAGTTTGTTTGGAAATTAAATTGTCGCGAATGGTTCCCAGAAAACAGGATTTTGCTATTGGTCGAATATATTATGTGCCACTGGGGAGTGGAGATGTCTATTATTAGTGTTGCCTATTGAATAAAGTTCTTCAAGAGTAATTACTTCGAATGGTCTTTATATTGGGATATCTAACATTGATAATATTGAAGATGATAGTTTTTCGAGTACTAAATCTATTATGAATGTTGTGCTACAGGAAGTATTTCAAAATGTGTTAGTAGTATTCACACTTTGACATTTCGATTTACTACTTCGGTACATGTAGGGCTACATATAATCGCCGTGCATCGCACGAATTTGCCGCTAGTTCCTATCAAATCAAGGTTCGGGGCATAAATTTGCGGGTTGTTCGAGTCCACAACAATATTGGGTCATTTTGAAAGTCCCGAGCCATAAATTTGGGCCTTCAGTTTGGAGTCCTCCTCACTGTTAATAATGCTAATCCCACACACATTTATAATTATATTACTCTCAAATTAATTGTAGTAATTAAAATTAAATTACCCACTCCATATTTTTATTTTTGTCACATATAATAATAGCATACTTTTAAATCGTATAATTTTAATGATAAAATTTGACTATGTAAAATAAATTAACAGCATTTTCTTAAAAAATTAACAACAACACACTTATTATGAACCGTGAAATATTATTAATAAATATAAAAAATAAGAGTAATTTATGCAAATAATATCCCCAAATTAGAGTCAGAATTCTAACTATTGTATGGTTTGGACTAGAATTCAAATTCTAATTTGGATTCCTAAAATAAACGAAAAGGCATTTTCTCCAGCATAACCCCCAAATGCAGTACATTAATTGATAAAATTTGAGACGCTCTAGATTGGGCCTAGGCCCAATAAACTTCTTCCCTCCAAGAACGACCTCTCAGCTTCTTGGGCACATATTGTTAACCACCTTCTATAGCCCATGTATCTAAGTAGTATATCAATGATTGTTAGGGCACAAAAGAAAGTTACAAAATTTTGCTCAAAAAAATGAGTTTGCGACATTTTATTGATTACGTCGATAGTAGACTCGCTACGCTCTAATTAAAAGCACCAATAAAATCATTACATTTATGATTTTGTTAGCAATTTTTGTTACTATTTTGTGCCACAGTATTATTCCTAACCTGGAGCCCTATTTAACCCGTCACTAATCACACATCAAATGCATATTAAAACGGATCAAAATAAAACCTACCTATCCATCCCTAAAAGAAGGTCGGATTTTTTTAAAAAAAATTGATATTTATTTTAGGGACAAAGGGAATATTTATAATAAGACGAAGGACAATTTTTCATTTCTTGAACATTGGGAGTTCTTTTTCTAAAGAAAAAAAATTGATCTTTTGTTAATAAATGACTTAATATATTACAAAAATGACATTTAAAAGTGTATTTGGTGAGATTTGAACCCAAGGCAAAGCCATTTTTTTTGTAGGGGGTCATGATTGTTTGGGGATTTTCTTATACATTTATCATGAAGAAATTGAAAAGGGGATTAAAATGATATTATATTAGGAATTTTATCAAAATTAAAGAGAGGTCGAAATACACTTTTTTTTTCAAATTTAGAAGTACTATGAAATGTCAATTTTTTTAAAAAAACAAAAGGGTTTAGTAACCCCATCAGTTAGTGAACCCCTGACATTTTTTTCAGACCTTTTGTGTGAAATATTTAGCGTTTGAGGGACCCTAGGAGACTTGGAAGTTGTCCTAAAATGGACAGTTGCTTCCCTATTATTCTTCCTAAGCCCCTGTCGCTTTTATATTTCTTAGGTAACACTTAAAAACCCTGACTTTTTGAGTAATACTAAAGTTATAAAATTTTGGTTATGAAATGATTTAACAATGTTTAATTGGATGTTGTGTTTATAGGTTTCAGTATTTATAAATTAAATATTAAATCAATGATTGTCAAATCATTTCGCAACCAATATTTTGTAATTTCTCTTTGTAACCCAAGCATTGCTCATAATTTTTTTCTGGATTAATGCGCACAATTTTCTTCATTATTGTAGTGGAAAGCATTTCCTATAGAATAAATTTGCCTTGCAAATGATTGGAATTCTATCTTCTAGATAGATGCACATCCTCTCTCCCTTTAAATCTTTCTTTAAATTTAAAATAACGGATCAGACTCAACTTAACATGTGCATACACATCCCCCTATCCCTTTAATCTTTCTACACAAATCTTCTGCAATATTCATTCTATCTTTATACAAGTTTATTTACACTCACATAAACTCGTCATCATGATTTTCATCATTGGCTACTAATCATCTGAAAATTGTTATCGATACTATTTTTAATGATGTATAAATAACAAGTTTTAGAATTTTATAGAGATAATTATTTTTTATTTTTTAATTAAAATTTAATCAAGTTAACCATAAAAATGAGACTATCACGGGAGGAGGGGGGGGGGGGGAGGGTTTAAGAGGTGGCTGGCCTGCCTAACTCAAATTAATATGTACAGGTTGATGCACATTCTCTCCTTTAACTTTTACTATGTACTAAATCTTCTTGAAGGAGTATTTTATTATTGAGTATATTTTACACTCATCATTGGCTCCCAATGAAAATACTTCTTTCGGCACAAAATAAAAGTAAGTAATTAGTCGAATCTTAATAATTTAATAATAGCCACATTCGTATAAAATTATGCTTCTACGTGTTGTTATGTTATGCACATATATTAATAGGTGATTTATCTAATTAATTAATAAAGTCAATAATTGTATAAGTATTAATTAAGGATAACTTCACTAGTGATTCCTGTACTATACTATACTATACTATACTATACGATGATTGTGTCATTAGTCCTTGTACTTAACTTTTGCATTTTGGTGACTAAAGTAGACAGTTTTTTATGTCTCAAGTTCCTAACCATAACGTCATTATAAATTGGATCGTTAAGTTCTAACAACAAATGAGTAAAATAGGGGCTAAGGGAGCAAGCAATTACAAGGAAAAAAGGGCACTTTGGTCATTAGCATGCATAGCTTAAGTACAGGGACTAATGACAGAAATTTAAATAGTACAAGGATTAGTAGTGAAGCTATCTTTATTAATTAAGAGGCCAACAAACATGTGAAAGTACTAATCACTTGATCGATCGATCTTTTGCACATGTTCTTTAGATTTGTGCAGCTTTATCAAAGACAATCTTACCCACTTTGAATTAGATTTAGTCCTATAATTAAAATTAATAAGAGTTGTTTCTTTTGTATAATTTTGCGGCCAAATTCAAGAGAGACAGTAACCAATCCTCAAATATAAGGAAGGAGATAGGGGGACAATATTATCTTACCCACTGTTTGATTTTCACTATTTGCAACTCTGATGCACGCTTTTATCTGTAGTCACTTCAAAAGAACAAAAGAATTTTTGCAGGGAGCTGTAGCTGTAGGGACATGAATGAATGAATAGAAACCTTTGAGTTTTTGGCTGTGCCTCCGCCTGCCCCATTGATTTCCTTCTACTCTTTCCATCTCAGTATATCACACTCCCCACAAAATGAATAATCCTTTTTTTTTATTATTAAAAAAAAAAAAAAAAAAATTATTTACTTTGGGATAAGTAATACTACCTCCGTCCCGCCCGAAGTGTCCCATTTGGTCAATTCAAGTTAAGTCTGACTTAAACATTAATGCAAATCTAATCATCCTATTGAAATTTTAAAAATTGTTACTGATAAATTATTTAATTATTTATCAATAACAATTTTTAAAATTTTAATAGGATGATTAGATTTACATTAATGTTTAAGTCAAACTTAACTTGAATTGACCAAATGAAACACTTCGGACGGGACGGAAATAGTAGTAAATATCACATTTAACTTTTTAGCGTTTTTAAATAATGTGCATTACAAAAATAATACTCCCTCCGTCCCAATAGAAGCTTTCCATTTTGCCATTTTGGGTGTCCCGTTAAAAGCTTCTACTTTCTTTTTTTTACAAAGGAATCTTTACTATTTCCTCCGCTCATTCTCTCTCCTACATTATTTTAATACTCACAATACCATTATAATTTACTATTCCCTTCTGATGTAGATCGAGACAGGAATGGAGGAATATATTTTCATATCTTTTATGATTTTATTATTATTTTCGGAATTAATTTTAGTAGAATAATTATAGGAGGTTTTAGAGTAGATTTAGACTTGATTTATTAGTTTTAGACTCCTAATAGGTTACCTTATAGGTTAGGCATTATTTTAGGACTTTATTTCTTGTTTTCCAAGTTTTATGGGTGCTATAAAATAGCCCTAAAGTTGTAATCCGAAGAAGAGAGTTTTTGATTATTGAATTAAAAGAAAATAAAGGAAAAGCTAAGGCTTTCTTTATCTAGGGTTTGTAACCCATTGTTTCTGGTCATTTTCCGTTCGGTATCAATCTCAAGACTTCTTTCGACATCATTTGGTATCAGATTCCTGGACGAGGGTATCGATATTGATGGCCGAACGAGGGCGTAGTGTTCATGGCGGAAAAGATGTTCGTGGAAGGAACCGTGGAGCGGATTCCAGTCAAGACGTTCATCATCGCAAACGTGGCATACGTGATATTGAGGTAGACGAAGTGCGAAAGCAGATTCAACAACTCGGAACTTTCGGGCGCGTGTGGAGCATCCACCGATGGGTTCGAGATTTGGATTTATCATCCGAGGACATGGAGTTTCATGAAGGGGTCACTCCTTCAACCAGGGTAACGAAATTGGGTCCAGAATGCCGCAGATCCTTCAAGGGATATCGAGGCGTAAATCGAGAGTCCTGGATTGAAGGTATGGCATACCCGGATGTATTTCGCGTCCCGTTATCTATCGTTATCGTTGAAAGGGTTTTGATGATCCATCATCACCCTTTGTTTTATTAGACAGCTTTGATCGGGGCTTTGTTGATTGGTCAAAACCTCCGATTTTTGACATGTGTGACTGTGATATTTGTCAATTGGAAAGGTCATACTCGGTTGATCGAAAAACACCTTGTTCAAAATTTTCGTCCGATGAATTGTCGAGGAATTTTGGGTTCGTTAAGTGTTTTTATCCGTATGAAGATCCTGAATGATGTAGATCGAGACAGGAATGGAGGAATATATTTTCATATCTTTTATGATTTTATTATTATTTTCGGAATTAATTTTAGTAGAATAATTATAGGAGGTTTTAGAGTAGATTTAGACTTGATTTATTAATTTGTGCAAAATAAAAAAGAGGCAACTTCTATTGAAACGGAGGAAGTATTGCACTAAGTCTATTTTTTTATTGAGATGTGCAGAGATGACCCACTCAGATACGAGTGGGTCCATCGCACCCATAAAAAAATTCATGGGTCCATCACTACTCACTGGAGATGTGTGATATATATTTTGAGTCACTGGAGATGTGTGATATATATTTTGAGGCGGACAAAAATGTTTATAGGACGGAAGAAATATTGATTGATAGTTTTTTATGTCGACGGATAAGAAAATTTCTTAATTTCTTTTTGTTGATCTATTTATCCCGCATCAACAATTAACAAGATTTAGCCCTTGACTTCAACATATAAAAACTCTAGACACTACAAGGAAAAATGGCTTTAAAGACGGTAAATTTCGTAGCTAAAATATGAAGATTTCGTAGCTAAATCGTGTTTAGAGAAGGATTTATTCCGTAGCTATTTCGTGGGTGCAGATTCGTCGCTAAATTGGGCGTCGCTGTTTTGTAGCTGTTTTAGAGACGCTGTCTCTAAAACAGCTACAAAACAGCGACGCCTAATTTAGCGATCAACATGCACCCACGGAATAGCTACGGAATTTAGAGACAGAATCTTCATTTTAGCTATGAAATTTGCCGTCTCTAAAACCGTTTATCCTTGTAGTGTATACATACATATATATATATATATATATACATATATATATATATATAAATATATATGTAAATATATATGTACATATGTATATATATGTATATATGTGTATGTATATGTATATGTGTATATGTATATATATATATATATATATGGAAATATATCCTACACGGACTGGTACGTACGAAATTAGGGAAAAAAAATAACGCCGCTTAACGCCGTCTTCTCTCTCATTCCTACCGCAGCAGACAGACTCCCTCGCGATCGTTTCTTCCTATGAATTCCGAATTCTACACAAATTCAATTAGCAAATTCAATCAATTTGAGTATCTAATAATCAATTTCATCGAAAACAGCTTGCAATTTAGGGCGACATCAATAGCAAATTCAATACTCTGTGCCGTCTTCTCTCTTGGGTAAGTTCTTCAATACTCTGTTTGCCGTCTTCTCTCTGGTGTGATTCTCACCGAAAACAGCTTGAAGAACCACCGAAAACATCTTGCAATTTAGGGCGACATCAATAGCAAAATCCGTTGAATCAATACTCTGTTTGCCTGCGAAATCAATACTCTGTGCCGTCTTCTCTCTTGGGTAAGTTCTTCAAGCTTTCACTCTCTTTTCCATTGTATGAGATTTTCGTTATACTCTTTCAATGTCTGTTCAGTGTTCATCTTCCAAAAAAAAACATTGTAAAGACAATATATAAAATTTCGAAAATTGTCTTAATTTTTTTTTTTCTAAATTCGTGATTATGTATGTTGTCCATATCAATGTGTTCAGAATTTATATTTCTTTGCCAGGGTGTAGTTGTGTAAAAATGGAAAACTTGGACAATGGAGATGGGAAAAGCTCGGAAAATTTGAATAGTGATGTTAATGTAGAGTTAGAATCCGGAGAAGATAATTGTACGTATACTCCTCAAGTATCAGATGAACACTGTCCAAAAATAGGACAAGAATTTGACACAGTAGAAGATGTTTTCGCATTCTATAATGCTTATGCTAAAGCGGCGGGGTTTAGTATACGTGCTTGGACTACTAAGAAAGAGAAAGACAGTGACATGATAAGGAGGAAGGAGTTTGTTTGTTATAAAGAAGGAAAATCTTCAAGAGTTGTTGAAGTTGGAAAGAAAAGGCGTCGGGGAAGTATAGGTGAGGATTGTAAAGCAAAACTAGCGATTTTAAGATCAAACTCCTCCGATAAATATATTGTTACAGTTTTTAAAGAGGGGCATAGCCATCAGTTATCAACACCAAGTAAGGTTCACCTTTTAAGGTCTCATCGTAAAGTTTCAGCTGCAACAAAGTCTTTAGCAAAGCAGATGTCTATGGCTAATATACCACAACATCAACAATTTGGTTTTCTTGGAGTGCAATGTGGAGGTTTAGAAAATATTGGGTGCACACAGAGAGATTTGTATAATCATGAACGGGATATGCGTGTTGATATGAAGGGACACGATGGTGAGATGTTCCATGAGTACTTGAAATTGGAACAAGCCAGGAATCCATCATTTACTTTTAAAATAGAGGCCGATGAAGAACAAAAGATAACCCGGTGTTTTTGGTCTGATTCTACATCAAGGCGAGCTTACAAGTTTTTTGGTGATGTTTTAATATTTGATACTACTTATAATACGAATAGGTATGGTTTAATTTTTGCACCAATTATGGGGGTTAACAATCACGGTCAAACAATTATTTTTGGTTGTGGTTTTTTGAATCATGAGAGCGTTGATGATTTCATTTGGCTATTTAATCAATTTTTGGAAAGTATGCCTGGTGATGCTCCGAAGATGATTATTACTGATCAAGACCCAGCAATGACTACAGCATTTCCTATTGTTCTTCCTAATACATTTCATAGGTATTGCAGTTGGCATATTTTAATGAAGTTTTCAGAGAAAATTGATGCAATCAAGTATAATAAATACAGAGAAGAGTTTTCGAATTGCATTTGGAAGTCTGAGAGCCCGGTAGAATTTGACTTACAATGGGAAAGTCTTATTATTAAAAGTGGGTTAGGGGAGAATAAATGGTTGGGAGAGATATATAAAATTCGGTCAAGATGGATTCCTGCATATGTTAATAATGTCTTTTCAGCAAATATGTCAAGTAGCCAACGAGCTGAAAGTGGTCATTCTTTTTTCAAGAAATTTGTCTCAAAAGGCAATTCATTGGTAGATTTTATGATACAGTTTGGAAGGGGGCTTTTACGACAACGTCAAGATGAGTTGATGGCGGATCACAAAGATTCAATTGAGAAACCTAAAATTAGAATAAAGCAAGACTTTTTGGTGCAAATGGTTGATATTTACACGCATAATATGTATTACAAGTTTGAGAAAGAATTTGAACGCAGCCTTAACTATAAGATCCATCTTGTTAAAGAAACTGACAAGCATCGTGTTTATCATATTCAAAGAAAGATAATCGAAGCATGTAAAGTTCGTGAAATTGTTTACGACAAAGACTTGGATTATGTTTTTTTATGTGGTTGTAAAAAGTTTGAAAGCGCCGGAATACCATGTCGGCATATCATATCATATTTGATGAAAATTGATGATGTTGAGTTGTTGCCAGAGAAATACATTTTGAAAAGGTGGACCAAGTCTGCAAAATTGGGAATAGTGGTGGATGATAAAGGTGTAAATATAGAAGAGGATAAATCTTATGTTTTGATGAGAAGTCAATTTATGCAAATGTCATTGGATTTAGTTGACACGGCCCTAGCACACGAAGAAACAAGAAAGATATTGGCAGATGGACTCCGTAGCATTAAGGAGCAGATTGCCCTATTTCATGGTAATTCAATTGGAAGTAATCTGATTGGTAGCAATCCAATACGAACCGGTAGTAGTGTTCATGGTTCATGTAATATTGAAAGAAGCTATAATGAACCGGATCTAGTGCGAGCAAAGGGGTGTGGGAAAAGACTTAAAGGAGGGAAAGAGAAGGCATTAGCAACTTCGAAAAATGGCAAAAGTAGACGTTGCCATGGTTGTGGTAAAGTGGGCCAATCACATGATAAACGAAATTGTCCGACACGTGCCAATCCGTAAGTATTTTTTTATTTTCTACTATGTGTCTACTATTGTGTTGAAATTGTATTATGCAGCCAATAATTTTTCTTTTTATTATTATAGGTTGTCTACAGGCGAGGAGGAAGATGGGAATGGATCTTCAACAGAAGATGGGGATGATATAGACTCGTAGTTGATACGTTCAAAAATAAAGGCGGTGCCTGCTGCATATATTGCTGAGGCATATGTTGAGGAGGCTGCATAACAGGCCTCTGGTGAATAGTGGGAGAAGCCATAAATTTTTTTCTTTTATGTAAGATGGTCTGTGGTCTACGAATATTATTTTAGATGAATATCAATGCTATTTTACAAGAGTAAAGCTGTCAAACAGAGCAGTGTTATTGGATGTGGCATTTGGTTTCTGATAATGTTGGTATATATAACTGGTTTTTACTGATGATGTTTTAATGGCAGACTTTGATGTGAACTCTTCTCTCTTTTTGTGTGTGTTTAATCTGGTGTTTGGAGCCTTTGATCTTCTGGTGAGCAGTACCTGTTGTGCACAGATTAAGTACATGTTGCTGAACCAAAAAACTGCATCACTTTCTTAAGTTCCATGTGGATTATGGTAACTTCTGGTGAGCAGTGCCTGTTGAGCAGTAACTTTGATTAACTACATGTTGCTAACAATTGTTTTTTTCCAACAGAACCTGTAAATTTTATTGATCACCAAAACTATAGAAATATACATGAGGGGGACAACCAATCACCATTGTGAATTGGAGCCTAAACCTCAAATCTAAACTATTACAATTGTGAAAGCGGAGTAGCAAAGCCATCAACTAAACTATCTACTTCAAACTGAGACACTAGAACACATCTAACCTTCCCGGATCCAATACTTGACAGGTGCCTTCTGTTGCTGCTGTCAGGAAAATCCCTTGTGCAACATAACCCAACTCACATGAACCTTTTATGGCAATCAAGTTGGATCACTGCACTTATGTCCATTCTGCAAATCTTTATTGCTTAAATCTTCAAATTCTACCCTATCTCTTGACAATTCTGTCACATTTGAGTAGGACTTACCCTGGTACAAAATTCCTTCAAGATAATGTCTTAGTTGTCGTAGACGTCTCCAGCCGTCAATGGCTTTGACCCCACCAATATTTTGCTTCATTTGAAATTGTCATCTTCTAACATCATCAAAGAATGATGTTGGTATTGTTGATGGAGAAGACAATTCTGACACACACTCAAACTGTTCCAAAAAATCATGCAACTCAAATTAAATAACCGCTTAATGGAGTTATATCATTTTATGTCAAAGAACAATTAAATGGTTTACCAACACATACTTTGGGTTGCTTGTATTTAGTTCTCACTGCCATCAAAGAGCCTCCTCTTCTACTCAATTGCAAAAAACTCTGAATGCTTTAAAACAGCAACCTTGGTACCTTAAACCTAAATGTAATTTATATAATCAGCTTCAAATTACCACAGCAATTCGTTCGAATTGAAATTACCACAGCAATTCGTTCGAATTGAAGGGAGAGAAACCGAAGTTGAGCTTTCAGGCCGGAGATGGGGCGGAGCCCCTTGACGGCGACGGAGTTGAGCTTGGATTTGACCGGAGTTGAGCTTGGAAGATCAATTTCACCATGGAAGATCAAAACCTTCACTGTCATCAAAAATCAATAAATTGAAGAACAATGGCGATAAACTCTGGTGGAATTCTGTCGGATCTTGTCGAGAAATTCATGGCAGTGGTGGTATTTGTGAGGCCGATAACTTGTTGGATCTTGTCGAGAAGAAAGACGAAGAAGAGAGAGAGAGATAGAGGTTGAAGAGAGCGTTAGAGATGGGGGCGACGAAGGGATCTCAGGGGAAAAGAAATGGAAAAGAAGCGCTTTTTTTTTTTTTTTTTTTTTTAAGTCTCCGTTAGTTTATTTCCCAAATTCGTACGGACGGATCCGTATAAGAGAGGCTACGATATATATATATATATATATATATATATATGTATATATATACATATATATATATATATATACACATATATATATATATATATATATATATATATATATACTCCCTCCGTCCCAGCTCACTTGACACTTATTTTCATTTTGGGCCGTCCCAGCTCACTTGACACCTCCCAAAAATAGCCTAGTTTTTATATTTTTATATTAGATGGACCCCACCACTTTACCCTTTAATGATATCAATTACAGTAATACTAATCCTAACAATTGATTAATTAACCCAACTTTCACCTAATCTAACTGGGTAAAAATAATCTAACTGACCCTTTACCCAAGAAAACCCTACCCCCCATTCCAACCCACTTCGTCATTTGTTTTCCTTGTTTTTCCTCTCAAGAACCCTAAGTTCTTGAGACGCCGTCTACCAAATTCCTCAAAATCTCTCATGGATCTGTCATTGTCGAGGCTAAAAAGCTTCGATTTGATGTCCCCCAAAGATGCTACGGTGGACGTCTATGCTCCCTTTCATGCCGATTCATATCCAAGCCCTAATTCGACGAGTTGTGAAGATTCTGCCTTGAATCTCATGAATCTGCCATTGTTGGGGCAATCGAGCTTTTATGTTACGGATTCGTTGCCCGTAGATGATACGGCGGCGACGGAGCCTCCCCTTTACAAAGATTCTATGGTGGACGTCTATCCTCCCTTTGATGCCGATTTATATCCAAGCCCTAAATCGGTGAGTTGTGAAGATTCTTCTACCAATCTCATGAATCTGCCATTTTTGGGGGAATCAAACTTTTATTTTACGGATTCGTTGCCTGTTGATGATAACGCGGTGACGGAGTCTCCCCTTTACAGTGATTCATATCCAATGGCGATGGAGTTTGAAAAGGGTTTGGGCTTTGTTCAACAGAAGTTGTTGGACATTGAATCACAAGCTAGTCATTACCTCTCTACTCTGAGAATGATGGCATGTTTCTTACCTAGATTTATTGGTAAGGATGATATCGACAGTCCATACTACCCGGCTCCGTCTGTAATCCGAGAATTCTTGAGTTCATCTACTTCACAGGTCGTATCTCTACTTTTACTTGTTTCTTTCAGCAATTGGGTGATTAAGAGTGCATTTTGGTTGTGGAAATCTTTTTCGTGTGTGAAATGATGATTCGTGTGTACGAATTGGGTTTGAAAATAGATTGATTTTTTTGTGATAGTTTCCTCAGTTTGATTTTTCACAATGATGGTTTGTTGTTACTGGTTGTTACTTTTAAGAAGTCTATGATGATTTTTTTTTAGACTTCAACTGTTTTATGTTTGCTTGTATTTGTTGTTGGTGAAATGGAACTTCTTGAGGTTTAATTTTTGACCATTACTCTGTGATGATTTGCTACATTCTGAGAGTAAATAATTTTAAATACAACTTGTTTTTCATTATGAGACTTCAACAATTTTTTCACCACTTACATGATCAAGCATCATCTCTTTTGTGGTTTGCTTGTTAATTGACTCCATTGCCTTCGTAACTGGAATTCCACGGAGCCTGTTTACGCTGTTCCTCTTTGCTTCTTCTATCTTTGTAAATGGCCACAATCCCACTTTGCCATCAAACACCAACTCTCCATTTTCTGCATAGATAGGTCTACTAACAGCACATAGAAACATGACTTTTATGATGAATCTCTTACTTTAGAGTTTAAAAAAGTGTCCTCGGACACGGGCTTTGTACTACAAATGTTACCTTCTCTTTTTTGTAGGCAAAGAACACGGTTGCCCAAGCTCGATTTGCTTCTTCACAGTCCTCCAGAATCTGAGTAATGTGGACTTGCCGATACCAAACTTGAGACAAGCTTCATCCAGCTTGCATTTTGGAAGGAATCTCTCTTCAGTGAAAAATTTCTTTTTTGAAGAAAGGCTAAGAAATTGAGCAATCAAGAACCTCTCCTCTTTTGTAATATCTTTAGGCATGGCAGCCCCTTTTTTTTCCTTCTGTTCTTGAACTGAGTTTAGTTTAAATGGTTGTTTGTATTTATAGAATGTCCTAATAGATTAGGAGGGAATTTTGAATTGTTGTACTGAAATTTAATTAGGAGGGAAACTCAAATTTTTCGGATAGTAACGCAAGGCTGTAAGTTTATCCCATCCCAGGTTGTACCTTTTTAACTTAGTTGATTTACCCTTGTTTATGTGTTGGAGCCAAAATTTAAAAGTGATGGCTGAAAAGATTAGGGGAGGTCAAATCTCCTAATACTTCTCCAAAAAGTACACTTCTCTTTATTTTATTCTTTCTTCTTAGTTCTTGTGTCCACCTCAAGGGTGTCAAGTGAGGTGGGACGGAGGGAGTAGGTTAAATATACTCCCTCCGTCCCAGAGCTTAATTCACAAACACTGTTTGCACGGGTTTTAAGGAGGGAGTATTATATTGAAAATGTTGTGAGTGTGAAAATAAAATATGAGAGAGAATGAGTGGAGGGAATAGTAAATTATAATGGTGTTGTGAGTATTAAAATAATGTAGGAGAGAGAATGAGTGGAGGGAATAGTAAAGATTCCTTTCCATTTTAGGTAAGTTTTAAATGTGTGAAGTAAGTTTTGGGACGCCCAAAAGGGAAAGTGTGAAGATTGTTCTGGGACGGAGGGAGTATATTTTCTGTGTCTTGTACTCCATCCGATCCTAAAACATTGTCCTGTTGTATATTTTGCAATTATTAAGGAAGAGTTTCACCTTCTTGTATTAGTAGATTTACACTAACATTCATGCCTAAGTTTAGAAATGGGACATACTTTTTGGGACAAGTCAAAATGACAAATGGGACAATCTTTCAGAAACGGAGGAATTATTTAACCACATATGACTTTTATTGGTTAACACAAATAAATTTTGACTAAACATTATTGACGCTTTAATCATCCAAATGAAATTCTAATTTTTCACTTAGTGATTTATCAATAACAATTTTTAAAATTTCATTAATTAAGATGGTTAGATTGTCATTTATATTTGATTATTAATTATGTTGACCATAAAAAGTCAAATGTGACCAAACAATATTATGAGATAGAGAGAGTCTAAAACACTGTTGTTCAGTAGAAAATATTTTAGTGAATTATATGAATTTTTTTGTAATAATAAAAAATTTGAGGACATATATGTCTAAACACTATTCATTTCTTGACTTTCTAAAATATAAAGCAAAGTGTCAACTTTACTCTGAGACGTACAAACAAAGAAGGAAATCCTGAATCTTACTATATAGAGGGAGTAATAAGTATAAAAAAAATAATTCCTCTATATCAGTTTAAAATTTTTAGTTGCTTTATTATTTAAAATGGACAATGAGAATTATTTGTCATTCTCATAACAAAAACTCTCTACCCACTTTCTCTCTTCTACTTTACTTTTCATACTCACAACATTTACTTTTTATTAATCTTTATGTCAAATCAAACTAAGAATATTAAACCAGGACGGAGGGAAGTATCTTATTAAAATATAAGTTTGTCAATTAAAAAAAGTTTATTGTTAATTTGATGTTTATTTCAAAACAAGTTGATTATAAGAGAAATAATCTCACAACTACAAGGAAAATCGAAAATAGAGACGGAAAATTAGAGACGGACGGGGTCTGTAGCTAATTTGACGACAGATTAGAGACAGACCAAAAAATTAGAGACGGATTCAGATTCCGTCTCTAATTTAGAGACCGATTCAGATTTCGTCTCTAAATTAGAGACGGAATCTTAATTAGAGACGGATTCAAATTCCGTCTCTAATTTAGAGACGGAATCCGATTCCGTCTCTAATTTAGAGACGAAATCTGAATCGGTCTCTAATTAGATGCAGATTCAAATTCCGTCTCTAAATTAGAGACGGATACAAAATCTGTCTCTAAATCATTATTTTCTTTAACTTGTAAAGATCTTTTCTCTGGCCAAGAGCACTAGTTCCATAATTGTTTTCAATGAAATATTGGCTGCAACGGGAAAGGACATAGTCAGTAAGGACATATCTAGAATGCGAGGGGGTTGGCCAATGCAAGATACATTTGTTGTGAGTCCCCTTTGATATTTAATAATTTCGTTTTGTTTATATACATGTGTTTTAACTTACTTCCTCTAAGTGTCGGGGATTGACCCCAGCCACCAAAGATACCCCTCCCGCTCTATTGCTTAGTCAGTTTCTAAGAAAGTAAAATTAGAAGCACAAAATGTTCACAAAGTTTTACTAACAAAATCCTACCGGATGTTTATTATTTAGGCTCAAGCGTTAAATGATTTAAACACCATTAATGACCGTTAAATATGATTTTGTGAGCGAAAATTGTAAACATTTTGTGCCCTTGGTATAGCTCTTTCAACAATGGAAAGGTTTTTGTTGGCTGGTTGGACCTGCCTGTAAGATACAACATAAAGGGCTTCACTGACATTGCCATCTGTTACTCGAGTAGAATGTTTGGTTTATGTTGTATTATTAGCAAGGTAGAACGCCGTTTCAAAGCTGGAAACCGGCAATTATAAACTCTGATTAAGTAGGAATGTTCACATTTTGTAACTATAATTGGACATTCCTTGATTTTTATTTTATCTTTTTCAAATTGTTTGTAGGTAATATTGAAGAGCTTAGCCTGAATCTTGAAAAGTTGAACCAGAATTGCTCGGCTCTTGTAAAAAGGTAAATCTCACTTCTCCTTCCCCTAGACCAATATGACTAAACAATCTATTTCTATCATCTGATTTGTACTTCGGGCTCTACAATCTTTTGTAGGTTACTATATCAAAGGATGACACAGTTGTTCTTGATGGAGCTGGTGACAAGAAAGCCATTGGAGAAGATGCGAGCAATTACGAACGACAATTGAATTGAGCACTTCTGATTACGACAAGGAAAAACTTCAAGAGAGACTTGCAGCCAGCGGTTACTGATACTGATGTGGTGCACACTGAGCCAAAGAGTGCAGTGGAAGGTTTGTTATCATTTGTTGTCTCTAATCGAAGATTAGCAATCTTGTATCCAAATTAGAGGCACATTTTTTTAAAAAAAAATTGATTTAGGAAATTTTATGACTGTGAATTACATATTAGTAGTGGTATTTTGACATTGTTAATTGATGTATATACACAATTTTTTCAATATAAGGTTATTTATAAGTGTATTTTAGTAGTATTATAATTCATATATATATATATATATATATATATATATATATATATATATATATATATATATACTCCCTCCGTCCCACGTGAATGGACACTGTTCAAAATGGAAAAGAATATTCACTATTCCCTCCACTCATTCTCTCTCCTACTTCACTTTTACACTCACAACATTCTCTCTCCTAACTATTCCTCCTACTCATTCTCTCTCCTATTTAATTCTTCATACTCACAAACACCTCCTCTACCTATTTCTCTCTCCTACTTTTCCTTAATTTCCACACCCAAAAAGTTGGTGCCCATTCACATGGGACGGAGGGAGTATATAGTCACGCTCCAATGAGAACCGTTTAAAATGAGAACCGTGAGAATCACTTGTATACACTTGTATACAGTAGATATTTAGCTATTGTATACATATACAATAGACTGTATACATATACAGTAGATACTTAGCTACTGTATACAAGTGTATATGTGTGGTTATACACTTGTATACAGCAGATACTTAGCTACTGTATACATATACAGTAGACTGTATATGTATACAGTAGCTAAGTATCCAGTGTAAACAAGTGTATACAAGTGGTTCTCACGGTTATCATTTTGTTATGGTTCTCATTTGAGCACCTACCTATATATATATACTCCCTCCGTTCCACCTCACTTGACACCCTTGAGGTGGGCACAAGAACTAAGAAGAAAGAATAAAATAAAGAGAAGTGTACTTTATGGAGAAGTATTAGGAGATTTGACCTCCCCTAATCTTTCCAGCCATCACTTTTAAATTTTGGCTCCAACACTTAAACAAGGGTAAATCAACTAAGTTAAAAAGGTACAACCTGGGATGGGATAAACTTACAGCCTTGCATTACTATCCGAAAAATTTGAGTTTCCCTCCTAATTAAATTTCAGTACAACAATTCAAAATTCCCTCCTAATCTATTAGGACATTCTATAAATACAAACAACCATTTAAACTAAACCCAGTTCAAGAACAGAAGGAAAAAAAAGGGGCTGCCATGCCTAAAGATATTACAAAAGAGGAGAGGTTCTTGATTGCTCAATTCCTTAGCCTTTCTTCAAAAAAGAAATTTCCCAATGAAGAGAGATTCCTTCCAAAATGCAAGCTGGATGAAGCTTGTCTCAAGTTTGGTATCAGCAAGTCCACATTACTCGGGATTACGGAGGGACTTTGTGAAGAAGCAAATCGAGCTTGGGCAACCGTGTTCTTTGCCTACAAAAAGAGAAGGTAACATTTGTAGTACAAAAATAGAAATTGATGTTGAAAAAATGAAATCTATACCCTTTCAAAAGAGAACAACAATTAGAAATTTCTCAAAAAACATGGGTGTAAGCAAGAGTACAATTTTTCGATGGAAAAAAAAACTGGTGTGATCAGACCACATTCCAACGTTATGAAGCCTGCTTTAAATGATGCGAACAAAACATCAAGGTTGAAATTCAGTTTATCTTCACTCGGATATGATGTTGCTATATCTACACCCAAGTTTAAAAGCATGACCCATGTAATACATGTTGATGAGAAGTGGTTTAACATGTCCAAGTGCACACAGAAATACTACATTTTTCCAGGGGAAACACTACCCTACAGGTCATGCCAAAGTAAGAGATTCATCATAAAAGTCATGTTTCTATGTGATGTTAGTAGACCTATCCATGCAGAAAATGAAGAGTTGGTGTTTGATGGCAAAGTGGGATTGTGGCCATTTACAAAGATAGAAGAAGCAAAGAGGAACATCAAAAACAGGCTCCGTGGAACTCCAGTTACGAAGGCAATGGAGTCAATTAACAAGCAAACCACAAAAGAGATGATGCTAGATCATGTAAGTGGTGAAAAAATTGTTGAAGTCTCATAATGAAAAACAAGTTGTATTTAAAATTATTTACTCTCAGAATGTAGCGAATCATCACAGAGTAATGGTCAAAAATTAAACCTCAAAAAGTTCCATCTCACCAGCAACAAATACAAGCAAACATAAAACAGTTGAAGTCTCAAAAAAAATCATCATAGACTTCTTAAAAGTAACAACCAGTAACAACAAACCATCATTGTGAAAAATCAAACTTAGGAAACTATCACAAAAAAATCAATATATTTCCAAACCCAATTCGTACACACGAATCATCATTTCACACACGATAAAGATTTCCACAACCAAAATGCACTCTTAATCACCCAATTGCTGAAAGAAACAAGTAAAAGTAGAGATACGACCTGTGAAGTAGATGAACTCAAGAATTCTCGAATTACAGTCGGAACCGGGTAGTATGGACTGTCGATATCATCCTTACCAATAAATCTAGGGAAGAAACATGCCATCATTCTCAGAGTAGAGAGGTAATGACTAGCTTGTGATTCAATGTCCAACAACTTCTGTTGAACAAAGCTCGAACCCTTTTCAAACTCCATCGCCATTGGATATGAATCACCGTAAAGGGGAGACTCCGTCACCGCGTTATCATCAACAGGCAACGAATCCGTAAAATAAAAGTTTGATTTCCCCAAAAATGGCAGATTCATGAGATTGGTAGAAGAATCTTCACAACTCACCGATTCAGGGCTTGGATATAAATCAGCATCAAAGGGAGGATAGACGTCCACCATAGAATCTTTGTAAAGGGGAGGCTCCGTCGCCGCCGTATCATCTACGGGCAACGAATCTGTAACATAAAAGCTCGATTGCCCCAACAATGGCAGATTCATGAGATTCAAGGCAGAATCTTCACAACTTGTCAAATTAGGGCTTGGATATGAATCGGCATGAAAGGCAGCATAGACGTCCACCGTAGCATCTTTGGGGGACATCAAATCGAAGCTTTTTAGCCTCGACAATGGCAGATCTATGAGAGATTTTGAGGAATTTGGTAGACGGCGTCTCAAGAACTTAGGGTTTTTGAGAGGAAAAACAAGAAAAACAAATAACGAAGTGGGTTGGAATGGGGGGTAGGGTTTTCTTGGGTAAAGGGTCAGTTAGATTATTTTTATCCTGTTAGATTAGGTAAAAGTTGGATTAATTAATCAATTGTTAGGATTAGTATTACTGTAATTGATATCATTAAAGGGTAAAGTGGTGGGGCCCATCTAATATAAAAATATAAAAACTAGGCTATTTTTGGGAGGTGTCAAATGAGCTGGGACGGTCCAAAATGAAAATAAGTGTCAAGTGAGTTGGAACGGAGGGAGTACTTGACTAGTTAATCATATTTCTTAATATTTTCTTAATAAACGTGTATTCTCTATTAATTAATGTGAATCTATTTACGGAATGGAGGGAGTTCAAAATATCAATCATGTAATATTTCTTGCGATATCCTGAAAAACTTGTCTCATCTTCCTATATTGTTACTTGAAACTTTTTGATTTGTCTGATTTTTATTAGTACTCCAATACATTAAGATTTTAATTTAAAGAATAAACTCCCTTCGTCCCACCATTTTATAGACTTTTAGTTTTTCACGAGAATTAAGGAGGAATTATTATATTGAAAGTGTTGTGAGTGTGAAAATAAAATAGGAGTGAGAATGAGTGGAGAGAATAGTAAATTATAATGGTGATGTGAGTATATAAAATAATGTAGGAGAGAGAATGAGTGGAGGGAATAGTAAAGATTATTTTCCATTTTGGGAAAGTATATATTATTGTGGGACAATTGTCAAATGGTTCCCTCTCCCAACCCCCGCTTGGCGGGGAGCGCTTGGCTCACCGGGGTTTGCCCTTTTTTATATATTATTGTGGGACGCCCAAAATGAAAAGTTTATATATTATTGTGGGACGGAGGAAGTATAAGCAAGTGAAAAAAAAGACTTCAGCATCTATAGTATAAATGCAACCGGGGTGTGAACAGTTGTATGAACAGTTCCACCTGCGGAAGTTACCATTTTGCCCTCACTATTTTATATCTTCCCGATTTTGCCCTTAAAAAAAAAAAAAAAAAGTAATTCCATTTTCGCATAACAGACCTATTTACAGAATCAAGCAATTGAAAAAGGCAAAAAATTGCACCAAAAATCACCTTACAAAAAGACCAAATCAGATCCAAGATACCCAAAAGAACTCAATAAGATAAAAATTAAGATCAGAAACAAACTGGGTCTAGCTTTAATTAAAAAAAGAAACAATCAAAATCTAGCAAATTGAAGAACAGCCAATAAACACCCAATAGCATAGGTTAAGAACTGAACTTTGAGAGAAATATGAAAGGAAGACAGCTTCAACCTTGAATCCAACCTTGAATCCAGAATAAAAGAGAAAATAGAAATTGATTGCTCCGGATTGAGTGCGAATTGCGGCCGGATTGAGGGCGAATTGCGGCCGGATTGAGGGCGAATTGCGGACGGTTTGGAGGCGGATCCCAGACGAATTGATCTCTTGGCTTGGCGTTGTTGGGGCGGCGCCGTTGAACGGATTTAGAGAGAGAACGGTCGCTGTTTGGGTGGAGAGCGGTGATGGATTTGGAACAGGGGAAGGAGACACCGACGTTTAGAGAGAGGGAGCGGGAAGCGGTCGTTGATGAATGGGTTTAGAGAGGTTGTAACGGGGAGGGAAGGGAAGGGGAGGAGGTGGCCTGATTGTGGGAGGGGTGGGGTAGCCACGGTGGTGAGGTTGGACGGGATGAAGGGAAGGGGCGGCGATGGGTTCTTTGATTTTGTGTTTGTGTGAGTGAGAGAGAGAGATAGAGATAGAGAGAGTGAGAGAGAGAGTATTTAATTTATACTATAGATGTCTCAATTGAAAAGATAAAAAAATTTGTATAATTAGATAAATTAAAGATTTATTTTTTATTTGAATGTCTTAACATAAACTTTTTAATGTCATAGTTAATCCAATTAAATTGTTTTTTTTTTGTTTCGAGGGATAAATTAAAGATTTATTTTTGTGACCTTTTATTTCAAAGTAAATATTAATTTTAGATTAGATAGTTTTTTTTTTAATTTGAATGTAAAATTAGATAGATTTTTAATTATTATTATTTAAATATTGTGTTTAATTTTATGTTGTGTTTAATTTTATAGGTTTGAAAAAAATGAACGATCAAGGAACATTGAATATTTATGGATATGGTGATTCGGCTCTAAGTGAAACAGTAAGTTAATATTTTACTATTACTATTTTATTGTAATTTGTTTTTATCAAAAAAAAATTAATAAATAAACATTAAACATATAATTTGTAACTATAGTGTTTATGTTAATTAAAAAAAAAAGACCCGTGTCCTCGGACACGGGCATATGTACTAGTAATTTATAAATAGAGCCGCTTTAGTAGATGAAATATACGGAATATAATATATAAAGATCACTATTTATTTTATTTTATTTTATTTTATTTTATTTTATTTTATTTTATTTTATTTTATTTTATTTTATTTTATTTTATTTTATTTTATTTTATTTTATTTTATTTTATTTTATCTTGGAGCTATGAATGCTCCCATTACACAGTAATTAGTAGAAGGTGCCTGCCATTCCCCACCCCACCCCACCCCACCCCACCCCAACACTTTAGCTTGTATTTCACGTCTTGCAGAAGATGATATCTTTTTGATGGATTCTGAAACTCTATTCTACTGTTTATTCAATTTTCTATTTTCCCTCCCGTTGTATTACATGATCCTAATATATTTTTTTTTTTTTTGATATCCAGGTTCCCGGCCACGGACTAATCCTGACCACCAGCATGTGCCCCTCGATACCTGGCGGAGGTAAATCGCGGGATGTCCTATGCGGCCAGGGTGGCAGACCCCTTATACTCCGAGCCCCAAGGGGAGCCCTCCTACAAGGCAATTGCATCACTATTACATCACCAAATGGCCTGCTCACTTGCTCCCCGCCAAAGTGGCACTTACATCACTCTTACAACACCATTTGGCTGCTCCAGCTGCTCCTGCCAAGATTCGAACTCCCCACACTGAGGGTACAAAGCAAGGTTATGATTGTTGTAGTGTTATAATATTAGTATTGTGTAAAAAGCAAGGTTTTGGGACTGTTACAGTTAGGGGCGGATTCAGTTGTGCGTCAGGAAGAGCAAGGAAGGGCAACTGACGCACCTGAGTTTTTTTTTTAAAAAATAGCGAGTATTTATATATAAAAAAACTATATGAATGCAAACTGTTATCTGAGAGTGGATTTCTTGGATTTTCTGATGGAATTAGGGGTAAGACGGTAATCTGAGAGAAGATGGTGAGGGGAGAGCAGTGACGGCCATGGGAGTGAGGCTAAATAAGATGAAGAAGGAAGAAAGAAGGAGGCAGACGAAGATGTGACCCATATCATGTGGGTTTTTTTTTTTTTTTTTTTGGATGAAATTGATTTAGGTTGGAAACTGGGAAATGGGGGTTTCTTTGGAGTGAGGATTAATTTGCAAATAAACATTTTAATCTTAGGCCTCTCAATATTTGTGCGAATTATTTTTAGGTTTCTTATTTTGATAGTATTCACTTTTATCCTTTTTAGTTTTCACATCAGCAAATTTTGACCAAGTCAGTGCCAACTCATTAATTTTATAACGTTAGCATGCCACATAGGCAGATTTAACGACAATTTGGACGGAAATGAGACGGAAGGACGACATGGTAAAAATTTTATCTTGCAATTTTTTTTATAAAAATGATGATTATTATTTTATCTTACAATTTTTTTTATATTGCATTAAATTTTGTACACTTTAACTCTAAATCCTAGATACGCCTGGTTACAGTTATTAGTCATAATTTAGGTTATGAACAAACATAGTTGGGCATCAAATGATTGAGATTGGATTCAACTAATCAATTGTTAAAAAAAAAAAAAAACCTAAATTGCGAATGATGATCTATGGCCGCAACAGCATCATCCTAATCCTATCTATTTATCTAAGGTATTGTAGTTTTATGGAAGTGTAAACATAATTTACCTCTCAACACATAACTAGAAAAATCATCCAACCAAAAATACAAAACAATTTCCTTAAACTAAACTATGAAACTTAATGAAGATATGCTTGATTGTTTGTTTTTTTTTTTTCTTAATAGTTTGCCCTAGGAGATGGTAAATCTATTTTTAGATAAAATTATCTCAAATAACTATCATTTTTAAATAAATAAAATCATATCAAATATTTTTTTTAAAGTAATAATCCACTATAAATATATTTCTTTTAAAAATGAATTATTAACATTAAAAATTATTTTGGAAATGAGTGATTATTTTAATACTTCTTCAGTACATCGACAATCATTATACTTTGCTCAAACTCGGATTTTAAACATTCATATACTCCCTCCGTCCCATCCGAATCCGAAGCGTCACTTTTTATCCAAAAGGATGTCCCGTTTAAAGCGTCACCCTTTTCTAAAAAGGAAATATTTTATTAATATTCTATTACCCATCCACTATTCCCTCCACTAATTCTCTCTCCTCTACACTCACAACACTTTTTAAATTCACTATTTCCTCCACTAATTCTCTCTCCTATTTTCAAATTACACTCACAACATTTTTTCTTTCCACACTTTTTCTTAATTTGCGTGTCACCCCTAAAATGGCGACGCTTCTATCGAGACGGAGGGAGTATTGTTTTAGTAGATTTAATCGTTGTAACTTAGATAAGCATTCACTATTCACAAAAGTAGGGATATTTAGTTCATATTTTAACAATTTTAATCATCCACCTTTCAATTTTTTTTTTAGAAATAATAGTATACAAAGTGCACCTGTTAAAACTGGTTAAAACTGCTAAAAAAAATTTGTCTCACTTCACTTGATATCAATTTTCATTTTGTTTCGTCTCACTTCACTTCACTTGATATTATCCAAAATAAAAAGTTTTTATACTTATAACACCAATCAAAATTAGGGTAATTACTGAATCATCCTTCACCCCGACGAAATCTACCACCTAGTACACACATTTTGGGAATTTACCACCTAGCCTGACACCAAATTGAATGACGCGTGCCCTTGTGAAATTCAGGAAATTACAGAGATTGCCAAAAAAGATAGGATTTGGTTTGTTCAACGGAGAAGATGATCGGGGTTGGTTCGTGCTTCGAGCTTGGCGGCAGAGATGGCTATTTTTGTTGTAGATCTAAGCAGATCTAGCTCGATCTACTACTAATTGCTGGCGGTGAGGTAGATAACGAGATCGTTGAAGAAAATAGTATTTGTCGGCGACTAAAATTTGGCCAACTTGAAGCTTCAAAGGGAGATGTCATTCCGTCATTCAAATCTGACTTAATAGGATGAAGACGGTTGGAGGCAGAGTAGGATGACTAGCTAGATATGGGGAGGATAAGGGTGGTCGGAGATGGGAAGGGTCGCTGGAGATGGGAGTGAGTGACCGGAGATGGAAGGGTAGGGAGAGAGATAGTGTGTGTGTGTCGAATGAGAAGGGAGGGAAGGAGAACATGGTTTTTTTTTAGGATTAGGTGAAATTTTGATTCAAATGTTGGATTAAGTGGTTAAATTTCAATTTTCACTATCCTTATTAATCGATTGACTTAGGATAAAGGAATCAGATGTAATTTTTCCATCAAAATTTGTGCACATGGATAATGGCTAAAATCGAAATTTGAGCAAATTACGATAGTTCTGTTTGTTGATTGTTGACTGTTGATTGTGATGGCCAGACGGGCCCGAACTGATCAGTCAGAGTTCGATCCGCCAATAAAACATGCCAGAATCCCTCCAATCCGCCCTGTGAAACAGGCTTAGCCCGGCCCAGCCCGACCTATTTACCTTGTCCAAGCCCGCCCGTTTTGTCTGGATCAAATGTTCCACAGGTTAAATGGGTTTCAACACTTTTATTTTTATTTTTTTAATATTAGAAAAAGCTTGGAAAAATATATAAAAAAATAAAAAATGAATTATAATTTAATTAACTATTTTCTTAAAATATAAAACACTTAGTCCTTGTATTTTTAATTACTCCCTCCGTCCCTTAATGTTTGTCCCATTTGACTTTTCAAACATTTTAATTTAGTGATTTTGAAGCTTTAATTTTGGTTATTTTTACGGAGCAAGTTTTGGGAGAAACTAGTTTCTTCATAAATTATAAAAAATTCACTTTTTTTTTACTTGTAAGTAGTTAGTGAATATTTAGAAATAGTTTATAAAATAGGACTTTCTATAACTTAAGGAGAAACTAGTTTTCCCCAAAATCTTATGATTTTTACGAACGCTTTGAAAATTATTGATAATATACACCGTCGTTATGTAATACTCCGTCCCTAAATGTTACAAGTTTTGAAAATTTAGTGATTTTGAAGCTTTAATTTTGAAAATGAGACTAACTTTTTGGGACAAAAGAAAAGGAGAAATGGGACAAACATTTAGGGACGGAGGGAGTATTTTTTACGTATGTACATCCGGACCTACTCTACCAAACTTGATGGCTGGAACACGGGCTGAGATCCAAGGGCTGAAATATACGGACTGGACGGGTTGCGGAATGCGCGTGGTCTTTGGCTGAAATGGCCATCACCATTTGTTGATAGGTCTTTTTCTTAAAGAAACAGATAAATGAAGGTGGGAATGCAAACTAGGGATAGGAAGCAATCACAAGAAAACATAATGATTGCAGTCAAGGGGGAAGGATTCTTTGGCGATCTCGAAAAAGCTGAGAAGAGGACGCATTAATATGAAATGGAAAGAAGTTGCAGTTGGGAGGATGGACTGGACGTGACAACCCCAGCCAGCCCTGGGTTGATCTATTGGTCCATCCAATCCACTAGAAACTAACTGTAGACATTATTTAACGTACAAGTCCCAGTTTAACAGTACACCCAACACAACAGTACTACTGTTGTGTACATACGGACATTTCTGCTCTCCAAAGCAATCACACATGAATTCCATAGTCCGTCCATGTGGTTAATATAGCTAGATGATCATCCACAAAATCAATGTTTCTTAACTATACCTATCACACCAGATTATATATGGATTTGCCTAATTCCGCACATACGGCTCCTTGCGAGCTCATGCCTGCAGTGGGGATGTGACCACGGTTTCCCACTGCACTGCACGATGAGGGAGCATGACCGACGTACCAAAACGAGCACCCACATGCACGACTCAAAGCGGAGTTCGGTAGGAACACTGTGCTGAGTCCGAATTTGGGAGGGTCCGATCTTACTACACCTTCCCTTGTTTCCAATCAATGATCAATATTTATTTAATTTGTTGTGTCTGAGTTTATAAAATTAATTATGATCATTGTCCGCATGCAGTCGAATCTGGATCACTTGTTGCAGGGGAAGCAAAAGTATTCGTGTGCTGGAGAGGAGCACATCCCAAATATGTTTATGTGCTTTTTTTTTCACCACCAAAAATAATTACTTATTTAAAGGCAGTTCGGTACACAAAGCATTTTTGAGTGTCGATAGCTAGGTGAAAGATCCCATCACAAGAATGAAATGTACGAAAAATAATTACTTACTAATATCATAATTTAAAAAAATAAATGTTTATTTATTTATTTTATTATTAAATTTTATAAAAAGTAAGAATAAAAAATATTTGGAATAAAATAACACTCCTACGTCTCAAAAAAATATTTCAACTGGTTTATTGTTAAATTTAATGTAATCTTAACTTATAATTTCTATTATATCAAATATTCTAATGAAAATTTAAAAATATGATTGGTTATAATCTTAATAGTGTATCACTAATAAGTTTTAAAATTATACACAAATAATAATATTTTCCTAAATATTTATTAAAATTTTAAATAAATTAATCATAAAAAAGACTACTCCCTCCGTCCCAAACCTACGTGCACATTTTGCCATTTTGGGCGTCCCAAACCTACGTGCACATTTCCTAAAATGGAAAGAATTTTTACTATTTCCTCCACCCATTTTCTCTCCTATTTTACTTTTATACTCACAACACCAATCAACTTTACTATTCACTCAACTCATTCTCTCTCTTATTTTACTATTACACTCACAACACTTTCTCCATTACTCACGTTCCTTAATCTACGCGCATAATACCAAACATGCATGTAGGTTTGGGATGGAGGGAGTATTTTTTAACATAAATACTTTTTTATTTTTAAATTAAATCAAGAAAAGTAGTTTCAGTCACAGTGGACAAAGACTGTAACCCTAAAGAGTACGTACTATTACTCCCTCATCCTATAGTAGGATATGATTAGTTGGAATGAAGACTTTCGCAAAGAACCTACAAGCTTTAGTTTTTTCTTTCTTTATTTATTGTTAGATACTTAATAATTTGATAAAAGTCTCTATACTATCTTTAGTTTTATTCTGATGTAGAATTTCGTGTCAAAACCAATTGGCTAACAGAAAATTAGCATCTAATTCTAATTTTTTTATTGAATACGAGGCTAGTTAATTCTTTATGCGGGATAATTACTTCAATAGATTATATGGAGACGACCTTGACAATTATAAGGACTACGACGAAATCTCGTATGGTCACATTCATCATCTTGCTTTAATTCTTCCAGAAAGAGTCATAATCCTACTGAGAATGAGAATCGGTATCTCTACTTTGATGTTTTAGTGCAACTCTAGATCACGGCGCCGACTATTCATAACTTTATTTAGTTAATTTATATTAATTAATTGTTCCTTAAATAATTCTTAAAGAAGTTAAGAAAGCAAGTGGGGATGATGTGCATGGTGGTGGTCCTCATAAGAACAATTAAAAGCTGGCCTGGATGAAAACGTGAGAATATTTATAATTAAATGGTAGTGGTAATGGTAATGGTAATGGAGGCTAAGCCTTAGACTGCATGAGGCTAGCTAGAGAATATTAATCCGGCCTCTTTTATTTGTTTATTTTTCTTTTAATCTTAATTTTCTAAAAGACTAGTATATAAACGGACCCTTACTAGTTGAGTCGTAGCCCATATAACCGACTAAAAGAAAAAGAAACACAGTAATACTACTAGTCCCCGAAACGAGATCAAGAATAAAAATGAACTGTTATTTTGGAACGGAGGGAGAAAACAATGTCATTTTTGGAAGCATTGAGAAAATAAAAGTAATGTACTGAAATAATTTTAATAATAATGATATCCACAAATTAAATGATTACTATTGGAGCAAATATTATTTAGATAGCAATATATATATGAGGAGTTATTAAGCTGGTGTAGCAGATAGCTAGCTAGCTATAAAGAGTACTCCATGTGAGCAAGCAAAGCTAGCAAGCAGCTAGTAATACCAAACCTCATTTAGGATGAGTACCAAATATATAAAAATATAGAGATAGATAGATAGATAGATGACAGACACAAACCCTAAAAAGGGTAATATAAGTAGGCCTTGAATTCATATATTACCTTGTCCTCCTCCTCCTCCTCCTCCATTGGTATTGCTATCATTCCATGGCAAAGGACTAAAAGGATATGGAAATGATGGTGGCAGAAAAAACCCTCCTCCACCACCACCACCACCACCACCACTGATTCCCATCCTCCTGGCCGGAAACTGATTTTGTCGAGGCGTGATTGGCTGAGTCATAGGCACTGCAGAGGGGTTGATGTCATTGCAGGCGTATCGGATCAAATCCGCGTTGGCTGCATCGAGCTCCTTTTGAAGGCGGTCAACTTGTCTTTGGAGGAAGGTAATGGCGCCAACACAGCCGTAGACTGGATCCCTGACTCTGGCCTCGGCTTCGTAGGCTAGAGAGTTGACTGCATCCTCTCTTTGGTGAGGGAGGAGCTCATTAAGGAGTTTGGTGACATTGCTAGCCCCAAAGATTTTATGAACATTGGCAAACTTTTGAGGCTCCTCTGGTGGGAAGTAAGGGGCAAATATGCAGCCAGGTATGCATTTCCTTCTCAAGAATTTGCAGGCTGCACACGGACAGTTGTATGAGCTCGATGAAGCCATCCTTATTTCTACCTGCACTTCACCGAAAACCATCCCAAGTAAATTCATTTCAATTTTTCCACTCTTTCATTTTTTTCTTTATCGATTCCATTTTTCTGACCAAATTTACTGGTCTTTTAGAAAATTACAAAAGTATGTGCACTGTGCATCCCTAAATGAAAATCTATTATTTGAGCAACATTTGCAAAAAGGTTAAATTTAAATATTTTGGTAGCATAAGTACATAAAAATCATTAATGATTCTATTCTTATTATGAGTGTAAGTGAGATTAGAATTTGTTGCGTGATGAGAGAGGATTTAATAACTTCCCATAAAAATTGACATTTTTGGGGACATTTTTTTTTATTTTAAAAAAATAGACATTTGTTTAATTGCTCAAAAAAAATACAATTCATTTTCATTTAAAGGTAAGAAGGGAGTACTTGGTTTCAATATCAGGACTATTGCTACCATCTCAATGTATTTTCATTTTTTTATAAAAATTATTTGGGACAAAGTTAGTATAATGTAAAATAAGTATGTGTTGACTATTGATTTGAGTAATCTGAATTTCTAGAGCTGAACAGAATAAATATTTAAAGTAAAATGATTAATGTTGTTATAAAACCTCTTGAATGTTAATTAGAGGGCTATCTTTCTATCCTCAAGGTAGTCATTATCTCCAGTTTTTGGGTTGTTTTACCTTTATACTGCTAACTTTCTCCCTCCTCCTCCTCCTCCTCCTCCTCTCTCTCTCTTCCCTCCCCCTCCTCTCTCTCTCTCTCTCTCTCTCTCTCTCTCTCTCTCTCTCTCATGCATACACAGAATGAGAGAGTCAGTAATACAAACATTTGCCTCCTTTATTGTTTGAGTTTAAATTAATTTTCCTTCTTCAATCTCATTATCTACTTAATTATCCTCTTTTTCCATTGCTCAATCCTTGAGACGATTCGTTCCAAAATAATGTCTAAAAAACTTTCAAGTTTGCTGTTGATGAAAACTTTCAAGTTTAAGAGCAAATCTAAAATATTTTTGACATTCATTTTGGAATAGAAAGAGTAGTATATAGACTTGAAGGACTACCCAAAGTAGTATCATTTGGTTTTAGGATGGAGAGAAGATTAGTCCATAATATATACTAGAATCAACTCCATCAGTTAACAGCAAAAATGGATCTGATTAATGCCACCACTATCTAAAAAAAAAAATTAAAAAAAAATTAAAGGCATGAACATTCAGATATAGTGATGTTCATGGAAAACCCTAGATCAGATACTGTAACCTCTTTACTCTTTTAGCATTAACTTTGCAAGTAGGGGAGAGAGAGAGAGAGACAAAAAGAGAAAGAATAATGATAAGGAAGGCAAAAGGGAATTTATGAGTTTACCTGTTATGTGATCTAGGGTTTTCTTTCTTTCTTTGATTATGATCAGAAATAGAATTTTAGAAAGACATGTACCTTTCTTTCCCTTCTTGTCTATAATTCAAGGAGCTAGCTGCTCTAAGCTCTTTATGTTTCCACAAGCGTTGAAGAACAAAGAAAAAAGAAACCCTAATTGGAGAGTGCAGCTAGGGCATATTTATGCAATGAATTGATGATAAGAGATGAGTGAGAAGCAGATGGAAAAGAAAGGGAACATGAATAAGTGGAGGATGGAGAAGGAATGAAGACAAAGGGGAAAGAGTGTAATAAATGGGAGGTACACCTTTAAAAGATGACTGTGCCACTCTCCCTCCAATAATAATAATAATAATAATGTTAATTGCCCCCCCCCCTCCCCCAATTTTGCCTTCTTCTATTACCTTTTTGCTCTTTCTCATGCACTTGAAGGACAAAACCCTGCACCCAGCTTTCCATTTTCTTGGATCCAATTATATGTTTTTGCCCTAGCTAATATGAGAGCTGAGATCTCCCATACATGAATATGAATGACACTCCTCTATTCTACTTTAGCAAGTTCTTGAAAGTTACTATCTTTGTCCTGAAATAAATAACCAAAAAAAAATTCACATCTGCTTTTAATCAATAGCAAATTTGATAAATTTTTGGTTATTCATTTTGGGATACGTGGTATATGTTTATTTTTTATTTTATACTTATAAGTCTTTTTTATCTCTAAAGTTTCAAAAATATTTTTTGTTGAATCTTCAAATTAGAAACTTTAACTCAATTTGCTGTTAAATTTGTAATGAGGTAAATCAACTCGTAGATAATGTTGTATTCAAGCTCGTGTGTATATAATATATATATATAGTTCCCATCTGAGTTCAAGTTGAATTTAGTAAACATCGCTCGGGCTCATTTAATAAAACCCTATATTAATAATTAATTAATTTAGTGAATCTTAAGGATTGAAAAAAAAAAAAAAAACAGAAAGTAGAAAAAATTAAACTATTATTAAATTAAATGGAGGTGATTGAAAAAGATGAAATGGAGAGAGATAGTTCACCTATTGTTTGTTTCTGTTAAAGAAATTCAATAGCTTCGTTTGCAGCATTACTTACTATGATTCTATGATTCTACTGTGTGTCCAAGAAATTGGTAACAACTTGCACCATCTGACTTCTGCAACATCAACTTGGTACATTCTTATTCCAAAAGTTAAAAAAAAAAAAAAGAATAGTGGACTCGAGAGGCTTTCAATATCTTGTATGCCAAAATTAATCAAGGGTTCAGTTTAATCCACATATTTTACTAATTTAAAAAACTCCGACCAAGTAGTTTTTTGTTGTCCCTAAACGAATGTGCATATTTTAATTTCAGAGATTTTTATAAAATTTTAATGGCATTATATTATAAAAACAATTGTCAAATTTGATTATGATTTATTGCAATCACCTTAAAAAAAAAAAAAAAAAAAAAAAAGATATAAAGATATTATTAAGGTTACTTATGCATAGTATGTAGCTACTACTAAAAATGGTTAAATGTCATTTTTTTATATTGTTCATCAAACTCAAAAATGGACATGGACCACTATGGAGTGTAAATTAGAACATGATAATTAACAAGATATTAGCTAATTAGTAATAAATTAATAAAAAAAATGTGCGTATCTAGAGACGGGAAAATAGTTTATTCTAATAATTTTAAGAGAAAGATCACTTATTTTGAGATGAAGAGTTTGTTTTTTGTTTTTATCTTCCGGAAATGAAAGTAAAATCCTAGGGCATTTTGATTAACCCTAATAGGTTAGGGTGTGATTAATATAGGTATATTGGATTGTATGATTAAGGGAAAGATTCTGTAAGCTAATGAGTGAGTTGAGACACAAATGCTTTCTTTCTTAGCCTTCAACATCAAGCTGATTCACTCATCGGTCAGCAGTAGTAGAGTGTCCCAAGAGAATACTAAGGTGGGTGTCTGCTTCCTTACAAAACCTACCTCCATAGTATGGACCTGAAATCACTTTGCCGGGCAAGGCCGGGCCATACGCGCTGTAGCGACGCATTGAACAGTTGGGATTTTACCACTGCGAATTAATTAGGCCCCACTTCCCCATGTTAGTGTTGCCCCCTCCCTGCCCTCAATTCATTTTTATGTTGTGGCTCACAAACCAACTCCCGTGCCTAACAAACAGTTCAGGAAGGATTTAGTGTACGTAATTGAGACTGCACAATAGTTCTGATTCTTCAGATGATCCTTTAATTAAATAGACAGACGGCTCCTAACTTGAAAGATGAGTGCATAACCATCTTATTTCCAAACTTCATCCAACGGCCACCATTGCAACTGTTATATTCGGATAGCAGGACCTTCAGACCCATGCCAAACCCCCTTTATTTTCAGGGCACAACCTTTATTGGCATATAGACAATTTACTTTAATATCTTGGTACTGGAACAGTTTAATAGAACAGATGGAAAATTATATTTCAGAAAGTTGTTGGGAGTGTCCTGTCTCTCTAGCTAGCTAGTAGTAACATTTATTTAATTCTCATTTTAAAAAAAAAAAAATAAAAAAAAATCAGTACACTACTTGGTCTTTGGTTAGACAGACATTTGCATAAACTAATCAGGTTCTTGTTTGAGTTAAACTACCTGACAGCAGTAACATGGCCTCCCCCATACCCCAAACTTCAACTTTGAATTTCTGATTGGTTAATTATACGAGCTAAAGCGAAGTCACAGATTCTGATTTTTTTGAAAACCAAGCCTGAGTTGGTTTCTTCTTTCAATTTTTGTCCCACCATACCAGAAAGAAAAATAATGCAATGAGGTTGAGGGATTCTACCGATTAGGCTATTCCCTGAAAGGTCAATGCCATAGACATATTCCACAACAACATTTTACTTACAGATTGAGAACAAGTAACTCACCTGTGACATTGGCTCACTACCCGGAGACTGACTTGCTCTGAAGATTCAAGTAGCTAGATTGTTTTTGTGGACCAAACAAGTATCCGACACACGTGCTGCTGTTACAACTCAGATCAAGAAAGGGGAGTTTTTGAATAGATTTTAACTTCCTAGTAGCTTCCCTCAATTTGATTGTGGGATATTGAGATCCAAGGTAGGGTATTTTAGAACTGGGTCACTTTGAACACGAAGCTCTGTAGAAGCTTAACTAGACAGTTCTCGAGTTCCAAAGATAAGAGGCTGAAAGGAGGAACCCATCCACGTGGCAGTCAAATCCATCAACCCTGATTGTATCAGTTCAAAGTAGTATTACATATTGCAGCCTAATGAGGTGTATCTACTCACATTCTGTTAAAACCCCTGCCCAGAGATTCCTTGGAAGGTCCAACACTTTCATGAATTGTTCCCTCCATCATGTTAAATAAGATGCATAGTTCTTATGACAAGTTTTCTATGAATCCCAACTGGAATGAATCCAAAGATCCCCCCACCCCCACCCCATACAATCTGTCAGCCAGCACTTATGTCCAGTGATATCAAGCTGCTCTAGGAACTAACTGATAAACCACCTGGTCTATGGTCCTTAATTTGCAAGGTTCCCAATGAAAACCAGTGTTTGATCTTCAATATGGCCATTATTTAAAAATAGTTGAGCTACATTTCACATATAAACAAGTTTCATGAACGAGAGTCCAGAGAGCTACTCTCCAAATAGATATCAGGATAATTCAAACCAACAGGATTTCCAAGATGAGGTGGGATGTCCCCTAAGAATGATGAGGAAGAGAATTAAAGTACCTCAAGTTCCTTAGAATATCACGGAATTCAAGGATCCTGATCACTTCATGTTCAAGTTAAACAGAGAATTTTTCATCTTCACTTCCAGGCATGACCTTCTGTAAGCTGTGAAATCATCGTATGGAAGCAATCCCATTGCTTGCAGATGAAAGTGTTTCCAGGATCAAGCTTGATGACATGTCCAGATATACTGTTAAATCGAACATCACTAGATTCATCGCAATAATTGAATACCCATGGAAAACTCCCTCCGCGGATGATCAGTAAGGCCTCTTTTAAACTTTAAAGACAAGTGCTTGTTTCTATGTTTCACTGCATGTCAATGCAAACGTAAGCAGAGACCTGAAAAACTTAAACCAACTTTAAGACATTGATGGCCATGAAAATAATCTAAGATTGATTGTCAGCTTGCCACAAATGGTATGCATATCACTTTCATGCAGAAATAAAATACGAAGTATACTGTACAAAGCACTCAAGACTATGATCAGTTTCTGCTGCACAGAACAAAAGCACAAAATCAGATCATTGTATCGTTTACATTTATCCTTCTATTGTATGTCAGTGATTGTAACAAACGCCAAATATGTAACTCCTATAGTCATATATAGCTTCGTCGAGGAATAAATACAAAGGGCAGGTTTGGCAACCACAATTCCAAGCTTTCTACTTGAAATGGAAGAACAAAATGAATTTCATGGACCAAAAATTACTCTTTCAATTCCAATACCAAGACTTGGTATTGGGGTGCCAAACATATACAAACAATATAACAGCATCGTTTGGTTTCAATAGAATAACCTTACACTTGCACAACGTTCAACCCATATTATCCAGCAAAGGGTTCCCACATATCAACATAAAACTTCAACGATTTGTGTAAGCTCTTCTTCCACAAATCTAAATCCGGCAACTCACCTGTAAGAGCAATGGAGCTATCACTTTTCCCATTCCCTAGTCTCAACACAAACAATTCACCGGGAAAAACCACGTGCATAGCTTTTAACGTATCTTCCATTATTACTCTCCCATCTCTTCGTGAATCCTCAGCTTCAACGCAACTCCCACCAACATTCACCATAATTTTCCCACCCTTTCTTAGGCTTTTCTTCAGTTTCATCCATGTATATGGATCTTGTAGCTCCGGAATCAAACAGCCTTTAGCAAACAAATCAACTAGTATCCCCGAAAACCCGCCTTTTACACTGGCATTAAGTGCATTACCAGTGTAAATGAAAAGCCTATCAGGGTGATCATTTTCAAGCTTAGATATGTCAAAATACTCTCTCCCAACTGAAATTACAGATGGGTCGAGCTCCCAGCCATGGATAACTCCTCGTGGGTATAATTCCAAGATTAAGCGAGCCGTCGATCCAGCTCCGAATCCAAGAACACCCAAGGGACCCGGAGGTAGAATTGGGGGCAATGTAGCGAAAACATCAAAGTAAGCTTCAGTGAATATTTTGAGGCGGAAATAGATGCTGTGGATATTACCGGGGCCGTCGAGCAAGAGGAGTCTTGAGCCGGCAAGTGGGTGGTCGGCCTTCCTGGAAACTTCCATGACGCGGATGAAGTTGTGCCTGGACTTGAATTTGACTAGGGTTTTGACGTATTCGACGGGGATTCCGTCGTCTTGGGTGGTTGTTGGGGTATTGTGGATTTGGGTTTCGTTTGATTTGAGTGTGAATTTGGCATAGGGAATTGGATTAGAGAAGGGTTTGAGAGAAATGGGGAAATTTTGAGGCAAAGGTAGGAAGGCAAGTGAGGAAATTTGAAGAAGACGAGGTTGGAATTGGGGGGAAATCAAACTAATTGGTCTCATCATCATCATAGCAGTTGGGAGAGACCCTCTGTTTTTTCTCAATTCGCCTCTATTCTATTCATTACTGAGTGACATATCTCATCCACAGTGGTTTCGTTCACATGATGGTGAACGAAACTCGCCCGAATGAATGAAGGGACTATAGTCGATAAATTTTAAAAAGTTTCATAAAAATCTATAAAAAAATTTTTCATGTTGTATTATGTTGTTGTATTATGTTTCAAAAATACAACATACCATAATACTGCATTCCGGCGGCCGCCGATCGAATCGAAGCCCTGGGCCACAGCCACCGATTCCGACCTCCGGCGATCGGATTTCGGCGATCGGCGGCCGGATTTCGGCCAAAATTGCCGAATTTCGGCGAAAATTGACCGGATTCCAGTGAAAATTGATCGAAATTCGACATGCGGCGATAGCAGACGGCGGCGGCGGAGCTGGGCTGTGGCCTGTGGCGGAGGCGGTGGTGCGGATGCAGTATTATGATTTTAAACTACTGCATAACTAAATGTTGTATTATACATAATACAACATGAGAACTTATGGGGCATTTTAATACAATGAGGAACTTAGTGAAAAGTGATTTCTTCCAAAAGGAACTTATGGGGCAAATTCCCATGAATGAACGAAATCGCGCTAGGTTACATTCTATTCTAGGAGTGGTGAACGAATTTTTCGATTAAAAGATATACTCCCTCTGTTCCACACCATTTGATATCAAAAAAATGGGCACGCGGATTAAGGAAATGTAAGAGAGAGAAAAAGTGGAGAGAGAATGTTGTGAGTGTAAAAGTAAAATAGGAGAGAGAATGAGTGTGAGGAATAGTTAGGAGAGAGAATGTTGTGAGTGAAAAAGTAAAATAGGAGAGAGAATGAGTGGGGTAAATAGTGAAGATTCCTTTCCATTTTGGGTAAGTATCAATTGGTGTGGAACTGACCAAAAAGGAAATAAGTATCAATTGGTGAGGGACGGAGGTAGTATATTTTTAATAGAAATTTGATATTATAAAATTAATAATATATATTAATAAATATTATTTTTTATTAACATCATTAACAATAAATATAATTAATTTTTTTATTATTTTACTTAATTGCACAATTTTAAAAATTAAACACTCATAAATAAATGTTAAATTACGATAATTTAAAACATTACACTCATGAAAATTAAAAATTAAAATACAACACACAAACGAACGAACAGATGAGATAACGCGCTCATAAATAAAATGATGCATATGATTATGATATCAATGATTGTTCTTTGCATATATATGCTCAATTAGGTCTACTTTGAAGTTTATAGAATTTGAGTTGTTGGGATAGTTTTGAAAATTGTGTTGTTGATAATTTTGTACGAAATTGGGATCGTTAGCCAGCATTTGCTCGAACCAAGGATGAACAGGATTTGTTCCGAAATTATGAGAACTAATCCCGTAATTACTAATAATAAAAAAAAATCTTGATTTTTTTGCTAATTATAGAGAGGAAGTATGGAAGAAGAGATGTTCATAATCTAGCAATCTTGAGCTCTATTTATAGGGGGAAAATGAACGTTTTTGAAATTTTGACCTAAACGACGTCGTTTGACGCAAGAGAAAATTGAAATATATAAAAAATTAAAATTTTATCAAATATATACAATAATAAAATATTATAATTATTTTTTAATATTAAAATATACTCCCTCCGTCCCATGTTAGTTGAGACTAACTTTTTGGGCACACCAATTAAGGAAAAGTAAGTGAGAGAAAAAGTGAAAAAAAATGTTGTGAGTATGAAGAATTAAATAGGAGAGAGAATGAGTGGGAGGAATAGTGGGGAGAGAGAATGTTATGAGTGTAAAAGTGAAATAGGAGAGAGAATGAGTGGGGTAAATAGTGAAGATTCCTTTGCCATTTTGGGCAGTCTCAACTAACGTGGGACGACCCAAAAAGGAAAGAAGTCTCAACTAACGTGGGACGGAGGGAGTATAAATTATGTTGAATATTATAAAATTAGACTCTATTTATAGAGAAAAAGAAATTATAAATATTTTTAATATTTTTATTTCAATAATATAATTTCAAAAAATGTCAAAATTACAAAATACACATATAGCTCGGACCAATTTTCGTTCACGAATTCGTTCATGAAATGAACGAAAATTTCTGTTCATGACCATGAACGAATATTTAGCCACCACTAATTGGCATGAACCAAAATTGGTTCATCAAATTACAAAGGATGAACCAAGTTTGATTCACCACTAATCATGGTCTATGGTCTAAGCAATCCACGATTAGTTGGATTTTGAGGCGAACGAATCATCAGTCGAGAGATTACAAGGTGAGTTGAACTTAACACGAACGAACGGACGAAATGTACGAGTCGAATAAAATATGGGATTTATACCAATAAGACCTTTAGATAGGGGGGAATTTATCAATAAAAACAGTACATTTTAAATTCTACCTTAGGATCCTAAAGTGGAAATCAAAACCCCCGTAGAGTCCCTATCCCTATTTTTAATAATCTAAATGGCGAAAACAGCCCTTTCTCTTTCTCTCTCTATGCGCAATTCCAACCCTCGTTCTCTTTCTCTCTCTAGGCGCAATTCCAATTTCTCCCACCGTTAATGGCTGTCGCTGCTTCTCTCTCGTGTTCCCTTCAATTTCTCCACCGTTAATGGCTGCCGCTGCTTCTCACCCTCCAAATTCTCCTCTATTTTCGCTTCAGCTTCCAATTCTTCTTCCTCATTCCACACTTCTTCAATAACCCACCATGTTCTTTCTCGCATCTCTACCTGCAATTCAATGGAACAACTCGAGCAAATTCACTCCCAAACTATCCTAAACGGCCTCACCCTAAACCCTACCATCTCTTTCAAAATCACTGCCTTGTGTTGTGCCAGTGAATGGGGCAGTATGAGTTATGCGCGCCAGCTGTTCGACAAAATTCCTCAACCAAATGTAGTCATTTGGAATACAAATGTAGTTATTCTGAATTGCATTTCTTGATCCGCCTGATTATATGAGTGACTGTTTCTGGTCAAATTTTAATTTTCCAAGTGAACTGTTTCCTGATTGTTTGGTGATTTTTGTTCTTCCCAATTTGGATATGTATGCTGATGCTGCAGGAAATGTGCTTATCAATCTTCCTCCACGTGGCAGGACTGATCACCTGGCTTCTTGACCTGAAAACAGAACCCACGACTAGCCGGATGTGTCTCCGGCGAAGACGCTCGGGCGTGAGAGTAAGATCACAGTTGTATATAGCTCAAAATGTATTGAATAATGAACTCAGAATACAAAATGGCAGTTACCTTTCACCGTTTGGTAGTGATGAAGTATTTATAGGCAAGAGTGATGTATTTTTGGGGAGGCAACATGTCCTCCGAGATTATAGCGGCGCATTACTTGGTCGCGGGCACGTGTCTATAACGGTCCCGATTTGTAGGGATGTAGTTGTGAGCATTGATTAACCAAATAAGCCGGCAAGTGTCGGGTCGTCACTTGAGTTAGGTCGAGGTCGCCACTCGTGGAATGGTCGACCCGACGTCTGGCAGAGCATGGTTCGTACCCGAATTGTAGCATGGATCATGAGGTCGGACTAAGTTAGGTCGGGACCTGTAAGTCGGACCGTGGGCTTAGTCGGCCGATGTGTGAGATGGGTCGTGGGCCTTGTTACGGATTGGATCGGTCTCATTGAGAATGTGGGTGCCAATGTTATACGTGATTGGGTTTTACTCGTTTGGCCCAACTCGACACTTTTGGTATGTTCAGTGGCCCCCAACTTTCGAGTTGACTTCGTCGACTTGGAAGTTAAGAAGATTTCTTTGCCAAAAATTGCTTTACTCGAAGGTCGATACTAGTCTTTGAAGTAGGTCGACTATGATGACGTGGCAACATCCTGATCGTTGGTGATGAACGGTTGGAGATGAAGGAGCGCCGGTTTTAGTAATGATTACAGTTCTGACGTTTGGAACTCCTTCTCGAAAACCGCCTCAATCTTTAATTTTGGAAAATTAATTTTGATTTTCTTTTCCCCTTCCAAATTTAGGAAAATATAAATAGAGAAATCCCTCTTCATTTAGAACTTTTACTGCTCTAGAACTTCTTCTTCTCCGGCGATAATCAAGGGATTTCAGCAAGATTTAAATTGACTCTCTGTTCCCAAAGAACGAACTTCCTTTCTTCAATCAATTGAGGTATTTCCCTTGTATTTTTGTTTTAGGGCTTTAATTTCTGCTTTGTGTTCAATTCCGCCATGGCTAGGACCTTTAGTAGTGAACCAGGAGCTTGGTATGGCTACTGTACTGTTAACCGTAGGGCATGCAAGAATGTGAACGGTGAGTGGAGAGTGATGTCCTTAGATGAGTGCGCCTCCATTTTGACTAGTTGGGGGTTGAATTACACTGAGATAGGGCTGCCCATTGTAGGAGAAATTGAGAATGTGGTGATTGACGACTCAACTGTTGTCGCTTTCATTTATTCCATGAACCGCTTGACCATATTACCTTGTTTTATGTTAGGGACGTCCAAAACCCTCCTTCCTTAGAAATAGAATAGGTTTTCCGGGGAGTTTAGGTCGCCCTTAGGTAGGTCGACCGAATGTGATCATAGGACCGACTCCCTGTTTCTCCTTCTTCTTGTACGAGATATGACAACTCAAGAAGGAAATGCCGCTTCGACCTCTTAGGCCCCGAATTGTGAATGCGTTTGGCTCCTCTGTTGTGCAGGGAAGAATGAGAGAGGGTATATACCCGGTAGGCCTCTTCGAGGGAAGAAGAATATGGAGTCCCGATACAATATGATTTATGATTTACGTGGAGTAAGTAGGGCGGATTATAGGATAACCATCCTTAGTAAGGCGGACTTTATGGCCAAGTTCCGTACCGGCTTCACTACCGATACCACTAGGGTGGCCTTCTTTTATGGACAGTTTGAGGCGGGGTTGAGGTTGCCCTTAGATCCCTTCATCAACGAGTTTACGGAGTGCGTGGATGCTCTTCCTCTTGACTTAGGGCCAACACTTGTAGAGTACTAGTGTGCTTTGCCATGGTATGCGGGTTTCTAGGCCATGAACCTTGCATGAGAGTCTTCAAAGAATTTTTCGCTCCAAAGCTCGACAAGGCGGATTGGGGATTAGTACTCCTTCCAAACCCAATTCTCCAAAATTGTTTGCCAACCTTCCCAACAAACATAGCATTTGGAATTCCTATGTGGTATTTGTAGAGAGTAGGGTGGGATGGGAGTTCCCCTTGCCGGAGTAGTGAGTCCGACACTATTGACGAGGAAAACTACCGGGAGCCTCCACGGCACCGAGACCTTGTATAGGAAGTTGTGTGCGTTGGTCGCGAAAAGACCCGTTAGGCATTTGGGAGGTGTTAGTGGACAACCAAGTATAACTACATCCAAGTGGGATGATGCACAGGGATGGAGTGGTGGAACCCCTTGTTCTGTATTGAGAGGCCGAGTATATCCTGGGCCGGGTTACTCATTCCTTGGGTAGGTTGAAGGAGAAGCTGTCAATTTTGTCGAAGAATGAAAATTACTTGCAAAGACCGCGGAGAGCATGTTGGTGGTAAGGATTTACTTGACCTGCATTCATTAGCTCGTCCATTGCTAACTCGCATGAGTAACTTATCATTGGCACATAGCGTTATTTTTATCTGCATATACAACTCTTAGATTGTCCGTTGTCTGCTCGTATGTAGAACTTAGTTAGCTCGTACATAGAACTATTTCGAATTGTAACTCTTTATCAAATTGCTGCTCGTATGTAGAGTTATTCAATTCGTACATAAACTGCTTTGAATTGTATCAATTACCTCGTCAATGATTTACTCGTAGGATTTGTTTTGAATTGCCGAGCTAACACTTGATTTCTTTGATGTCGTGTAGTTTTAACTCCCGAACAAGAAGCGAACATGGTGCGAATTGTTGGGGTTTCGATAAAGAGGAAAGCCAGAGGGCCGCCAATGCTAAGGCGAGCGAGAGAGAGAGAAGGCTGTGCTAGGAACAATTTGCTTCCGAAGGATGTTCTTTGGAATGATCCCGATGGAAGAGGTCGAGCTGGAAGACCCTTTGCAAAGCGGCACCCAATCCAATGATGCCAATGAAGGAGGTGATGATTCCCGTAGGTCGGTAAGGGCAAGTCGAGCTCAGGCCAAATCAAGACGCCAATATGGAGACCTCTGGAGGCCGGGATGGTGGGGGCTAGCCCTTTGCGGTCGTCAACGTTGATGAAGATGATATGGAGGAAGAGGACGATCGTCCTATAAGCTCGAAGAAAGAGGTCCCGATCTGCTGAGAAGGGCAAGTCTCGCGTCCTCGAGCCAATTGCCTCCACCGACCTTCCTTCCTCCCGATAAGGAGTCTCTGGATGAAAAAATGAAGAGGCCGAGTGATGTTCCTCCACTTGGAAGGGTTTAACAGCTTGAGCCGTCGCTATCCCGACATGAGCCTGGGCCAAGTGATTGTTAGGAGGGCAATAGATGTCGATCTCCTAGCCCATTTTGCTGATAAGGGGATCACCCCCGAGGAATTTTCTGCTCGCTCTGGAATGGCTCATAGTGAGGTAACTTGTCATTTTCTCTTTCATTGTAGTTGCTTATCCCTTTACTCGATCCACTCAAATCACGAGCTAACACTTCTTCTGTTTCTTTGAAATGCAGAATCTTACGATGGTCGAGCAGGTGAAGAGCTCTTGGAGAGCTTCTATTGAGAGAGAGAGACAAGCCCTTCAAGATTACTCCAAAAAGGCTAAAGAGCTTGCGGATTTGAAGGAGAAGTACAACGACCTGGACAATACATATGAAGCCAATGAGATGGTGAAGATAAAGGCCCTGTCCCGACCTCGAAGCTTCGAGTCCAAACTTAAGGAAGTGACTTGAGAGAGGGATGCTTTGAGCGCCTTGCTCATGAGAGGACTAAGGTTGAGCTTGCCACCGTCACCAAACTTCTTGCTGATAAAGATTCTTTTTTGAAGGAGCTTAACGAGGAGCATAACTCAGCTCGAGCTAAGTGGAAGGAGGCTCTGAAGAAGGGCGGCCACGATGCTTTGTGGAGAAGTGCAAGGAGGGAGATGAGTTTTATGATGCCATAGTGGCCAGGGCACAAGACTTTCTCGAGGTTGGGAAGAGGCATATGGCCCGTCGAGCACTGGTGGATCCTTCAGCTACAGTTACCATCGAGCAATTAGCTCGTTGGTTTTACGAGTCCCGATGCGACATGGCGGCTCGCCCAAGGTCATTCGCTTGTTCCACTATCTTGAGAACGACTTGGCCCTTATTGCCCAGGAAGATGAAGAAGATCATTGTGAGAAGTGGGAGGCTCCCCCTGTCCTTGACAGAAATTTTGATGTGGTCTTGGCGGAGCTTGATGATCTTTGAAGCTATGGAGACAGTAGATGAACAAATTTATTCGGAGTCGGGTAAACCTTTGGACCCTCAGCAACAAGGAGAGGAAGAGGGTCGAGCTGCTACTGACGATCAAGCTGATGTCGGCCAGGACTCCTGAGATGTTTAGTTGAATTTGTAATGAACAAGTTTCAAACAATATTTTTGTTTTTCTTTGCTCTAACATTATTCAAATGCCTTGGCCCAGTTTTTTGGGAGGCAAAATATTTTTGTAAGTTAATTTTGTCCAAGTCTTAGCCCGCTTTGGGAGACTTATTTCTATCATAGCTGACTTTTGTTTCCAGAATGTTGTATGCTTTTCATTCCATATTGTATGTCGAGCTAGATGTAGATAATATAAATGAGTCAATTTGAGCCTAGAGGCGAGTTGATCTTGTTGGTTTAGTCGACCTCAGACTTGATTAACTTTTTTGTGAACGAGATTGACCATAAGTCGAACCTGTTCATACCATTTGAACTGATTAAGAATCGAGTTAGTTGGAACGAAGTCGACTAAGAGTCGGACTTGTTAAGTTGAAGCTGACTAAGAGTCGAGCTAAGATGAACTGACTAAGAGTCGAGCTCATTAGAACAAAGTCGACTAAGAGTCGGACTTGTTAAATAAACAAAGCTGATTAAGAATCGAGCTTGTTAGAACGAAGCTGACTAAGAGTCGAGCTTGTTGATATTAATGCAACACTATGTTTGATCGAATAAATTGCTCTTTTCATTGAAGTAGGAATCATGCTTACATCAACTCGAAACTAGCCTTAACACAAACTTGAACTTTGAAATTGAAAAACTAGAAGTAGTATTTGATGAGGTGAGTAGCATGCCAAGGATGTTTCAACTCGTCACCTCCAGGATGAGCTATCATGTAGGTTCCTTCCTTGACGACTCGAGTGACTACATAGGGACCTTCCCAGTTAGGAGATAGCTTGTTCTGCTGGGTCCTTCTACCCGTTGCTTCAATCTTTCTCAATACATAATCTCCAACTTGGAAAGATCTTGCTTTGACCTTCTTATCGTGGTAACTCTTAGTTCGCTGCTTGTAGTTGACCATTCGGAGGTAGGCTGTTTCTCGCTTCTCGTCGATCAGGTCCAAGTCGATCAACCTGTTGGTGTCATTCTGCTCTTGATCAAAGAAGGTAACTCTAGCCGTAGGGAATCTGAGCTCAGCGGGTGCCATGGCCTCTGACCCATATGTGAGAGCAAAGGGGGTTTCCCCCGTAGGCCCCCGAGTGGTTGTACGAACGCCCCGAAGAAGCGAGGGGAGTTCGTCCCAACCAATTGTTTCGTCGACCTACGAGTCCAGTCTTGAGCGAAGATAGAACAAGTTTATTTCTTTGCTTCGGCTTGCCCATTTCCTTGAGGATAGGCGACAGAGGATTTCCAATGTTTGATTCCCACTCGCTTCATCTCTCGTTTCAAAGTCTCGGGAGAAGCTGTAACCCGTTGTCGAGACACTATAGCTCGAGGAAAACCAAACCGACACCAAATGAAGTCGTGTATGAAGTTGATAGCATTCTCCTCTGTGATGCGAGCTAGTGGTTTGGCCTCAACCCATTTGGTGAAGTAATCTATGGCCACTATCACATACTTGCAGTTTCCTCGGGCGGGAGGGAAGGGTCCAATCAGGTCGACGCCCCACATGTCAAATGGCCAAGCTGCGATCACAGGAGTCTGCTCTGTTGTAGGCATATGGGGAAGGTTGGCAAACCTTTGGCATTGATCACATTGCTGAACAAAGTTGTGAGTGTCAGCTCTCATGTGTGGCCAGTAGTATCCCAATGTGATTAACTTGTCAGCAAGAGTCCTGGCCCCCGGGTGTCCACCACAAATTCCACTATGCACTTCGTGTATCAATAGGGCGACCTCTTGGGGATGGATGCACTTTAGCAATGGCCGAGTATAAGATCTCCTGAACAGGTCGCCTCCTTGAATGACATACCTTGGAGCTTTCTTTTTGATAGCTCGAGCCTTCTTCTCGTCATCTGGCAGCTCTCCATTTTCTAGGTATGCTTTCATTTCCTCGATCCAACACCTCTCCTGAGTCCAATTTCTTGAGGGATCATCTATGCACTGAATTTTTACCCTCTCATAAGCTGGATTTTCGAGGAAGGAGATGGGCTCGTCATGTGGCTCATCTGAAGTAGCAAGTTTCGAAAGGAGATCAGCCAGCTCGTTATCTTCTCTTCCAATTCTTTGAATCTCCCAGAATTCTAAGTCCTTTATTAGCTCCTTCACCAGGTCGCAGTATTTGATGAGAGTAGAACTAAGCACTTCGTACTCGCCTCTGACCTGGTTGACTATCAATTGTGAGTCACGATAAGCCATGATCTTAGTTGCTCAGAAGCACTTGGCGTACTCGATAGCTGCAATCAAGGCCTCGTATTCGGCACAGTTATTGGAAGCATCAAACTTGAACCTTAGTGATTCCTCATACACGGTCCCAGGTTTACGGCTCAATCAACACTATTCCAGGCACACTCTTTATTCTTGGTCGCGGCCGTCTGAATAGACCTTCCAACAATCGTCGGGTAGGCTAATGACGACCTGGGACTCTGGTTCTTTCCCCTTAGCTTTTTCTTTAGGAACTCGTTGCTCGTTGTCTTCCTTGGTGAACGTAAGCTCGACCAAGAAGTCAGCTAGAGCTTGAGCCTTCAACGCCTTTCGAGGTCGATAGTCAATGTCAAATTCCGTGAGGGCAATTGACCAATTGAGCAGTCGACCTGAACTCTCAGGCTTGTGCAATATCTTCCTTAAAGGAGCATTAGTGAGAACCACAATTGGATGAGCCAGAAAATAAGCTCGCAGCTTCCGTGAAGCCACGACTAGAGCATAAGCGACCTTCTCTGCATTGTAGTATCGGCTCTCCACATCTGACAAGGCCTTGCTGATATAGTACACAGGCTTCTGAAGCCCCTCATCCTCTCTAATCAACACTGCTGCAACCGACTTGTCTCCCACAGATAGATATACAAACAAAGTCTCTCCAGTGGTCGGGCTACTTAGCAGGGGTGGAGTAGCGAGGTAATCCTTTAGCTGTTGGAACGACGAATGACATTCGGTCGTCCATTCAAAACTTTTCGTCCCCCTCAATGCTTTGAAGAAGGGGAGAGACCTTTCTGCTGACTTTGATATGAAGCGACCAAGAGCTGCTACCCTTCCATTAAGTCATTTGCATCTCTTTGATAGTGGTGGGAGCCTTCATGTCGACTAAAGCCTTTATCTTCTCTGGATTAGCCTCTATGCCCCTTTGAGATACCATGAATCCCAAGAACTTGCCAGCTGCCACTCCAAACACACATTTACTAGGGTTGAGCTTCATGTCGTTTGCTCGTAAATTGGCGAATGTCTCCTTTAGGTCGACCACGTGACTCCCGGCCTTAGTTTTAATGACCATGTCGTCAACGTAGGCCTCCATATTTCGACCAATCTGTGAGGCAAAGACTTTGTTCACCATCCTCTGATAGGTCGCTCCTGCATTCTTCAATCCAAAAGGCATCATATTGTAGCAGTAGATGCCTCCAGCTGCCTGAAACGCCGTTTTCACTATGTCATCCTCGTGCATCTTTATCTGGTGGTATCCCGAGTAAGCATCCAGGAAACTGAGAGTAGAGTGACCAGCAATGGAATCAACAAGCTTGTCAATTCTAGGAAGAGGATAGCTATCCTTTGGGCAGGCTAGATTGAGAGTGGTGAAGTCGACACACATCCGCCACTTGCCATTCGATTTCTTCACCATGACCACGTTGGCTAACCACGTTGTATGAGTGGCCTCTTTGATTATACCTGCGCTCAAAAGTTTTTGTACTTCTGCTTTGATAGCCTCTTCCTTGTCGCGAGCAAAACTTCTCAACTTTTGGGGTCTAGGCTTTATGGTCGGGTTGACTTCCGGTCACGTGAGCACAAAGCGGCCTCCTCCTTGATTCCCCTCATGTCTTCTACCCTCCATGCAAAGACATCATTACTTTCTTTGAGTAGCTCGATGATTTACGCTCGCTCCTCAAGTGATATTTGCTTCCCAATCTGAATTTTTTGGTCGGGGTAAGAAAGGTTGGTGATTGCGGACTCTAGCTCATCCACGACTTCTAGCTCGGCCCATCTACGAATTGTAGAGTCTCCACTATGATTTCCACGACCTTTTGTCTTTCCTCGGCTCCCGAGTGTGGGGCCTCCTCGGCTATCATATCATCAAGCTTGCTGCAACCTTGTTGGTAGTGGCCCCAGGAGTTATTGTCTATCTGGAGGCATAGGTCTCCTATGACGACTTGATCGACCATAACTACATACGAATCGACCTCGGTGGTGTTAGAGTGACGTGTCGACTCAAGCATGACCTCGTCATTTGAGCGATAGGTCGACTCTACCACGTCGGTGATTGTTGACGATCGGGTAGTTTTGGTGGCGGCGAGACGGCTTCAAGTAACCATCGCCAGCCTCAATCTCCGGCTCCACTTTTCTTTCTTTCTCTTAGAACATGATCCGGATAAGCACGAGGCGTGCCTTGTACGCAACCCACTCCAGCGGGTGTGGGGAACTTTACTCATTTGGTGAGGAATTGATGCTACCATTCCAAGAGCGACTGTCCGGGAATTCCAAGTATGGCGGCATAGTCACTATTTACATCAATTACGATAAATTGTACCTTCGAGACAATCCTGAGGGGTGCTTGGCCTAGGTCGACGTCGAGCACTATCGGCCTTTAGCATCAACTCGGTGGTTGGTGAAGCCCTCCAACACTGCCATCATATCTCTCCAATTGTTCATCATTAAGACCCGTCTCCTTGAAAGTTTTGTAAAACAAAATATCCTTGCGAGCCCCCGTGTCGACTAAGAGTACGCTCGTCGTACATCCATCAATGAGACACTGGGATGACGAGAACTTGCTCCCTAGCCGCCATATTGGTTGCCAATTCATGGGGTAGAAGGCGATTGCTTCATCTCTTACTTCTCTCCTTGGAGGCACATGTGGGGCCTTATTGAGCCGGAATATCTTGTGCTTGATGGCCGTGTTGCTTGCTTGTTCGGTGATGACCCCCAGGTTCGATCTAGCCGCCTAGGTCCTTGCGCCCACCTGTGCCGCTCACCTCCCCGGCTTGAGGTCTCTTCACATAAGCTTGAGTCTCCCACAGTCAACCGTTCTCTGGATGATACGCTTTAATCCCAAGCAATCCTGCGTGAGATGACCGGTGTCTTTGTGGTAGTCGCGGTACTTGCATTGTCCCTCTAAACTTATTGCACAGGATTCATTGGACTTTGGAGGAGCCGGTTCGACGGCATTCAAAATCTCGGTTCGACTCACCGTGAGGAGTGAAAGCTTCGGGCACCTTCTCTGCGTCGCCACTAGTTACATTCTTTCCATTTTTATTGTTCCCCCCATTCTTGTTGGAGTCCTTTTTATCGTCAGCGACTTCAAGCTTGGGGCTCTTACCATTCTTCTTTTCTTTCCTTTCCTCGGCCGGAGCGACATTATACACCTTTTTCAAACAACTCCTGTCGAGTTGTGACCGTTCGGGCTTGTGAGCTCGTAGTCCATGTCTTCGAGGAAATACCACTTCGGAAGCAATTGATTACCTCCTGTGCGTGAGGTCTTCCTCTATCTTATCAACCATCTCTTTGAACTTGGTGAAATAGCTCATCGAGCTTTCATTCTTGCCCTGCACCAAGTTATTCGGATCGATGACGGTTATCTTTCGAGCTCCTGCAATCGAGAAGCGGTCTAAGAATTTTGTTACGAAGCATGCCCAGTGGTGATACTACCAGCGGCCAAACCATTGAACCAAGTTAAAGGCTGCCCCATTAAGTGTGCTTAGGAGAGCTTTGCACATGTTGTCATCCTCATTGGCGACAAAACACATAGTGGCCTCCAGATGGGATATGTGGCTCCTGGCATTTGTCGACCCAGAGTACTTCTCCAGAAGAGGCAACCTGAAAGTAGGAGGAGGTCGACTATCTCGATTTCTTTGGAAAAGGTCGAAGAGCAAAGTCAATTCGTTCAACCTTTCCGTCTCTTTTTCTTCTCCTCTTCCCATTGTTCGAATTTCTTCTTCATCAATAGCCATTCTCTAGCGTCGGGTCTTTCATCTCCTGGAGGGGGAGCAGCATTGGACCTCTCGGCCCTCACTTAGGGAGTCACTGCTACTCCTTCGGTCACTGTGAGAATTGGTCCTTTCGATCTTATTGGAGATCTATGTACATTACTTCTTTGAGGCGACTGCGCCTCTCGGCGCAGAGACGGCGACTGCGCTGTGATCTCCATGTGGCGACTGCGCCTTTCCCCTCTCACGGGCGACCTATGCCCATTCCACGTCTCTATGTGATCACGATCTCTGCGTTCGCGGAGGAGAGACATGCACATTCTGTTGGCCGTTAGCGAGTCCTCAAATCGAGATTGAGCCTCCTGCTCTCGTTTACATTGAGGCTAGCTCTTAAATCATTACTCGGCACATGAACTATAGTAGGAGCTCGACGTACCATTACATCCTCGCCGTTCTATCCCACACCTTCGTTTGGCCTAGCACTCCTGGCTGTTGCCCATTAGAAACCTCTGAGCGGGTGCCACTCTCTCGGGCGTATGTCGGCTGTTTCCTCCTCCATGGCTATTAAGTCGGCCCGAATGCGGGCTCGCTCCGGGATCATTTCTTTCTTGCTCATGGGATTAGTGGAGGGACACGCCTTACAGCTTCCCACATTAGCTTTGCCCAGGTTTATGCGTTTTGGGTGAGGTGGAGCTCCACTGTCCTTCCATAGGACGCTTTTCTCTCCTTGCATCGGCAATCCCACTGCCATCGGCCACGCTGTTAGAGCGTGTCGCCACTAGCATGATGTCGTTGAGGAGGGGCGGAGGAGGCAAATCTGCATTTCCAACGTTTGTATTGTTGTTGTTGTTCACTTCATCGTGCCCAAGTGAAGCCTCGGATACGTGTCCTTACGAAGTCACCATTGTTGCGGGTTGATGAACTTTTCGAGGTCGAAGCTTAAGCACGTTTCCGACAATGGAACCAAGCGTCTTTGCCGGGAAATGTGCTTATCAATCTTCCTCCACGTGGCGGGGTGATCACCTGGCTTCTTGACACAGCAGAACCCACGACTAGCCGGATGTGTCTCCGGCGAAGACGCTCGGGCGTGAGAGTAAGATCACAGTTGTATATAGCCCAAAATGTATTGAAATGAACTCAGAATACAAAATGGCAGTTACCTTTCACCGGGTGGTAGTGATGAAGTATTTATAGGCAAGAGTGATGTATTTTTGGGAGGCGACATGTCCTCAGAGATTATAGCGGCGATTACTTGGTCGTGGGCACGTGTCTATAACGGTCCACGATTTGTAGGGATGTAGTTGTGAGCATTGATTAACCAAATAAGCCGGCAAGTGTCGGGTCGTCACTTGCTGAGTTAGGTCGAGGTCGCCACTCGTGGAATGGTCGACCTGACTGTCGGGCAGAGCATGGTTCGTACCCGAATTGTAGCATGGATCATGAGGTCGGACTAAGTTAGGTCGGGACCTGTAAGTCGGACCATGGGCTTAGTCGACTGATGTGTGAGATGGGCCGTGGGCCTTGTTCTGATTGGATCAGTCTCATTGAGAATGTGGGTGCCAATGTTATCTGTGATTGGGCTTTACTCGTTTGGCCCAACTCGACACTTTTGGTATGTTCATATGCAGTTGATTGAAGTTTTATGAACTTAATTTGAGCTTAATTTATGTGTGAATTTTGTTTTTCAGCACAGGATTGTATAGTCCTGCTTTATCAGCAAGTACTGTTGACTTTGGTTTGTTAGATGATATCTAAAAAAAGGGAAGATAGGGTTTTGAAATTTGGTATTGTGTAGGAGGGAATGCTGTTTGGTGTTTATTGGGATTGGTTGATGATTTTGCTCTAATGGTACTGCGGAAGTAGGAAATTCAAGATGCCAGCGGTTCGGCATGTTTCTCGGATTGACACTCTTGAGCTAAGACTTCAGATCGAAAGAAAAGTTGGTCAGCAGAAAGCTGAGAAGTATTTTATTCATTGTAATAGAAAAATTCAAAATAAAAATATTTTATTCATTGTAACCCATTTTTAAATTTACAAAAATTATTCGGATTTCAAGAAACGGACATGTATCGAGAATAGGTAGTGGGAATAGTGATTTTGCAGCCATGGAAGTGGAAAGAAGATTGAAGGAAACAAAGGGAAGAATCATTCGGATTTCAAGAAACGGACAAGGAATTGACCATGAAAGACCAGCCCTCCATAGATTTTTGTTTTTCTGAGGTTTATTTCACATTTGTTGGTTTTGATGTGAATAACTGTTCAATGTTTTTCACACTTCTAAAACTGAGAGTTTTGTTTTACAGTTATTTATGAATGTGAAATTGTTTGGTTTTTGATCTTTCTAAACTGAGAACTGTGAGGTCAATTTCACAGTTATTTTGCTACTTAGTATGTGTGTTTTACCCGTTATTTATCTGTTATTCATGATTGTTTGTGCACAACTGTGAGGTCAATTTCTCTGTTATGATTGTTTGTGAACAACTGTGAGGTCAATTTCTCAGTTATGATTGTGAGGTCACTTTCTCCGTTGTTGTGCATAACTGTGAGGTCAATTTCATTGTTTTGTCATTCTTTCATAGAACAACTGTGAGGTCTATTTCACAGTTGTTGGTTGTGATGTGAATAAGTGTGAAATATTTTTCACACTTCTAAAACTGTGAGGTCAGTTTCACAGTTAATTTGCTACTTAGTATGTTTGGTTTATCCGTTATTTATCAGTTGTTGATTGTTTGTGCACCTGGCTGTGAGGTCAATTTCTCGATTATTATGATTGTTTGTGCACAAGTGATGTCTATTTCACGGTTGTTGGTTGAGATGTGAATAAGCGTAAATGTTTTTCACACTTGTAAAACTGTGAAGTCAGTTTCACAGTTATTTATGAATGTGAAATGGTTTACCCGTTATTTATCAGTTGTTGATGATTGTTTTTGCACAAGTGTGAGGTCAATTTCTCAGTTATGATTGTTTGTGCACAACTGTGAGGTCAATTTTTCAATTATGATTGTTGAGGTCACTTTCTCAGTTATTGTGCATAACTGTGTGATAGATTTCACTCTTTGTATGTCATTCTTTTATAGAACAACAGTGAGGTCTATTTCACAGTTGTTGAAAAATAATTTTATTTTATTTATAAAATTTGAAATATATGATGAGTAAACTTGTTTGATTCGTCTTGGCGATGCGATTAAAACAGTGGTTTCGGATAATTTTTTCGATTTTTAGATTTTGAGATATTGTATTTTAAAAATTTAAGAGAAAAAAAAGGAAGAGAGAGAAAAGGAGAGAGAAAGAAAATATTTTGAATTATTTTTTAAATTTTCAGATTTAGAAATACTCTATTTTCAAAATTTTGAAGAAAAAAATAAGAAAGAGAAAGAAAGAGAGAGAGAGAGAGAAAGAAAGTAAAAGAGAGAGAGAGAGAGAGAGCATGAGAGAAAGAGAGAACGTGGCTACATTTTCTGAGTCTTAGCCAGCTGTGAGGTGCGCATGTGAGTGTTAGGGTGAGTGAGGGCATTCTAGTCCATGGAATATTGAGGGACTTTTAGGCGAGTTTAAATAATGTATGTCCTTATTGGCTGTTTTTAATTAGCTGAAGGGTTTATTGGTTAAAGCCTCATAAAATATTCAAAATATATCCAAATAATAAATAATAATGTGTACTCGTTAACCATCAAAATTAAAATACCATTAAAAATATTATCAATAACTTCTTCTTTTTTAATTTTTTATTTTACAAAGCATAAATATTTTTTTTCCATCAAATTGTTATGCGGCTATGCCTCTCAAGTCTCAATCCAGCTAACCCCAGGAAATTTTGTATTTCCCTCTGCAACCAATTGCTCCCTCATCTTCTTCACATCATCCCACTTCCCATCACCAGCATACACACTAGAAAGCATAACTTTATAACTGGCTTTCTCCTCCATCTTCTTGCCTGAGCTATAATTTCTGCCAGCCTAGATTTCCTATGCACATCAGCAAGAAAAAAGTGCTCCCCGAATTCCAGAATCCACTGGCTCCGGTAAAGAGTTGATAAGATCATAAGCCTCTTCCAACCTTACCTCCATTCCAAGAAGCTGTTGGTGATTTTAGTATCATCAACTTATTTTATTGTAATGGTGATTTACTAAGAGATCAATGTGATTCGTATTAGACTCGGATACGAGTAAGGGAAAGTGTGGAGTACACACTCGTTTGAGCTAAAACGAAGTCAACCTCGATAAAGAAGTAAAAGTTAAAGGGTAGCACATTTTGCTGATGTGCTCGGCCGAGCAAAGTCCTTGACTCGGCCGAGCAGAGCTTAGCAGATTGGCCAAGTTTCTGGAGTGTCTTGCTCGGCCGAGGCATGTGCCTTGCTCGGCCGAGCGATATACAACACGGCCGTGCGGTTCATAAGACACGGCGCGTGCGGCTTAGCGAGAATTTCACTAGACATATGTGCTCGGTCGAGCGAGTCCCTTGACTCTTCGGCGAGCGGTTCTGAACAGGTGTCTTTTCAAAGTGAAAAGACACATTGCTTGGCTAAAGTCATGTCTTTTGAATGTACCCTTTTACTGATACCTCTCCATCTGTTTAAATACAGATGTTTGATCTCATTTGTAACACACACAACATACAAGAGTGTTACAACAATAACGAAAGCACAAACAATTCTCAAGTTTAGATTTGTTATCTTTGCCTAGAAACAAATTGCGTGATTGTCTTATCCCAATAAAGATTTTGTGTAACCCAGGCATTAAGGGTCGAAATACTTTATTCGGAAAGTGGATTATACACGATTCAATCACATATCCGGCCTCAAATCTCAAGATCGAGACCACTATATTTCCCTATGAACGAATAAAGTATTTGGTGATACTCATGGTGGTGGAAGTACTTTGAAGGAGATGACGACAAAGTTTGGAAAGCTAGACAAATTTGAAGGAGCGGAGACTTCAAAGGGCGTTAGCGAAGAAGATGCACTTCCTTTTAAAAACGTTAAAAGTGGTGTATGTTCTATCTACCCCTATTCCGGAATTGCTTGAAGATGACAACTTGGAAGCAATCAGACGTAGATCAAAGTGGGAGAACGATGACTACATCTGCAGAGGACACATTTTAAACGGAATGTCTGATTCTCTATTTGACATCTATCAAAATGAGGAATCTGCTAAAGAGTTATGGGATTCTCTTGAATCCAAGTACTTGGCAGAGGATGCTTCTAGTAAGAAGTTCCTTGTGAGTAATTTTAATAATTACAAGATGGTCGATTCAAGGCACTCATGGAGCAACAAGTTCGAGAACTCCTTAGAATCCTTGGACAATATACCTGACATGGGTTGAAGATGGATGAGTCAATATCGGTTTCAAGTGTGATTGATAAGTTGCCTCCCTCATGGAAGGATTTCAAACACACTTTGAAACATGGTAAAGACGATCTGTCTTTGGTTCAACTTGATAGTCACTTGCGCATGAGGAATCTCTTAGGGCGCAAGAGGATGACAAAGGCGAAAGGAAAGGAAGTTCTTTGGACCCTCGGTCAATATGATTGATGAGGGTGGAAACAATAAAAACAAAGGAAAGAAACGTAGTTTTAATGACAATGGTTCTGGTTCCAACAAGAAGCCTAAATTGGCATGTTGGAAGTGTGGCAAATCTGGTCACTTTAAGAAGGATTGTCGTGTTGGAAACAACAAGAAAGGCGCAAGCACAAGTGGTTCGGGAAAGGGTTCTAAGGACCATTCTCAAAACCAAGGTCAGATTTTAATACATAGTTGGAACAGATTTATTAAAAATTCTATTTCACTAATTTCTGAGGCATTTTATGTGCAGGATGATGCTATTGCGTGGTGGATTGATTCCGGTGCCACAACTCATGTTTGTAAGGATCGTTGTTGGTTTAAGACATATGAACCAATGGAAGACGGATCTGTCCTTTACATGGGTGATGACCATTCCGCTCCTATTCAAGGAAGAGGAAGCGTGGTGTTGGAATTCAGTTCGGAAAAAACTATTTCTTTGTTTAATGTTTTATATGTACCTAAACTTCGTAAGAATTTAATTTCTGGTCCTTCCTTGAACAAGTGTGGTTATAAACAAGTTTATGAATCCGATAAGTATATCTTATCAAAGTCGGGTGTATTTGTAGGATTTGATTATTATAATAATGGAATGTTCATGTTGAATTTAAATAAAATTCATGTTAACTCTAGTTCTGTTTATATGACTTCCTCTGTTGTTATCAAATCCTCATTATGGCATGCTCGGTTAGGACATAATGCAGCATAAAGAATGCTTAAAATGTCCGAAGATGGTTTGGATTCTGTTATTGATAATGTCTGGAAATATAATATACTTGCATGTTAACAAAAATCACTAGGAAACCTTTTTAAAAAAGTGTTACAAGGAGTCTACCGTAAGGCAGTTAATTAATTCATAAGTGATTCTATGTGATTTTCATGCGACTCCATCTTTGACGTAAAGAAGTATATTTGTGCTTTTATAGATGATGCTTCTAGGTTTTGCTATGTTATTTGGTGCATGCAAAGATGAAGCCCTAGATAAATTTAAAATTTATAAAACTGAAGTTGAACTTCAACTAAATGGCTTGATTAAAACCTTCTGCATTACGGATAAGGAATTGGTGAATATTATGATCCTGAATATTTTCCAAATCCATTAGGGATAATTCATGAAACTATACGCTCGCATATAGCAGCACAAACAAAATATGGTGTGTCTGAGAAAGGAAGAATAGAGACTCTTGAAGAAATGGTTGCACCATCATGTTGTGCTTACTTCGGGCTTGAGTGGCTTGGGTTTTGAGGGAGAAGCCATGTTAGCGACTGTCATCTATTGAATAGAGGTTTTATAATAAAAGGAACAAAAATTACTATATGAGCTTTGGTATAAGAAATGACCCAAACTTGGCCTTTTGCGAGTTTGGGGTCTTGTAGGGACCGTAAGTTGAACTTCCCAGGACCTAAAAGGAAAAAGTTTAAGGAGAAAAAGGTGTCTGGCTGCATCTTTGTTGGATCACTCACAGGCATTCGAGGCACCTGGTTTTGTCATGTCTGCTGACCTAGCTGGTTTCATTTCTCTGCTGTTGACTTGAGATGTTACAAATCTTTGATGAGAATTGGGTTTTTCTTGATGCTGGGACCCGAAGGATGTGCCACATGTAAATTTGAATCAGTCAAATGGATGATCAGTCCTTCAATTTGATGTACCCAGCAGTGCGCACAGCTCAACCGCTTTAAATGAAGTACAAGAGTAAGGAAAGCTAAATCATTTGGTTGACGATTTACATTTCCAACTATATTCGTTGGGATCAAGAGATCAAATTCGAATCTCAATGCTCTTGCTGTTGTTATAGTATCAGAGGAGGAATCGAGAACCTATAGTGGCTGTGCTTACATCTAAAATCTTGAGGCATTTTTTTTTTTTTTGGAAAGAAGCCATCGATGATGTGGCTGATTAGAGTCTTCTTATTGTGGAAAATAATAGCCATGGGTCTTGTGCTGATTTACCCACCGGCGCCAAGCCTTTAGGGTGGGTGCGAATGGATCTTCAAAAAGAAGATGAAAGTCGAGTGGTTATCTGACAAGTCTAAAGCTCGATTGGACTCAATCCAGGGCTTATAGACAAGGAAGGGATCGGTGCCGAGTACACAATGCGATTGCTTCAAAATGTCTCACTATTGACTATTAGATTTCGATAGCTTTTGCGAAGCTATTAGAGGAATCTATTGATCCATCAAATGGATGTCAAAAATAGCATTTATTAAATGGTGATTGCAAGAAAAGTGTTTATAGCTCTTTGAAGGATTTGTTGTTATACGGAGTAATGTATAAGAATTAGCACAGAGATTCTAATACCGGATAATGAGATTCTATAATTGTATAATAGAAGCTAATTCATTAAGTTCTATTGCTATGAAAACCTATATGCATGGCTCTCAGCGATGGCATCAACAAAGATTTGCCGATCAATACCTTTTCTCCCAACCTTTTCCTTTTAGTCGAATCCGGAAGTTTTGTATCCCCAAACTCACAAAATGTCAGAGTTTGGGGTCATGTGTATATAGCTCATATGGGGTAATTTTTGCTGCTTTGATTATAAACTCTAGGTAAAGGTAAACAAGCACATTCATCATGGCCTCTAAAACTCCGTCACTCGAAGCCCGAGTAAGACAACATGGTGTGCCAGTTTCTTCCAAGAGTTCAGCCCTTTCTTCAGTTTTCCTATTTTGTTGTAATGTTTAAAACTAAGCATAGTTTTGTCATCAAAGTTTCAATGAAGGTTTGCGTAGGAGCATAATGTTCCACCACCTCTATCCGATGCGTAGGAGTTCTTGACGCCATTTTAGGATGAGTTCAAGGGAATTGCAATTTATCTGAGGCAATCTCATCTATACATCTTGCTAGTAAATATGCTTAAAACTCAAGAGCATCATTAATTGTGACAATATACTTTTTATTCAAGTTAGAGTTAGTATCCCCTGATCTATAGATTAAAAAATTAGTTTACAATTTCTTATATTAAAATTTAAAAGTTACTCTAGTGTCCTATTTCGACTTACTCACAAGTATTCCTTACTTTGGCGTATTTGATGTCATCTTGTGAATCATTATCTTGGACTTGTTTTCAGCATTTATTGCTACTTAGTGCATCTCCTAACAGGCATAATGAGGTGGTAACAACGAAGAAGTCATATAAACGAGAACTAGAGTTAACAGGAATTTTATTTAAATTCAACATGAACATTCCATTATTATAATAACCAAATCCTACAAATACACCCGACTTTGATAAGATATACTTATCGGATTCATAAACTTGTTTATAACCACACTTGTTCAAGACAGGACCAGAAATTAAATTCTTACGAAGTTTAGGTACATATAAAACATTAAACAAAGAAATAGTTTTTCCCGAACTGAATTCCAACACCACGCTTCCTCTTCCTTGAATAGGAGCGGAATGGTCATCACCCATGTAAAGGACAGATCCGTCTTCCATTGGTTCATATGTCTTAAACCAACAACGATCCTTACAAACATGAGTTGTGGCACCGGAATCAATCCACCACGCAATAGCATCATCCTGCACATAAAATGCCTCAGAAATTAGTGAAACAGAATTTTTAATAAATCTGTTCCAACTATGTATTAAAATCTGACCTTGGTTTTGAGAATGGTCCTTAGACCCCTTTCCCGAACCACTTGTGCTTGCGCCTTTCTTGTTGTTTCCAACACGACAATCCTTCTTAAAGTGACCAGATTTGCCACACTTCCAACATGCCAATTTAGGCTTCTTGTTGGAACCAGAACCATTGTCATTGAAACTACGTTTCTTTCCTTTGTTTTTATTGTTTCCACCCTCATCAATCATATTGACCGAGGGTCCAGCAACTTCCTTTCCTTTGCCTTTGTCATCCTCTTGCGCCCTAAGAGATTCCTCTATGCGCAAGTGACTACCAAGTTGAACCAAAGACAGATCGTCTTTACCATGTTTCAAAGTGTGTTTGAAATCCTTCCAGGAGGGAGGCAACTTATCAATCACACTTGAAACCGATATTGACTCATCCATCTTCAACCCATGTTGTGTATATTGTCCAAGGATTCTAAGGAGTTCATTGAATTGTTCCATGACAGGTCTTGAATCGACCATCTTGTAATTATTAAAATTACTCACAAGGAACTTCTTACTAGAAGCATCCTCTGCCATGTACTTGGATTCAAGAGAATCCCATAACTCTTTAGCAGATTCCTCATTTTGATAGATGTCAAATAGAGAATCAGACATACCGTTTAATATGTGTCCTCTGCAGATGTAGTCATCGTTCTCCCACTTTGATCTACGTCTGATTGCTTCCAAGTTGTCATCTTCAAGCAATTCCGGAATAGGGGTAGATAGAACATACACCACTTTTAACGTTGTTAAAAGGAAGTGCATCTTCTTACGCGCTTTGAAATCTTGTCCTTCAAATTTGTCTAGCTTTCCAAACTTTGTCGTCATCTCCTTCAAAGTACTTCCACCGGCCATGAGTATCACCAAATACTTTATTCGTTTGTAGGGAAATATAGGGTCTTGATCTTGATACTGCGGATATGTGATTGAATCGTGTATAATCCACTTTCCGAATAAAGTATTTCGACCCTTAATGCCTGGGTTACACAAAATCTTTATTGGGATAAGACAATCACGCAATTTGTTTCTAGGCAAAGAGAACAAATCTAAACCTTGAGAATTGTTTTGCTTTCGTTATTGTTGTAACACTCTTGTATGTTGTGTGTGTTA
>JAFEMH010000345.1:600000-830545 GCA_022495995.1 Adenophora triphylla var. japonica
TCTTTAAAGCTCTCCGTGGTGCCAAAAATTTTGAATGGACAGAAGAATGTTCCAAGTCGTTCAATCAGCTTAAGGAATACCTGGGCTCCCCACCACTCCTCAGCAGCCCCGTTGCAGGGGAATATCTATTTGTGTACCTCTCGGCGAGTGATAAGGTCATCGCTGCCGTGATGGTAAGAGAGGAGGATGGGATACAGAAGCCCATGTATTACGTAAGCAAGGCTCTATCAGATGTGGAAACCCGTTATTTCAACGCTGAGAAAATAGCTTACGCTCTCGTCATTACAGCAGGAACGCTACGAGCTTATTTCTCAGCCCATCCCATTGTTGTGTATACAAATGCCTCGCTACGGAAGATCTTGCATCGTCCCGAGAGCTCTGGTCGTTTATTGAGTTGGAGCATTGAGTTAACGGAGTTTGACATCCGATATATGGCAAGGAAGACCTTACAAGCCCAGGCCTTGGCCGATTTCCTGGTTGAGACGTCGTTCAGCATTGACGACGATCAGAGGCCGCCACAAAAGATGAACAAGGGCAAACAGGTCGACGATAAGCCGGAGGAATTGATCTTGCCCGTTGGATGTTGGAAAGTTTTTTCAGATGGATCGGCAACGAGAGATCATAGTGGGGCAGGAATTGTGCTCGTCGAACTAGAAAGTAACACGGTTTTCGAAGAAGTGTTGAGGTTCAAATTTCAAGCATCAAACAACCAGGCGGAGTACGAAGCACTTGTAGCAGCAATTGAGTACGCTAAGTGTTTTGGGGCAACTAAGATTGCAGCTTTCTGTGATTCTCAATTAATTGTAAACCAAGTTCAGGGGAATTACCAGGTCGTCGACTCTACCCTGCAGAAGTATCATGCCTTAGTCGGCGAGTTAATTCAGGGGCTAGAATTTTGGGCCATCCAGAGAATAGCCAGAGAAGATAATGAACACGCTGACCTACTCTCTAAGTTAGCCATTAATCAATTGCCAGAGGATGAACATGGCCACCACCTGGCCTACCTCGAACAGCCGGCCTACGATCGGGTGAAGGTTATGTGCATGGGAGACGGCCCAAGGTGTTGGATCGACGAGCTGAAGGCCTTTATTGAAAAAGACGAGCTACCATCTGATGAAGTGTTGGCTCGAAAAATCAAGAGGAAGGCCGCCCGTTTCTCGGTCGTAGAAGGGGAACTTTATAGACGATCCATCACCAGACCACTGCTGAAGTGTGTCCACCCTAACAAAGTGGTAAGGCTGCTTTTTGAAGTGCACCAAGGTGAGTGCGGGGGCCATCCTGGATCCCGTACATTGGCAGATAAGTTGATCACCATGGGATATTACTGGCCCCATCTACGAGAGGATGCAAATCAATTCGTGAGGAAATGTGACACTTGCCAACGGTTCGCCGACCTCCCAAAACTCCTGACGACAGAGCAAACCCCAGTCATGGCAGCTTGGCCATTTGACATGTGGGGTGTCGACTTGATCGGGCCATTCCCACAAGCCAAGGGAGGAGTGAAGTATGTGATAGTGGCAGTGGATTACTTCTCAAAATGGGTTAAAGCCAAAGCCCTGAACAAGATAACAGAAAACAATGCCCTAAGCTTTATCCACGATTCGATATGGTGTCACTTTGGGATCCCAAGCGTAATTGTTTCTGACAACGGCCTACAGTTTTCATGGAAGTTTGAACAAGAGTTGAACAGAATGGGCGTCAAGCATTCCAAGTCGTCTGTTGCCTATCCCCAAGGCAATGGACAAGCTGAAGCAGCAAACAAGCTCGTCTTGTCAGCTTTGTGTAAAAATCTTGAAGGACGGGATACAAGATGGTTGGACGAACTCCCTTCAGCTCTCTGGGCAGTCTGCTGCACAACCACCCGGGGGCCTACGGGGGAAACCCCATTTGCTTTGGCCTATGGCTCTGAGGCCATGGCTCCCGCCGAGCTTCAGCTTCCAACTGATCGAGTGGCTCTGTACGACATTGAGAAGAATATCCACAATAGACAGGTCGACCTTGACCTCGTAGACGAGCGACGGTTGGACGCTCAATTAAGGATGGCGAATTACAAGAAAAGAACCAAGGCATACCACGAAAAGAAGGTGAAGAAAAGAATTTTCAAAGTCGGAGATCACGTCCTGAGAAAAATTGAAGCAACATGACTCAAGGCCCGTCAGAACAAACTCTCCCCCAACTGGGAGGGGCCTTACATTGTCACCAGTGTGGTTAGAGAAGGAACATATCGTCTTGCTAGGCCAAACGGTGAACAGCTCAAACATCCGTGGCATGCCAGTCATCTCATGAAGTATTATTTCTAAGATCGTCGTCACCCCTCAGCGCCCTCAAGGCACCTCACTCGTGGTTCTTTATATAACTTTGTCAAAGGAAATTTTTGAAGTTTTTGGAAGTTTGTAAGGGATAGACTATAAATCCCAGTAGTTTAAAAAGCGATTAGAAGTAAAGTCAATGTAAGGTCGTTGTCAACAAAAGTTATCAATGAAAACTCGTCGCTTTGTTGAACATTCTCTAGAAACTCAAGAAACTTAAATTGGTTGAAGCCAAACTTCGACCCCTGCAATCACTTTGATCAAGTATAAAGATCAGTCGAAGCCAAGACTTCGACACTTACACTCACTTTAGCCTAGTATAAAGGTTAGACGAAGCCAGACTTCGTCGATTGCTATAACGGAATAAGACGACTCGTCTATAGAATCTTGCCTACGAGCAAAGATCTATGGACCTTCGTACTATTCCTACGAGCCATTGAGAAGTTGAGAAAACACAAGTATGAACAAGGGTCGGCCATATTAGGACGACCCATGTTCTGGTCATCACTTACGACGACCATTCACATTTGTCCTCAAAACTTACTCACCTAATAAGTTATCACATGCTATCTACGTTAGCATACTGATTAACAAACAGAAAACAAAGGCATTGAATAAATAAAGTAACCAACATAAATCGAACAGAAAATTGTACGACTGAAATTACCCGGGACTTTTCGCGCGGGGACGCGGAAAGGGCGGTTGTCTTTCGCGGAGGGATGTGTCTGAGACCTCGCTTCATGGGAAGGAAAAATGAGGAGTCGCCACGCGGTTTTTGTATTTTGAGCCCAAAACGTTGAGAAATGGCTTTTGAAAATGGTGTCGTTTTTATTGGTAGCAAAAACTTAGGAAAAAGCTTTGAAAACAGGGGATCATTTTTATTGGTAGCAAAAACGAGTAAAAAGCTTTTTTAGTACCAGAGATTGTAAGGTTCGGAGGTCACGTTACGTTTCGGGAAGAGTATATTGAGATCACCCGAAACGCCTCGCATGACGAGTCTTTCTACCTTTCTCGAAAACGTGTGTGTGTGTGTGTGATTTTTGAAATGGGTGCTTGGATGACAAGCTTAATCTTGATTTGAATGTCAAACGTTGATTAGGTGACTTTTACTTGAAAATACGAGCGTTTGAATGACAAACGTCGGTTTTAAGTTTGAAATGATCATTTGCGTGGCAAACGTCGATTTTGAACCGGGCAAGTCATTGTTAACAATTTTACGGGAAAATGCGTTTTAAATGATTTTGAATGTCAAATAGCGGCTTTTAGTTTGAAGGATGAGCGTTCGGAGGCCAAACGTCATTTCGCGCGTTTTGAAAGAGAGTTCGACGGACGAACTCCGGTTTTGAACCGGGCATTACATTGTTAACGATTTTACGGGAAAATGCGTTTTAAATGATATGCGATCAACGAATCGGGTTGCGACTCGGACTTTGAAAAGTAAATACTATCACGATCCAAATGGGTCGGATTTGTAAATGACAGTATTTAAAGCAGTGTCAACGGAATCAAACGATCCGGAATCGTAAATGACGATCGACAAGCCAAGCGGCTCGGACTTGTAAATGACGATCAACGAGGCCAAACGGCTCGGAATTGTAAATGACGATCAACGAGGCCAAATGGCTCGGAATTGTAAAATGACAGAAAATAAATGACGATCGACGGATCGATCGATCCGGAATAGTAAATGACAGAAAAGTAAAGGGAACGGGGTCGGAACGCCGTTTTAACCCGTGATTACTTCTCTTACGGAAAGAGAAGAGGATCGAGGGGCTAAAACGTATCGAACCCCGTTAGACGGAGGCGTCTACATTTCAGTAACGTTGTTCGAAACGGTTATAGCGACTGGCGCGTAAACCGAGACGGAACGAGAGATTTAGAGAGAGGGAGTTATACCTATGGCTAGGGTCGACTCCTTTGGCTCGGAAGGTGTGTACGGGACACAATAAGTGGTTCGAAAGGTTGTTTCGAAGTGTTTAAGGGCGTATTTGATCGAAATACGGAAGTTTCACGCGAATCGAGGAAAACGGGAGCTCGGAAGGGGTGAAATCAGCTTGTGCCGTGAGTGAGAGTGATTTTTGGGGTAAAAATCTTGGTCCTTTGCCTTTGACAGCAACTTCTATTTATAGGGTGAAAATTGCAGTAGGAGTCCGGACGGACTTGGACTGAATCCAGGGGTTTTTTGGTATTTTGGAAATCTGAGGGACTTGCTGGCAATTTGAGAAAAAGTGCACAGGGAGTCCGGCCGGACTTTGACTGTATACCAGGGGTATTTTAGTCTTTTCCCTTTGAATTTGATTGAAGGGTGACTAGAGGGAGGTGGCATGCGTGCCAAGTGGCCCTGTGAGTCACCAGCCATGTGGGATTTTGTCCCCGGGTCCCGGTTTTGTCCGTTTTTTAAATAACAGTCCGGAAAATGTCCGAAACGCCCCCGGAAAGTGCCGGAAAGTGCATTTTTCAGGGAAATCCATGCTTTTACGTTTGATGACACGTGTTAAGTATGCTTCGACGTTGGGATGCTCGGGGCAGTCCCGGGACGTCTCGATGGCTTGACAACGGGGAGTTTAACGAGTTCCGGTTAACCTGGAGCGGGCCAGTTAACGGATTTCGGTTAACTTTCTGACGGATTTGACGATCCGGATTTGGGTACTTACAGTTAGCCCCTCAGCGACGTCTCCTCCGAAGGAGGTGGGGTCGTTGAAAAAAGATAAGGATCCAAATCGGGATACCTTACTTTGAAAGACCTGGGCGGTCAGCTGGCTGGACCCTTAGCGAAAAGGATTCCTACGTATCCCGAGCGGGAATCAAGCCGATCGTAGTTCGAAGGTACAAGGGTCGCGCGTGGGGACCTTGACCTGAGCGAGACTGTTCGGAGGCGTCTGAACCTGGGGTGAGACTATTGGGAGGCGTCTGAACCTGAGATTTCTGAAACCTTCGAGGGCGTGTGGCGCCTCAAACCGAAGCTGCTGATACTGACGAGGGCGTGTGGCGCCTCAAACTGGAGTTGCTGAGGATACGCTTATCCTGGGACGAAGGCGTTCGTGCCTTGGATACTGGGCTTATTGCTGCTGCCAGTCTTATCCTGCGGGGGATGCGGCTGCAATGATGAGAACAGTTGTGTTAAACTGGCGTTATTAACAACCCGGAGGGATGGATGCTTCTTCTTTAGAATCCTGCTGGGGATGAGCATTCGGGCTTACCTTGATGGCCGAAGAGGGATTGTCGTGCGGGCTTACCTTGATGGCCGCTGAGGTGGAACGATCGGGCTTACGACTGGCGGCCGGGGATATATGTTCACTTGCTGAAGTGAAAAAGATGTTCGGGCTTACGAGGTTGGCCGAAGAGGGATTGTTGCAAGGCATTCGTGACTTGGGGTTCGGGCTTTTTGCTGCTGCCGGGGATATATGTGTTCACTTACTAAAGTGAAAAGATGTTTGGGCTTACGAGGGTGGCCGAAGAGGGATTGTTGCAAGGCGTTCGTGCCTTGGGGTTCGGGCTTATTGCTGCTGTCGGGGATCGAACAGCGAAGGTCTCGATAGGACTGGCAAGGTCTATCAATACCCAAATCGTACCTCCGGGCTAGCTCGCAAGCCTTAAGGCCGGGGCTCTGCTCTGATACCATTTGTAACGACCCGAGCCCGAAGCCCGACCCGCTACGCAGGCACCACACACTGGCCCACTAAGCATCTCCTCAATTGGGTTAACCACAGCCCATCACAGGCCTCCAAAAGTCCAATGGATGATTTGATGCTTAGTAGTAGTGTATGGGCCTTCTATATATCACACTAAATTCCCACATATTTTCGATGTGGGATGGGGGATATCACACTGGGGCACCTCCCCAATCTTGTTGCTCAAGCTCCACGCAGCTTCACGGGTATCTATGTTGGAAATATTATACACATTAGCGCAAATAGACCCCATTCTGGCCGGTAGGCTAGGGGCGGAGATGGTAACCACATCAGGCCACTGGACCTTCTGCTGCTTATCTTTCCCAGCGCCTTCGACATCTGAGCCTGACCGCTTCCTTGATCGGTCAGATTGAGCAATAGAGACGCTGAGATCATGAGCCGGACTACGGCCACAGCTAGACTGCGGCCTAGGAGGCAGCTCCTTGGCCTTTGGCACCCCGCGGACACCAGAAAGAAGACTCCCAGAGGTCTTATCCACCGCGGGCAGCGTCACCTCAGGAGCAGTAGTCTTCTTCAAGGCCTCCTAACTTGCCTTGTTATCCTTGGCTAGCTGGCGCACTCTGGCCGCCTTAAGTTCAGCTTGTGAAAGTCTAGGGGCCATTCTAGGGTTTGCTGGATCTGCATCAAAGAAAAAAAGAAATAGTGGTTAGACCGCAGTTCAAAAAAGAATAAAAAACAAGGAAAAAATAGTTCATGAGGGCAAAAAATAGAGACCGATCTAAGCTAGAGGCTCGCATACCGCGCCCATCATGCACGTCCCACGCTTGGAGTCGAAGTCAAAAAGTTCATGAACTCTCTGGTCCGGATCGGGGAGTAGGGGCTCAATAGCAACCTTATGGGCATAACAGCTACCTTCCCTTTGAGGTACAACTCCTGTGAAGATCAGCAACGGTTCGCTATCTATAATCGCTCTACATAAAAAACGGGTTGATACCTCTCGGTCACGAACTGGGCTAAGTATTTGGCAATAGCAATTTGAAGGCCCTCAGATTCGAATGAAATGGGATAAAGAGCTGGCGGACACCCTAATAGGAGAAGCACCTTCCGATCTTGGGAAACTCCATCCAAACCTACTCTCTATCACCAAAATATTCTTTTGATTCCATTGATCAAATTTGTTGGAAGGAGGAGAGAAGGTGCGAGCAGAATTATTTTTGGTTTTAAGGCTGAGGTTGCCATTGGTTATTTGATTAGAATAATAGGCATAAAGTCCAGAAAGGGAAGGTTCATAGCCAAGAACCCTACACACCACAATGAAAGAGACTAAGGCTCGGACAGTATTTGGGGTTAGGTGTATAGGGAGGCATCTGTTGAAATCCAAGAATTGGACAATGAAAGGGTCCAGGAGAAGCCTAAGTTTGTTTTCGAACTGGACCCCATAGAAAATGCAGGCTTTATTGTCCCCGCGGACATCAGCCACAGTCTCTGACCGCAACTTTCCTTTGTACTCCACCTCCTGCAGCTCACGAATATAAAAGGAGTTCGGATCAACGCCAAAGGTTGTATACAAATCCATCTCCAAGTCCGGGCAAGGCCCTCCTTTTTTCTTCTTCTTCTGGTTGCGACCAGTAGTAGAGGCACCAACATGGCTCTTGCCGTGAGCAGCAGCAATCTCCTCCGGTCCTTCAGCAAAGGCATTGACTATCTTAACTGCCCGCTGTACTGTGCTCACTGCCATGCGGTCCAAAGTTTCGCGGTCATCAACCTCCGTCTGCGAGCTATCAGAGCCAAGGAGATTAGAATTTGATTCCGATCACCACCCCTTTAGCTTCCACCACGTCCATATCGGTGGGTTCATCATCGCTACTCCCCAAATTCACCACCGTTCTAGGCTGAGCCTCTATATGGGCGGCAGGTGCAACTGCGGTTAAGGGTTCTGCCTCCAAGGGCAAGTTCAAATCCATCGCGTGCACACCAGTGGCATCGGGGGCCACGATACTTCGGTCTCATCCATCAGGTCTATTTTCTCCCAGTCAGTTATCACACTGGCGGTAGGATCTACATGGGCCCTCCTCACCAACTCAACAGCTCGGTCTGCGGTGTCACACTCACGATGAAACCTGTTCAAAACCCCCATCACAAAGTTTCTCAGACGGTTATGGTCACCCAAAACCAGCATATCGCCGGACAAATACATTATTTTCTTTGCCTCCCACAACTGGGGTGAGACCCAATTTCCCCAGTCATACCTGACCGAGAAATACTTGAAGGCCTCAATGGATAACCTAACCCAAGAGGTAGTAACCTTCCTATAGATACTACCGGAATTCTTGTCGACGACAAAGGTATCAGGAGTGGTGCCATCACCTAACTCTACAGGACGCTCCATCCTATAAGTCATTCTAAAGACGGAAGAGACAAAGACGAGAAGGAAAGAAAGAGTTAATCACTTACGAAAAAGACGACGCAAAGAAGGTGATTAAGGAAGCTGAGCAAATGGTTTTTCTCTCTAAAGGCAGCTTCAAAATCTGAGGGTGATAAAAGAGTAAGAAAGAAGAAGGATTTTATATTTATAGGCCAACCAATAAGGGTCGACCCGTATTAATGAGCCCACAAACCATTCTCTCTCGAATCATGAACCGGCAGAAGTTTTCAATTTTAAATTAATTGGCGGTTGGCATTTATGGTGCCCTATGGAATTCGGGAAACGTCACCTCCGTACCTGACACGTGCTGGCACCTCAAATAGTCAAAGGGGCCCACACGAAACTTATCCGGAAAGCAGCCCAAAGCTTACACCAACTTCTACCAAACTCCCCTCACGTGCTGCTCACGTGTGTCACAATAATGGAGTCTAAGCCAGACCAACAAAAATACACAACACTTGTGACCACAAAGGCGATCTGACCGCATATCGAGCTTCACATATATATAGCTCCTCGCTCAGACCATGAATGATTCCTCGCTCGAAGCTAGGGGCCACTGATGAGACCGTGTCTTACAAACTGGGCCTAAGCTCGATCTGGTACAAAGGCCAATTATAACGTGACCTATCCAAAACCGCGATCATAAATTCCATCAACAAAATGACCGCGCCAGTCATGATCGTGATGTCAAAGACCGCACCAACTATGTTGACCGCGGTCTCATACCAGACTCCCGGTTAAAGTTAAAGCTAGTGAGACAAAGGTCCGTACCTACGCTAACACAAAGAGCCGGCTTGTCCCCATCACATCAAATGGTGGCTCAGGCGCCTACTATGCGCGAAAGGCCCCGCACTAACTATCGCCCGCTTCCTCTGTCCTTGTCTAATCAAAGACATTTATCTGTAGTAAATCTTACTTTATTATACGAGCCCACCAGGCGCGGACACGTAACATATGTCAAAATATAAAGATATCATCCATGACTGACATCATCAACAACTCTCTTTTACTATAAATACCATCACTTGTACACATGTACGAAGTAAGTGAAAAATCACCATTGTAAGACACATTGTCTAAATTCTATCACACAACTCAATAAGAAATTCCAAGTTTTATTTTCAGTTATTAAACATTCAGAGATTTTACTCTAACACATGAGGGCTTGAGTTGTATTAAACTCCGATTTGATATCTAACGGTGATCCTTGTATTTGTTATGTTATATGTATAATACTTATATATACAATTTAGATATCCGTATTAAATGATGTCACGAAAGTTGTGGCGTATTCAAATACCTAACCAAACCACATCGCTTAGAGCATCTCCACTCATGACATTTACTCATGGTGTGAGCTGATGTGGCACCAATGCTTTCTCCATTCATGACTTTTACAAAAGTCATTCATGACAAATTACAATTTTGGTCTTGCAGATGACGTTTGGGCAAGGAGAGAGAAAAAGAAAATCAATGAAAGTGAGTAAGTCAGAGGGTGACACATGTCTTACCCAAAAATTATTTTTTTCAACAAAAATTGCAATTAACATATAAAAAATAATAAAAATACAAGAATATTGAAAAAACTACCATTATTAATATTTTATCACTATCTATAATTAGAGATTCAATTTAATATATTTTGAATAATTTTTTGATGCATAAATTATAATAATTTTTAGGAACATTGAAAAAAAATATTATGAAAGAGAAAATGATGACTTTGGATATAAATGTGGGTAAAATTGTTTGAAGTTATAGTTATTATGGTAGATGACGTGGAAGAGATCGAGAAGGGTCTCATGACTCTCAATGACTGTTGTAGATGCTCTTAGAGCATCTACAACAATGCCATTCCCTCACGACACATGCTTAGGTGGAGGACATGAAGTCCACATTCATGACACCTTTGAGTGGCATGAATGACTTTTTTTTTTTGGACTACGCCCCATGGTGCCGGCTGACAAGTGGGGCCACTCACGGGCAAAACAACAACAATGGCGTTGGCTTTTATTTGAGAAAAAAATATTATTCCAACTGTTCAAAATTGCAACAGTAATTATTTTTTTCTATAAATTGAGTCTAAGTTTTATATACTTCCTACAATTTCTACAAACATTTTATTTTGTTCAATATTAGCCATTTTATTCATTTTAACTTTGTCCAAAAAATTTCGTTTTATAATTATGGATCCTAATTATCTTAATTATTATGGAAATAGTCAATATTCCCAACAAAAATTGCAATTAACATATAAAAAATAATAATCTTCTTCAAATAATATAAATATATTAATAAAATAATTAATTATAATAAAATTGATAATTAATCATTTATATAGTATAATAATTAATAATTATATATAGTAGTAATAAATGTAATATAAATGAGTAGGAAAAAGAAAATATGGTGAGTTATAATAAAAAGTAGGAAAGAGAAACTGACGACTTTTGTCGTGAATGAAGATAAAATTATTTAAAGTTGTAAATATTGATGACTGACGATGACGTGAAGCTAAGTCGGAAAAGAGAAGGATGTTGTGACTTAATTTTTAAAAGTCACTACTACGGATGCTCTTAAGCCCCTAGCTTGAACTATAATCATCCCCTTCTCCGTTGAATGGCGGGAAAATCTAAATCTCCAAAACCCTAGAAATTGACCAGCATTTCATACTCAGCTCGAATCCCTACTCCATTATCGCAGCACTTCTTAAAGCAACCATGCCGCTGTAATCTTAGCTGATTTTTCATCCCCAGTAACCCTAGGTCAATTAAATTCCTCCCTACAATGGCTTCTTCCTCTTCAATCAAGATTGTTGCAGAGTACGCCAAATCGAACCGATCAGCATGCAAGAACTGCACAAAGACCATCGATAAAGCCGTACTGAGATTGGGTTCAGCTACCAGAGACCCTCGAGGTTTCGACAACACAAAATGGTATCACCTGCAATGCTTCCATTTGAATTCGAACCCTCTTTCGTCTGCCGATTCTATCAAAGGTTTCTCACTGCTGAAGGTTGTTTGTACTCAAAACTACTCCTCTTGTTTCCTATTTTCATTCCTGATCATTACTGGTTTAAGTTTAATTGACTTTCGTAGTCGAACAATTATGCATAGCAATAATATAAGCTTGCATTGTAATTTGTCAATTTTTGTAGCATACACTGTTTCCATATGAATTAAGCCACATTTTGATGGATGAATTTGTCATTTGAGCTGAATTATGCAGCCCAATGTCCTTAGTTAATAATTAGAGCTACTTTGAAGACAGTGACAAAGCCATGATTTCATTTGAAGATGTCAAAATTATGATATAGTGCCACTATATCACAAGTAATTTATTTGTTTTCCTAAACCAAATGGGTTCAAAATTTCCTAAACTAATAGTGGTATTTTGTTCCTAAACTAAATGGGTTCAAAATTGCAAAAAACACGATTTTTAGTGGTAAAATTATTATTTCTCTTGAGTCTTGACTTAATGGAAGTAAAAATGACGTAGCTCCAAATCTAAGGGGGTCAAATGACCCTCATTAGCTCTCTGGGGGTTTTTCTGGTTGGAGATACTAAATTTGAATTCACATTTTGTGGAAGCTCATGATGTGCTTGTTTGCGATTAGCTAAGTTAATGGATCCCTCAAATTAGCCTATTCTCATTAATCATAATTATTTGGATATTCGAATTTGCTTAGCCATGTTAATGGATCCCACAAACTAGCCCATTCTCATTAATCAGAATTATTAGGATATTTGAATTTGCTTTATTTGTAAGTTTATGTAAGTGCATTGACTAAACCGATAATTAGGCTTTATAGGAGATTATGCTTGATTCTGGATGCTTGTATTAAACTGAGGCACTATATTTTACTATTCTTTCTCCAGGGTAGTGATCAAGAGGCACTGAGGGAAATGGTTAGTGAAGGGAATCAATCTCAGGAGAAGGTATGTGCTAATGTAAGACATATTTGTGTACACGATGGATGTGTTCGGTTTGGATTTTCTTAATTGATTATTACTACTCCATCCTACCCCAAAATAGTCCTATTAACTTTTCTCGGGATTTAAGAAAATATTTGACTTTGTATGAACTATCTTTAATGCCCTCTAAATATCGTCAAGTTGTGTGAAATGAATGGTTACTGTTAAGTTTATTTTTTTGTTTGTTTTATTTTTGACACTAACATTGCATTTTCAATCTTAAACCCATAGTTGTCAAAGGCGACAGCCCGCCTCGCCTTTTTAGTGCCTTGGGGGGGGGTCGGTCGCCTTTCTGTAGACAGGCAGACGGATGTGCGCCTTTCTTCACGAGGCGTACGCCTTGCTCGCCTTTTTAACGCCCGCCTCTTGCCTTTTTGCAAAAAAAAATTCCAGTACCATGTTCTTCAAATTTTCATACTTTTGCATGACTTTAGAATTTGATTTCTTTTCTCGATAATGTTTAAGGGTTTAATTTTATTTCACTTGGTTAAACTAGTACATGTTTGGTCAATTTGTGCTTCGTAATTCAAATCCATGTGCCTTTTATTTTAGAATTCTAATTTTTGAGGTTTAAATTATATTAGGATACTATCATATGTGGAATTGTGACATTTATTTAATGTTTTATTCTTGTTCATGACCAGTTTTATGCTTTGTTTATGTGTTGTGTGTGTGTACAACAACAACAACATTACCCCAATGTCGCAAAGACTCTCACCTACGGTGGGGTAAGGAAGAGTCGGATGTACGCAACCTTGCCCATGTATTAAAGCCCAAAGAGGCTGTTTTCCGATGACCCATAATGAAAATTGCGTCAAAAATTGCATGGATTGACTGTTGCTTCATAACAAAAAAGCGTAGTTAGTTTAGTGAGCCATCTTGCTTTATTCTATCATATTCCCAAGCAAAAAAATAGTGAGTTTTTGGCTCCATCGAAAATGATGGAAATTTTGTGTGTACATATATATATATATATATATATATATATATATATATATATATATATATATGTATGTATATATATATATATATATATATATATATATATGTATGTATATATATATATATATGTATGTATATATATATATATATATATATATATATATGTATATATATACTCCCTCCGTCCCATTTATTACTTCACCATTTTGGCTCCGGCGCGCAAATTAAGGTGGAGAAAATGTTGTGAGTGTAATTTGAAAATAGGAGAGAGAATGAGTGGAGGGAATAGTAAATTATAATGGTGTTGTGAGTATTAAAATAATGTAGGAGAGAGAATGAGTGGAGGGAATAGTAAAGATTCCTTTGCCAAAAAAGGAAAGGTGAAGCTTTCAATGGGACACCCAAAATGGCAAAAAGTGAAGTTATCAGCGGGACGGAGGGAGTATGTATGTATATACTCCCTCCGTCCCACAATAATATATAAACTTTCCATTTTGGGTGTCCCACAATAATATATACTTTCCCAAAATGGAAAGGAATCTTTACTATTCCCTCCACTCATTCTCTCTCCTACATTATTTTAATACTCACATCACCATTATAATTTACTATTCTCTCCACTCATTCTCTCTCCTATTTTATTTTCACACTCACAACACTTTCAATATAATAATTCCTCCTTAATTCCCGTGCATTTCCAAAAGTCTATATAAAGATGGGACGGAGGGAGTATATATATATATATATATATATATATATATATATATACATATATATATATATATATACATATATATATATATATATACATATATATATATATGCATACTCCCTCCGTCCCACCCGACTTAGGACATTCACTCCCGACACGGAGATTAAGGAATACTATTATAATATTAGGAGAGAGAATGAGTGGAGGATGTGTTGTGAGTGTGAAAAATTAAATAGGAGAGAGAATGAGTGGGATAAATAGTGAAGAGATTATTGTTGTGAGTATGACAAGGGGTCCATTTAATATAAAAGTAATATAAACTTTTCATTTTGGGCCGTCCTAAGTCGGGTGGGACGCCCAAAATGGCAAAACGTCCTAAGTCGGACGGGACGGAGTGTATATATATATATATATATATATATACATATATGTATATATATATACATATATGTATGTATATATACATACATATATATATATACATACATATATGTATGTATATATATATACATATATGTATATATACGTATATATATATATATATATACGTATATATATATATATATATATATATATACATATATGTATATATATATACATATATGTATATATATATATATATATATATATATATACATATACATATATATGTATATATATATATACATATATGTATATATATATACATATATGTATATATATACATATATGTATATATATATATATACATATACATATATGTATATATATATATAGGTAGGTGCTCAAATGAGAACCATAACAAAATGAGAACCGTGAGAACCACTTGTATACACTTGTTTACAGTAGATACTTAGCTACTGTATACATATACATATACAGTCTACTGTATATGTATACAGTAGTTAAGTATCTACTGTATACAAGTCTATAACCAAACGTATACACTTGTATACAGTAGCTAAGTATCTACTGTATATGTATACAGTCTATTGTATATGTATACAGTAGTTAAATATCTACTGTATACAAGTGTATACAAGTGGTTCTCACGGTTCTCATTTTAAACGGTTCTCATTGGAGCGTGACCCTATATATATATATATATATATATATATATATATATATATATTCTATTTTCCACTTTGCTCGCCTTTTACTGCCCGCCTCTCGCATAGCCTTTCGCCTTTTCCAAGTACATTTCGCCCGTCTCTCGCCTTTCGCCTTTAACAACTATTCTTAAACCTAAAATGGGTAGTATATACAGTAAAAAGGATTTTATTAAAGATGAAAAGGACTCTCTTTTGGAGCATCCCGTGATAAATGTGACATATGGAGTGTAAATAAGCTTACCAATCAATAGTTGATTGATTGTCAATGTAGTATTAGACGAATTCATAGTTGGGTGGTGGTTAAGAAGCATTAGTTATGTTAGATTTCATTTTGTTCTTCTACTCTGCCACCTTCGATGCATGATTTTATTGATTGCTTTTCTCTTAAGCGATTAATATGCACTATTCACCGTTCTGCAAAATACTTTTAACTCTATGCAGATAGGTTATAGTGAGTTATTGGATTATACGATAACCAATATGTATGCAGTTAGGTTGATGCATCGATCAGGTATTTTAGTGTTTGTTTTTTAATTCCATTAAGGATGATTATTTGTAGGTAGAGGACTCTGAGGGATACAAAAATGCAGTTGAAGGGAAGAAAGAAAGCACCTCTAAGAGACCTATGGTAACAAGGCAGAATCCTGATATTACATGCCCACATAGTCATTTTTTTTTTGTTTGATCATGGCTTATAATGTTTCATTCACAGTCAGGCCAAGATGGGGAAATTGAGCTGGAGAAGAAGAATCCAAAGAAGGAGAAGGTAGAGTTATTCACCATTGACAGTTACAGCATCATTGCTCTTTAATCTCCCCTTTCAACCTTATTCTAGTGAATCAATTCATTCTCCTCATATGGTGACAAGTGTGCAAATTATATATGAATTCCCTGTTTCTATGACAACCCTATTCCTAGTAGCATTCACCAAGTATTCTAGCCTTCAAGGGGTTGCTATGAATTCATCATTATCCTGGTTTCTAATTGGTTTATCTGAAGGCAATTATTTACCTTTTCAATGATCATCACAAGCTGGATACTTCGATGATTTTTCTTGTTATCTTGTGTTTTCCAGACATTTGATGCAGCTAATGAGAGAGGTGTACAAAGGATAGCCTTCTCAAATTCTGATATCAAGGAGAAGTACAAGGTAGGCTCATTTCGTAAATTTGGCTTCTTTTTTTTTTCAGGGGAAATTGGTGCAGCATTTAGCAGAGTTGTTCTCTAAGAGCATTTTCAGTATTTTTGAATTGTGAATATTTGTTGCCATGCTGCTTGTGAGTCAGAAACTTATTCCATGTCTAACTTTCGTTGTCGTTCTTTTTCCTAATATAGGGTGCTGAATTACCGCCCAAATGGAAGGCATTTCAGACTATCATCTTTCTTGAACGGGTGATGCTGCTATACTTCTCTCTCTATATGTGTGTGTGTGTGTGTGCACCATTTTTCTGTCACTCAAGTACTTCCATGTAAGCAATACATTGATGTTTCTCTCACTTTTGCATATGAATTTAATATTATTACTCTGGACACCATGTCGATGAATTAACAGCGATTTTCACGCTGAAAGTTATGCCACATTTTCTCCGACTCACGCTATGTTATCCGAATTTGAACTTTGATGAAATGATGGTTCTGATGTGGCATCTTACAAGTATACACACATCTTTGTAGGATGATGGCCTCCAAGATTCAAGGAAAATTGCTGCGTTTGATTTTGATGGTTGTTTGGCGGAAACTTCTGTGAGAAGGTAGTATTCACTAATCCTTCAGACAGTTGTTGTAATGGCTATGTATTGCTGATGAATAAGTTATATGTTTAACATACATGGACGGACTATTGCAATAAGTTACAAGTTTATAACACACAATTTATTGCATATTGCACCTTGTGATAAATATATTCTGAGTCTATCACACCTCAGCCAAGGCCTTGTTGGTTCCTGACACTAAATATATATATACACACAGACACTGAAAGTATCATGTTTTTACGTATCAAAACCCAAGTGACAGAGTCGGAGATGCAATAAATTGATGGATGGATTTTTCTGTTTAATGCCACTGTTCTATTCTGTAGACCCTTTTGTCTTGAATATCCTTGAAAGCATTTCATTCTGAAATCTGATTTCTGTCTTCAGTGGTGCTATGTTTGTGACAACCTAATGTTATTTTGCAAAATCCAGGGTGGGTGCAGATGCTTGGTCCCTCATGTATCCTTCAATACCAGAGAAGCTTCAGAGCTTGCACAATGATGGCTATAAGCTGGTTTGCCTCTATTTAAAAAGCTATATAACTTTCTCCCAGTGGTTTAAAAATGCTACGTTCCATCATTATGGATATGTGGTCAACTTCAGACTAGTGAACTTGAGGCGTTTGATAAAATCAGCATTATCTGTGCTATATCATAGTAGTTTTGTCAATGTTATAAACAGGTTATCTTCACCAATGAATCAAACATTGACCGTTGGAAGAATAAGAGACAGGTAGCTGTGGACTCAAAAATTGGAAGACTCGACAGTTTCATCAAGCTTGTGAAGGTCCCAATTCAGGTGAATTATGGTCCTTTTATATCCAATCATATATGGAATATCCACCTGTCCAGATGAATTTGTCATATGGGCTCTAGAAGTTTGCTAATAGGATTATTTGCGTTTACGACTTCATATTTTGGAGAAATGCGAGCGATTAATTTGTGTTTCCTTGTTAATTGAATTCAGCAGATTCTTCTATACCATATTATTTAGAAATTTGTCTCTTTTCTTTCTTTTATATTTCTTTATACTTTCTGTTCTTAGGGAAGTTTGATCCATTATATCAATCATTTCTGTGCAGGTCTTCATTGCTTGTGGATTCAATTCTGCCCAACAAGAGGACCCCTTTCGGAAACCTAAACCAGGGATGTGGCATATCATGGAGCAACTGTTTAACTCTGACATTCCAATTGATATGGACCAGTTATTCTCCTAAATCTCAACTCTATTTTTTTTTTTAGAAATTCAAAACACCCCTCTTCCATTTTTTCCTTTAGAAATTACTCATTATTATTTTTTATTGATTTTCCTGTTAAGATGTGGCTGATTACCATTATAAAAAATTCCTCTGTTGATCCAGATCCTTTTATGTTGGTGATGCGGCTGGACGACCAAATGATCACAGCGATGCTGACATCAAATTTGCACAGGTTATTCTAGTCCTTTCACTGAACTTTTGATGCAATATACTCCCTCCATCCCATAAAGATGTTCCCAATTTGACTTTTCAGACAATTTAGTGATGTATTTTTCTTTCCATTACTACCCCTAATGAACATAAGAATCACACAAAGGAACACTAATCTTATCCCATCATCCACATCCATTCCACTCAAATTTTGGAAATTTGCTTATTTTAAACTATTCAAAATTAGAAATGTGACTTTCTTTTTGGGACAAGAAAAATGGAAAGTGGGAACATCTTTATGGGACGGATGGAGTGATTAGTAGTTTGTTTCCCTAATCCAGTCAGGCTTGGGGTTGTGAGTTGAAACTAACTTGTCAGCATCTATCTAAATATGATTGCTTGATGCTGCCATGTGAGTTTACGGTTCAGAAATGTCTAGTTCATTTATAGAAGAAGCCCATCTTGTTTCATCAAATTAAGATCAGTTTTTCATGTTTTTGGCCATCTTTTTTGCGTATGTCAACTGTCATCTTATTCTGGTCTGCATAGCTCAATATGATGGCTGAGTAGTACTGATTATACCCTATAAGGTACCATGGTTCAGCCCAAAAATAATCGCTTTAATGTATATTGGTGTGTCCACATGCTTTAGAAAACCCTTTTTCTTTATGGAAATATCAACTACGGAGATTTGAAATACGGATAAATGTAGTGAAAGTTTGTATGCACCTTATGCTAGTTGAAATTTTCTCCTATTTAAGTCTAAATAAGCTGTCTTTACTGAAGACCCTTTTTGTGGTTGCAGGCCATTGGATTGAAGTTTTACGTTCCAGAGGAATACTTCCCTGTGTGAAGAAGAACTTCAAAATTTGTGAAATCTGATTCACAAACTTCCATTCATCACTTGAATGTATACTTTTGGTTAGCAGCAGAATGTGATCATGGTATCTCTGTTTGTTTCAATTCCAACCTTAATTTTTTATTTAATGAAATGCTCTCTCTCTCACTCTCTCTCTCTCTCTCTCACACACACACACACTTAAGTTCCTCAAAACTGTGATTTTAGACATAAATTTCAGTAGACAATAGTACTTATACATAGTATGATAAATTTCTGACAGTATCTCTTAGCCAACAGCCTCAAACACAGAGCTAAAGCTTCATTTCTTCCTACCAATCTCTCCCTCCACTAATGCATGCCTTGTCAATACAATTTCCTTGACAAGATTCTTGTAAGTAAATGGTCTGACAGCTGCTCGTAAGAATAGGCCAGGAGGTGCTCTGCTCTTCTTGATCTTCTTCTTATTAGGACCATATCCAAACTGCTTCCATTCTTCTTCACTCACTTTTGCCCTGCTAATCCTCATCGCATCCTCATCGCCATCTTCTCTGGCTTCTTCCTTGCTTCCTTCCTCTTCCTCTTCCTCTTCCTCTTCCATCTCCTTCATCTGGCTCTTGTATAACTTTGACGTGAACTTCACACTTTGTTTCGCAAGATCTTCCATAGTTTCATTGCTATTGATAGCTTTCTTATATTCCTCGTCCCAATCTTTATCTTCTTCCGGGTCCAAATCATCTACTTCATCATCCTCACTCGCTTCTGGTTCCACGATTATATCGTCATCATCGTCGCTACCATCATCCTCGATCCAATCCTCAACGTCCGTTTCGCCGGCATTTCGACTGAGATAATCATCATCATCCGGTGCATCACAACCTAACTCCTCTTCCTCCAACTTAGCTTTCCATTCATTAGTATATGGATGCAACAATTCAATCGGATGATTCCCAAGCAAGAACATCAAACACTTTGACTTCTTCTCATCGCTCAACTTCTCATAAGCTTTCACCACATCATCCACAAATGCCTTCGGATTCACCCTCACAATCTTACACAACCCACCAAAATAAGTACACAATTCAACCCTCCCATCATCATTCTCCAACTCAAACTTGAAATCATTTTCCGTTTCCGGATCAAGCAAAGGAGTCATTGCCTTGAAGAACTCATCTTGAGGCTCAAATCTAAGCTGGCACACCGGCCTCTTCACATATATGATATCAGGCCTCATCCAAGCCGCACATTGTGTAATCAAAGATCTTGTTCGATTCCCTAACCTACCCATCAAACTCCATTTATCCAACCTTTGTTTCCCAGCCTCAACAACAACTTCACTAACCAAAGTCCATTGCTCCCAAGGCAATTCCGAAACTCGCCATCTTGGATGTCTAGCAAACACCCAATAGTACTTAAACCCAGCACTCGGATCCATTGATCTCAACCTTTCCCCAAATTTTGTTTCCATTTCAAACCGTTCAATATCCTCCCACTCCTCTTGATCCCTAACTTCACCAATCAAAGTCACTCTCTCATCCGAAAATCGACCACGAATTGGCTCTCCCAACACCACCCCACGCCAAGAATAAGGCCCAAATTCACCATACTTGTACCAATCATATGGATGCTTAAGATTGGGATCATCTTTCTCCATAAACCTAACCATTCGATCGTAACCAAGTCCAATCATTTGTAGCTGTTCTTCAGAGAAATTATTTGCGTAATTACCATGCGGGTTCTTCAGCCTGTAAAACAGGTTCTCAGCGTACTGCTTACTTCTCCGGCGAATGTTCCTCTTGAGTTCACGGCGTAAGTCGGCGTCACCAAGGATGCGTCCGGTGGAAGGGCCGCCAGGCTTCTTCTTGCTGCGGCCGGCGAATGCGCGGACGTCACGGCGGGAGGCGGCATTTTGAGAGTGCGACGTAATGGAGAGGGGTTTAGGATGAAGTTGGATTAGGGTTTTGCGAGGAGGGATTGAGAATTTGGGGAGGAAGGATGAATTGAAAGAGGAGAAGGAGGGGTTTAGGGTTTTAGGGAGAGCTGGGTTTTGAGTTAGCATTTTGGATTGAACAAAAAGATGGGCAGATAAGGCGACTCCTATTTTTAACTGCTCAGGTGTGCAAATTAATTGCTTTCCAAAATTATTTATATTTGTATCAAACATTTTACAATTCTAAATTTGTGTTAAATTTAACTAAACCACCTATTTTGAATTTTCAAGACAAACTACCCCTTTATTTTTTCACTAAATCGCGTGGTGGTAACATTTTGATAAATAAGTAAAATGGCGGTGACATTTTAGAAATAATTGAATCTTCTTTTAAAATTATTTTTTTAAATAATCAAACATAGCCAAAATCTTGTAAAAAACGCGTTTTTTCGTAAGTTTATGAAAAAACGGGTTTTAAAATTATCGTAAAACCCGTCACATGCGTCTTCTTAAATTGGAAAAATCGAGCTTTAGCTTTGAGCGGCTAATTGGGAAGGAAAGGGGGAAATCTGATAACATTTGTTCAAGAATTGTCGGAAACTGCATCGTGAGAAACGTACAAGTGCAAATCACCAGCAACACCACCGTCAGAAACGAATGAAAATTGAACAACGCCGACTACGGTTTCATAAAAAAAAATAGAAATCCAAAATTTGTTAGGCAAAATTAATACTCAGAAATCAAATCGAAATTAGTGATTTAGGAACGATTTTAATACCATATTAAAGGAAACGCCCAGAGCTCAGTAGGGCTTCTCTCGGCTCCGTTTCAGATGTGCAAACAGGAAAATACGTGCTTTTCTTCACTTGATGCGAGAAAGAGGCAATTCCTATAGAGCTTTTTTATTAAGTTTATGGATAAAAGAGTGCCAGTGGACATCTAAAAAAATGCCAGGAAACATCTAAAAAAGTGCCAGCTTCAGAGTAAAAAAATGTCAGTGCACGTCTAACAAAATACCGGTGTTAGTGTAAAACAAGTGTCAGTGTTAGTTTAATAAAGTGCCAGTGTTAGTGTAACAAAGTGTCAGTGTTAGTGTAACAGAGTGCCAGTGTGAAGAGTGCTAGTTCATGTATATAAAAGTGCCAGTGTAAAAAGCGCCAGTGCCAGTTTAACAAAGTGCCAGTGTTAGTGTACTGGCATTTTGTTAAACTGGCACTGACACTTTTTACACTGACACTTTGTTACACATGCACTGACACTTTGTTTACACTGGCACTTTGTTAAACTGGTACTGACACTTTTTTATACTGACACTTTGTTACACATGCACTGGCACTTTATCACACTGACAATTTGTTAAACTAGCACTGATAGGTACAAACGGGGAAAACAAAACACGTTTTTCCTAAGTGTCAGAAAAAACGCGTTTTTTGTAAGACCATGTCCAATAATAAAACTACCAAAAAACATTCTACTACCCTAATATCACGACACCTCATCTTCTCTCTCCATCCACTTAATCATTCAACTACTTTCTCAACTACACCCCCACAATAAGATAGTTTAGTTTAAAATTCAACTCCTCCCAACTCATCATTCTATACCCCACCACTTTTTATTTTATTTACAATATTTAATTTTATAATTAAAAAAATAATAAAAATAATAAAAATTTATTATTAAAAATAAATTATTAATATTTTTATTTATAAATTCGAGATTAATAAAAATAAGAGAGGATTTTTTTTTGGTGTACAACTAAAAAGAAATTTATATCATTTTATAGAGAAAAAAATTTCCAGAATTTTCGCAAAAAAAAAATAAAATAAAAAAAATTGTTGTTAAATAATTGAGCTCTAAAATCGGGGTTGAAAATAAAAAGAAAAAATATGGGGAACCAATCATCTCTCGCCATGTGTCATTGCAGGAAAAAATAAAAAAAAATCAACACGCGCCTTCTCACTGTGTGTAACCCACGCGCCAAAGTTGGTCCAATTGGACGCTGACGCGTGGCATTGCGGGTCCCACAATTTTTTCTTCAACCTGGTTGAACCCTCTCAACCCCTCCCCTTCGACCACCCCCCTTTCAACCCCTTATTGCTCCCATTCAACTAGTTTACCCCCATTCAATCCCCCTCTCAACCCCTTTATTGGACATGGTATAAGACCAACTCTCAAACTTATTCTTTGAATGTTTTAGATTTTTTACCTGTATAAAAGTAAAAAATGTAATACATCTGAAAAATAAATGTAATTTCGTCACAATCGTGAGACAGTCTCTGGAAATAATAAAGAATAGTGTCATTACCACCAAACACCTAAATACAGATGATAAATATACTCCCTCCGTCCCATACCTAGGTGCACACTTTCTATTTTGGGCATCCCAAACCTACGTGCACATTTTCTAAAATGGAAAGGAATCTTTACTATTTCCTCCACTCATTCTCTCTCCTACATTATTTTAATACTCACAACACCATTATAAGTTACTATTCCCTCCACTCATTCTCTCTCCTATTTTATTTTCACACTCACAACACTTTCAATATAATACTCTCTCCCTAATTTACGTGAAAAGTCAAACTAGGCATGTAGGTATGGGACGGAGGGAGTATGTTCTAATTTGATTAGAGGTCTTGAAAATGTAAATGTAGTAGCATTATAATTTATTTATTTTTGAAGAATATAAATTAATGTTATGCATGATATATAAGTATCAATTATCATGTAACAAATAATTTTTCATGAAGAAAATATATTTGGATAAAATATACTCCCTTCGTCCACATACTTACTTCACACTTTTTATTTTGGGCGTCCAAATATATACTTCACACTTTGTTTTTTACCTAAAATGGAAACTTTATATTATTAAAATATTAACCCTACCCCACTCATTCTCTCTCCTACATTATTTTAATACTCACAACACCATTATAATTTACTATTCCCTCCACTCATTCTCTCTCCTATTTTACTTTCACACTCACATCACTTTCAATATAATATTCCCTTCTTAATAATCGTGTAAACAATAACTGTGAAACAAGTAATTGAACGGATGGAGTATTCATTATAAATCTGATTTGTCTGTATATTTATTTTATTTTTCTGAAAAAGCTTCCCATATTCTTAAAAAAGACATTCCATTATCATCTTTTTCAATTTCTTCTTCTTCTTCTTTGCCGGTCTGATTGTTTCTCTTATCTTCTTCCTTTATCTTCTTCTTTCCTTAATTTGATTGATTTGTAAAATTTCAAAATTTGCATTTATTAATTGTAATTTTGTCAATTAACAAATGTAAAATTTAGGGATTAATTTTTAAATTTGTTGTTTTTTGTTGCTTTATCTTGTTAAAGTGTTGAATAAATCATGTTGCCTTATTTCTCATTTTATTATATATTTTCTTCATTTTGTTAAGAGCCTTTGCCTTCTTTCCTTAATTTTTGCCTTCTATCATTTGATGGAAGTCTTTGCATTCTTCATTTTGTTGGGAGCCTTTGACTTCTTTCCCATGTGTTGAGAGCATTATAATAATTTTGGTATTTTCTTTTGGTGCAATGCTTGATATGTTTAGTTGTGCATTTAATGCCGACTCAAATGCATTTCTTTCTCTTTTTTGAAAATCATATTTTTATCGTGCGGAAATTTTCTAAAGGCCATTATTGAGCTGTGTCCAAATTTAATTGTAGAATCATTTGTTCATCACGTTATACTTTCCAATGACATCCATTGGAGATTTGTTTCGGGGTTGACTGTCAACAGTCAAGATGTGTTAGGCTATTTATTTATGTGTATATTTTAATTGCAAATATTATATTTCGTACGAGTTTGCGGAGCCTCAGCTTATTGAAATTTATTAATACAATTATGTTACGTGTTGTTTGCTTTTAAAAAAAAAATAAAATAAAAAAATTCCATCACGTATTACAGATCAGAATGCTGTCCCGAAATTTCCCAATTTCCATTACCGGTGCCGGATTCATTATCAGTTCCATCATCAAAGAATCTATTCCGTCGTCAACTTTACATAAACACAATACACAATCTTCCTTTCCCACATCAATGGCGTAATCAAGCAAACAAACAATTAGATTCTCCACCCAATGGCTCGGAGAAATCACCTGACCGATGTCGGATCCATAGCCTGCAACGCCCTTACCGAGTTGGGCGCCGGCAAGGAAGGCTGGCTCGTCGACAACTCCAATCTCCTTTGTGCTCTCGACACTCATTCTCTTGCCCTTTCCACTCGTTACCTTGTCCTCGTTCTTGATTGGTCTGATGGACCCGATCCCGCCAGTTCCAGGGTTAAGATTCGACCCAATTTGTCTCCCATTGAGGCTGAGTACATTTCTGCGCTTGAGTGGTTAGTGTTTGATGATATTAGGGTTATTGCCATCGGAACGTCTCGTGGGTACTTGTTGATTTACTCACTTGGTGGTGATCTTATTCATAAGCAGGTAAATTTATGAGAATTCGATGAAAAAGCCTGCGGAAAGATTATGGTTAGGTTTTATATTTATGAGTCAGTTCTCTCTAGGTACATTTGATTAATCACATTTCCTAGTAAGGATACGCTGTCATTGTTTCATGTTCTATTTTTTTTGTTTTTTGTTCGATTGGGTTTATTTGCTCTGATTTTGATTTTCCCTGCTCTGGTCCTATTTGATGAATTGTTAATTCTAGAACCACGCACAGTGATAATTGATTTTGTTTGAGGGTGTTGGATTGAGCTCCTTTCTGTAGTATTTTTTTCTGGGTGTACGAGGTAAATTTTTAATTCATGTTCTTACAGATTGTATATCCTGGAAGGATTCTTAGGTTAAGAGTTCGAGGAACTAAACAAGACCTCACTGAGGATAGGTCGTCGGAGGAGGTTTGTGTTGTGACATCAGAGGCAGTTGCTCGGTTTGATGGATCTGACATTCAGGTGTGCGGATTATTTTTTTCTCCGTTCCATCTTTCCCAGTTGTTGACTGGAATAGCTTGCTAGGTGTTAGTTTTGCTGTTATGAAGTTTTTGAGTTTCCATGTTTTGTGGGTATACTTTACTCTTGAAGCTTTATATATTTTGAAAATTTTGAGCTTGGTTTAAGACTCATTTTTTCTGGCAAATGTTTTTGTGCTTGAGGTGTAGAGCATGCTGCAGCGATGGTTTCAGGAAACAAACACACGATTTTGGGATAAAACACCTAGAGACGGAGATCCAGAGGAATCTGGAAAACCTTTTGGAAGGATTCCTTACCAGCTTTGGAATATTAGCAAGTACGGTTCATGCAATGATGCTGCAATCATTGGCATCATGCCTCCTCCATTGATGGAGCTCCAGGTAGCTACCCTCTGTCTTGTGCTTCAACGATAATTGGTGTGTAACTCCTATGTGTCATGCATGAAGTTACATCTTCAAGAAACATATTATAATAATGATGTTTATATTTAACGGACATGCACCACAAGCTTATTTAGTAAATTGCAAATGTTATATTCATAAATCATAAACTTTTGGAGATTGTCTGAAGCTATTCTGGTATTTGAATTCAGCTGCTTTTATTGTTGAGCAGTCAAGTCAGCGCTACTATTGTGCCGTTGGAATCGGAGCGGATGCTGTGATTTCAGCATTCAGGTTAGCAGGGTTTCTTTTCTTAAAAATAAATTATATTTACATTAGCTTTGTGTTATCTTCCTAATGCTATTGTTATCTTCATAGTGCTATTGATAGTAATCATCTTCTCAATATTCTTGTCATAGGCTTTCAGAGGACAGAAGCAGATCTCTAGTTGGAGCCATTCTGTCAAAGGTTGTACCTGCAACATTTTCTACAATAGCTTCTTTTTCAAAGTTGATATGGCGGAGTGAACAGCCGACAAAAAGACCAGAAGAAAAGCCACAATCATTTGCTCGAGGTGAGGTTTCTCGTAACATCTACTTAAGGAGACAGTTTTAGGAAGCTCCGAATAATGGGTGACATTCAATGTGGAGATTTCTCTCATGTGAGCATAGAATTTTGAAGTTCTCTAGTAGTATAGATAGTCTCTTAAGAGTTTTTTCTCTAATCGATTTAGTTCTTCTGATTGCCATCATGCCATTCAGTAATTTTCTCTATAGCTGCATTTGTGGCCTGCCTGACAGAATACTAGACTAAGACTCTTGTTAGAGGTCTATGTTAGTAGGCATAGGTTATTTATTGCAGACCTGAATCTTGTTCTCCAAGTGACTCGGTCACCAAATTTTCTTGTCCCCAAGTCATCTTGGTCTCTTTTCAGATTCTCTGGAACCTTCTTTTTTTGCTTAATTTTTGTCTTCCTGCACTTTTGACTCTACTAGTCTGTTCTCTTTTTCTTTCATTCTTAAAGATCAGAAAATATGAACCTTGATCCTCAATTAGAAGCCTAAGACCTCGAAATTGTTTAGTGTTCAGACAGCTCACATATATGTCATCTGTGATAAGGTTTATGGTGAATTAAGAAGTGGTATAACAATTTAGTAGATGAATCTGTAGGCAAACATGTTACTTCGAATGTTTTGGGACCTCCAATTACACATTTACTTATCAGTCTTCAATAGTGTGCTGTTAAAATTTGAATTCTGCTCCATGGTGCAATCCCAGGGAACCTTACTCTCAGATATCCTGTATAACTGTCATTAAAACTTGAGACGCAAATTTATTAAGTATGCAGGAACACCCTATGGGAACAAGAAAATATTTTTTTAATGTTAAGCTTGTTAACTATTTAACGCCCCACAATTAACTCACCTTTGCAGCAATTATTTACAAGACGTGTATCTTTCGAAAACCTCATAGCTCATTCCATCGCCAGATTGTAGAAATTATACCATCTCAGTCCCAAAAATGATAGGCTTTCCTTAGATAGAGATTTTGCTTGCAGGAATTGTCAACAGCAAATTTTACGAATTATACCCTCTCCGTTATGCTTTTCACTTTAGTTTTTCGCAAAAGAGGGGTACTTCACTTGCGGTAATTTTCTTATATCACATCGACTGTAATCCCCTTGTCAGTTTTGAAGAATGCATAACATGACTCCACAATATAAAACATTACAATTTACATAAATGCAACTGGTCCACTGTACTCACGGGAGCATTACAGGGACCATGATCCTGCATTGCGCATTAAGTCATATTGTTCATGCACTGGACTGGTTGCTATGAGCTCCACTTAGTACAGTACAGTTATGAAAAGTTACGCTCTTAAAGTAATCTCTAGCAAGTCAACCGGAAAATGAACTGTTCTTTTTAGTCTTTAGATATTAAAACTCCCAGTCAATGCAGTTTTCTTCTGTCAATGAAGATCCTTGTTCTTGATTCTGTGCTTTGTCGGCCATCAGCGATCAGTCATACTCCCTCCATCTTTTTTGAACTTGCACTTATTTCCTTTTCGGGCGTCCCATTAGAAGTTGCACCAACCAAAAAAGAAAAGTTTATAAATTTTATTTATTCAATGGGGCCCACTTGTCATACTCACACCAAATACCACTAACTATTCCCTACCCCCACTTTCTCTCTCCTACCTCACTTTCCACACTCACATCACCTACTCCAATAACATTATTTCTTAAGCTCCGTGTTTTTCATCATTAGTGCACATTCAAAAAAGACAGGGGGAGTACATACCAGCTCTTTTTTTGTTGTTGTTGCAGCTTTTGCTCTGACATGTCTAAAGGATCATCCAAGAAAGGGTGAGAGGCTCACCTTATCACCTAGTGGTACATTGGCAGCAATAGCGGATTCACTTGGTCGAATCATGCTTTTAGACACTCAAGCCCTTGTGGTTGTGCGGTTATGGAAGGTATCTCTCAACACATATAGAACTGCATTGCTTACATATTTACTGTGATTATGTTCTCAAAAACTTTTTTCTGCAGGGATATCGCGATGCTCACTGCCTGTTTACGGAGATGCTTGTTAATAAAGAGACTGCATCATCAAGTTCTTATTTTGAACATACCAAGAGTGATTATTGCTTATGTCTAGCCATTCATGCGCCTCGGAAAGGCATAGTTGAGGTACTTATTGCATGCTTTTATGTAGATTGTCTGTGAAGCTCTGTTTGTTTCACAGAAAGTGATCTCTGGAAAATATCTTTAGGTTTTGGTGGTTTAGCTTTAGGAAAATGAGTCAATCTTTAGAATATTTTGGATGTCAATTGAAATTACCCACTTTCTAAGGAAAATGACTTGCGGATTCGAGCTATGTAAGTCATTTTTTTGAACAGCTTTGATGTAAATATAAATATGCCAAAAGTCATTTTCGGTTCCATAAATTACTGAACACCAGTAAGTGAATTATTTTACATTGCAATCTCCATGGGAATGATCCTAGGTTATCGATTACCATGAAATGAACGAATCCTAGGTTATCGCATTACCATGAAATGAACGGATCCTAGGTTGTTTCCTTTATTTTGTGAGCTTTCCATAGTCATATTGGAAAACACTCAAAAAGTACATTAATAGTAGCATCTTACATGCATTCGATTCCAGATATATTTATCAAGGAAACACCATAGGTGTTAACTGTTAAATGCTCGAGGCTTACATTGTTTGCTAGATTCTCTATTTCAGACCAAGAGTAAGTTTAATTTGTGGTTACATTTATTTTTTTCTATTTTTTATTTTGTTTTAATGTTCAGCTTGATGCCATTGTCACGTTAGCATTTAGATAACTGGAATGTTTTTTGGCCTCCGTATTGCTTGAATGAGTAATCATCACCGTGGCCTATCTACAGTACAGAGTTAAAGTTCAGAGCGGGTTACTTCTCTCACTAAGGTTTGTTATTGCAGGTTTGGCAAATGAGGACTGGACCTCGAATCCTCAGTATTCCATGTCCCAAAGGAAGCAAAATATTACAACCCACATACAGATTTGGATCATCAATTGCATCTTCTTCATCTTATGTCCCCTTAGAAGTCTTCTTTCTGAATGGCGACTCTGGTCAATTATCGGTTCTAAATAAATCTCTTAGTTGAGGCCATTTCATTTCAGAAGTAAGTTTGTATTATTTTATTTTACGATTTTTTATGATTTTTACCTATTTGCATGTCCTGCCTATAGTAGTTATCTATGTGAAGTAATGGCCTTGATTTTGTGGTTTTTATTGCATTTTTGTTATTTTGAATCCATGTCGGTTACAAGTTCTTTCACATAATGGAATGATACTCTGTGTTTACTGGAAAAGATCTTTATCATAAGTGAAGGCAAATCTGGAAAAGATCACTACTATTGAATGCAAATTGAGAAGGTAATGTACATATAAGGGAGAAACCTTTTCTTACCAAGATAATTTCACTAAAACATTGTTTGTGGTATACCCCTAAAATCAAGAAACTCCACAACGGCCATTAATGGCTTCTTCTCTCTTCTCTCTCCTCTTCACATTCCTTTCTTTTACCCTCCTTCTCCAATCCCTCTCCTCCATTGCGACCCTTTTAAGGTCAAACCTCATTTCCGAGTCCAAATCCAAAAAAGACATTCCCCCAACTACATTCTTTGAAGTCACCAAGCCCATCCAACTGCCCAAAACAAAACCTTGCTCAACCCTTGTTCTTCAACATGACTTTGCCTACACATACGGAAAATCCCCAGTTCTTGCCCAATATAGTCCCCCTTCAGATTGCCAGGCTAGAAATTTTGACAAAATTGTTCTTGAATGGCATGCCACTTGTAAAGGCAGGCAATATGACCGAATATTCGGGGTTTGGCTCGGTGGGGTTGAGCTTCTTAGGAGCTGCACAGCTGAGCCAACACCAACTGGGATATCATGGACTGTCAGGAAAGATATTACGAGGTATTATTCATTGCTTATGACAAATCAAACACTTGCTGTTTATTTGGGTAATATTATTGATAGTACTTATACTGGAGTCTACCATGTTAAAATTACCATTCACTTTTATCCTACTGAAGTGAAATATGGTTCTGTTAATAAGTCGAAATCCGATGATTCGGGTCATGGGTATGGATCTTGGGCTGATTTGGTACTACCCATTTCGAGATATTTGCCTTTGAATGATGGGTTATGGTTTGAAGTTAAGAATTCAACTGATCTTCAGGTGAAGAAGTTCAAAATTCCCCGAAATGCATATAGAACTGTGTTGGAGGTGTATGTATCTTTTCATGATAATGACGAATTTTGGGCAACAAATGTCCCCAACGAGTATATCTCTGCGAATAACTATACAGATTATCCTGGGAACGGACCCTTTAGGGAGGTTGTGGTTAGCTTAGATGGTTCAATAGCAGGGGCAGTTTGGCCTTTTCCTGTTATATTCACTGGAGGAGATAACCCTTTACTCTGGAGACCCATTTCCGGCATTGGGTCATTTGACCTCCCATCTTATGACATAGATATCACTCCGTTTTTAGGGAAAATTTTAGACGGAAATACCCATGAATTTGGCTTTACTGTCACAAATGCTTTGAACACTTGGTACGTAGATGCCAATTTGCACATTTGGCTAGACAGAAAGAGTTTAAAGACAGAAGGAAAGCTTATGAATCAAAAGATCTCACCTCTCCATGTTTCTTTCTCCTCCAACTTCTCAGGTTTGAACGGAACTTTTCTGACGAGTGTCAGAAGGTCAATTCGGTCAAAAGGTTGGGTACATTCATCGCATGGGAAGATCATGACCAAGTCAACTCAAGTATTCAACTACAGTAACATTATGGTGATGGGTAAAAATGGAAATCTGCAAATTGTAAACCAGGTAATAGATTTCAACGACAGTGTTTATACGAAGAAAAAACAATCTTCTTCTGCAATGCGTTCTTCAAGGAAATCATATAAAAGGTTTCCGTTTTACTTGTACACTGATAATGTTGATCTGGGAAATGGAAGTTTTGCTTCCCATGCGAATTTAAGCATGGGTTTTAATGAGAAAAAGATTGAGGTTTCGGGTTCTGAAACTTGGGTCAGTTCGGTCAAGAATCTGCAGAATGGTCAGGGTTTGATGGTGGTGAACGGGCGGTTGGTTGTCAGTGGATTAGGGAGTACACAGCAAGCGTATAAATATGTTGATGATAAATTCTGCTATTTTAGGGATATTATAAGCTCGGATTATGCCATTCTTTTAGATAAAGAAAGTAATACTTGCGGGAAATGAAATAAGTAATCTGGGTTTTGTTTTGCTGCTCGAAACCACTTTTCTGCCATTCGATAATAAGAAATTGACATCAATTTGGCCAGTCTAGTCTAGTGATTTGGCTCGGTTTCGAACAAAAGGTCGGGTTGCAAGCGATTCGATTACATCATTTGGTCGCATATTAATTAGACGTAATCAATAATAGTGTATGGGATGTATTGAGCAAGCAAATTTTGTGCGATCTCTAGACATATTCAATGGGCAAGCAAATTTTGTGCAATAAATTAAATTTCAAGCAATCACTATAAATAATTGTACATTAAATTTGCGAAAGCATAATAATAGCCATTAATGTATACATGATGAACCCGGATCTATCGCGATCATAACAGCCTGAGTCAACACCGCGGCTGCAAGACCGTCAGAGTTAAGACCGCGGATAGCTAGAACGCTAGAGTCAAGACCGCGGGTAGCCAGACCGGTGATCGCGACTGTCATGATCGCGATATCTATGACCGCGCCACCCGTGGCCGCGATATCTATGCCCGCGCCAACCATGTTGACCGCGCACAATAAATATTGATCGCGGTCTCATATCAGACTCCCGATTATTCCACCAGACTCCCGGTTAAAGCCAAAGCTAGTCAGATGAAAGCCTGTACCTACGCGGACACCAATAAGCCGGCTTGTACCCATCGTATTAAATGGTGGCTCAGGCACCCACTATGCATATAAGGCGTGGTGCCAACTGTGCTCTGTATTTGTTCTTTCAGTGACATTCCTCTACAGTAAATCTTGCTTTATTGTACGAGTCCACTAGGCGGGGACACGTGTCCTAGGTCAAAGACAAAAATATCCTCCAGAGCTGACATCATTAAGCAGCTCTCTCAACTATAAATATCAACCTTTGTCCCCATGGACAAGGTAAGTGACAAATTATCATTTGTAAGTCACATTGTCTAAATCCTAAACACACAATTCACTAAGACATTTCAAATCTTATTCTCAGTTATAAACTCTCAAAGATCTTATTCTTACCCCCGAGGGCCTGAGTTGAATTAAACTTCGGCTTGATCTCTAGCCGTGCTCATTTTCTATTTTCTTTGTTGTTTTTTAGGTACAAAGCAATACAAACCATATAATATACAAAGTGAGACCCCGAAAGTCGAGGTGAATCGATACCACTTGTGAAATCCGTCTTATGATTTCTCGTATTTTAGTTTGTTTGTGGGCCAAGTTCGACCCCAATATATTAATCTTAAAATTAATAAATTAATTAGACTCCATAAATAAATGAAATTCCCATCTCATGGAATCTTTAATCATTTTTATTTGATAACCCCAAACAATAGAATCCTTAATTGACGGTGTTATCGTTAATCCCGTATATTGTTAGTTAATCACAAAGCTCCGTAATTGTCCTCTCATTGTCAAAAAACCTCTTCAACTTCTCTCTCACGAACTTCACAACCACCAGTAATGGCTTCCTCTCTACTCTCTCTCCTCATCTTCTTCTCTTTCTCTCTCCTCATCCTCCAACCCACCCCCTCCATTGCTTCTCTCCCAAGATCATCCCTTTTCAGATCAAACCTCATTCTTGAATCCAATTCCACAAATGAAATCTCCCCAACTACATTCTTTGAAGTCACAAAACCCATCCAAATCCCCAAAACCAAGCCTTGTTCAACCCTTGTTCTTCAACATGATTTCGGCTTCACTTATGGACAATCCCCAATTCTTGCACAGTATAATCCACCTTCAGATTGCCAGGCCACAAAATTCGACAAAATTGTTCTTGAATGGCACGCCACTTGTAAAGGCAGGCAATTTGATCGGATTTTTGGGGTTTGGCTTGGTGGGGTTGAGCTTTTGAGAAGCTGTACGGCTGAGCCAAGAGCTACTGGGATTGTGTGGACTGTCAAGAAAGATATTACAAGGTATTATTCATTGCTTATGAAAAATCAAACACTTGCTGTTTATTTGGGTAATCTTATTGATAGTACTTATACTGGAGTGTACCATGTTAATGTTAGTATTCATTTTTATCCTGCTGAAGTGAAATATGATTCTGTTAATAAGGCGAAATCCGATGATTCGGGCCGTGGGTATGATTCTTGGGCTGATTTGGTACTACCCATTTCGAGAAATTTGCCTTTGAATGATGGTTTGTGGTTTGAAATTGAGAATTCGACTGATGTTCAAGTGAAACAGTTCAAAATTCCCCAAAATGCTTATAGGGCTGTGTTGGAAGTTTATGTTTCTTTTCATGAGAATGATGAATTTTGGCCTACGAATCTCCCAAACGAGTTTATTTCCGCAAATAACCTTACTGGTTATACAGGGAATGGACCCTTTAGGGAGGTTGTTGTTAGTTTGGATGGTTCAGTAGTAGGGGCAGTTTGGCCTTTCACTGTTGTTTTCACCGGAGGTGTAAATCCTTTATTGTGGAGACCCATTTCCGGAATTGGTTCATTTGATCTCCCATCATATGACATTGATATAACTCCATTGTTAGGAAATATTTTAGATGGAAAGACTCATGAATTTGGTTTTAGTGTCACGAATGCTTTGAATGTTTGGTACGTAGATGCTAATTTGCACATTTGGCTAGATGAAAAGAGTGTGAAAACGCAAGGAAAGCTTTTGAATCAGAAGATCTCACCCGTTCATGTTTCTCTGTTATCAAATTTTACGGGGTTGAATGGCACATTTCTGACAAGTGTGAGTCGGTCCATTGAGTCATTTGGTTGGGTACAATCATCATACGGGAAGATTATCACCAAGTCAATTCAGGAGTTTAATTATAGTAATATTATGAAGATTGGTAAAAATGGGGATCTGCAAGTCGTAAACCAGCTAATCGATTTTAACGATACTGTTTATACGAAGAAGCCATCTTCTGGGAGCTATTCAAAGAAATCATATAAAAGGTTTCCGTTTTACTTGTACTCTGACAATGTTGATCAAGGAAATGAAAGTTATACGTCAGTGGCAAATCTAACTATGGGTTTCAATGAGAAAAGATCTGAGAGTTCTGATTCTCAATTGTCTGCAAGCTCACTTAAAAATTTGCAACATGGTCAGGGTTTGATGGTGGTGAAAGGAAACTTGGTTGTCAGTGGATTGGGGAGTACACAGCAAAAGTACAAATATGGTGACGACAAATTCTGCTACTTTAGGGATATCAGAAGCTCAAATTACACCATTCTTTATGATAAAGAAAGCAATGCTTGCAGTAAAAGAGGAAGAACTCATTCGGGTTTTGGTTTGAGTAAAAGGTGGCCGTTTCCTGCTCGAAGAGCTTTTCTAGCATCTGGCTCCCACGGTAATGAGTAATTGACATAATTTTCTTCAGTCGCGTTGATTTTTCAAATGCTTCATAAATGAAATATTCAGAGATAAGAATTCTGGAATATCTATGTTTTTGTTAGATTTAAGTGTATGATAAGTCTTTGAATTGTGATCTAATGATTTTCTAGTTATTTTCAAATAAAATTGTTTTCTTAATATTTTATCTCTGCCAGGCAACTAATTATCTTCTCGAATGAACTCATGCTAATCTGAGAGTGCTTATGGTGGGTTTTGCTCCTTCATTTTAGTTCTACGCCTATTCAGTCTCTTATCCACTGCTCGAAACACTTCATTGCCATCATGGATAAAAATTTACATCAAGCCCTTCTCTGAATAACTGCGTTCTAAATCTTCACCGAAATGCGGTTAGCTATGACTCACTCACATTACTGCTTCGTACTCCCTTCGTCCCCCACCAGGCAATAGAACTGATAGTGTGTGTTGTATTATAAGAGCACCCACACATTTCATTAGTATCGAGACTTTTTGGGAGATATCCCAAAACAAATCTGTATGGGTTAGGCCTAAAGCGGACAATATCATACTAATGTAGAGAGTAGTGGTGGTGATCCGGTCCTAACATTTTTTCCATTCTCTTCTCATTGAAATGCATGACCATGCTTTACAAGTTTTCAGCAGCAAGGAAGAGATTGTACACATTCTTTAATATGCCAGTCTTGCAAAGAGCCTACCATCAGTCTTGACTGCTTTACTGCCGCGCTCCTGCCGGCCTCTACAATGCGGCCACGACACCCCCATTGTGGTACTTGTAAGACAGATGTTATGTGAGGTTTAGTGGTCTATTTTTGTTGTCATGTTATAAGTAAATATATAGGGTGTTATTTGTAAATATCTAAAGAGTCAAGGTTGTATTTGTAACTGTACATAACTACTCCCATAGATATATCGCAGAGGCTTCCAGAGGGCTGTAACGACGCCCTGTTGTTTTCCTCTCATGCCTTCTGTCTTCTCTATCTACTCTATGCAGATTTACATGCAGTACTCGACAGACGAAATGATTTTGAGCTAGGTGGGAAGCACATTTTATCAAAACGATCTCAGCAGGCGGCTGCTGGAGCGGGTCCTGGATCCTATTCCCCACATCTGAGATGACAATGACTGCTATGGCTTAGATGGTCCAGAAAGACATCACGAGGTATCGCACGTTGCTTAAGTGTTAATGGTAGTAATCACTTCTATACATACCCTACTTGGAAGAGGCTATGAATTTCTGGTTGTCCTTAATTCTTATACTGAGCAATTAGGTTTCAAGAGAAAATTGTTATTGTCTATGCAAAGTGTGGAAAAGGAATAAGTATATCTGCATTTGGAAGGAGAAAACCATATCTATCATTTGTACAAGTCATTTGAACTGTATTCGACAATACTGTCTAATCTATTAGATGCTTGTGAATTTCGAACCCAAAACCTTCTCAATGGGAAAATCCTTATCAGGACTTTAAATACCGCTCAATCAGAAAGTCTTTTTTTCTCGATGCGGTGTGAAGCTTCAAATTTCTCAATATTTGGTGGGCTAAAATATGACGTTCTGAATACCCCTCAATCAGAAAAGTCCTTTTTTCTCGATGAGGTGTGAAGCTTCAAATTTCTCAATATTTGGTGGGCTAAAATATGACGTTCTGAATACCCCTCAATCAGAAAAGTCTTTTTTTCTAGATGGGGTGTGAAGCTTCAAATTTCTCAATATTTGGTGGGCTAAAATATGACGTTAAAAATGGTAAAATCATGAAAAGAGATTTGGAACAAAATGTATACAAAACTAAAGAAAATATTATTTTAGCAAAATGATTTCCAGACAATAATTAGTGTGATTAATTAATAAATTATTTGAAGAGGAATCCGATGGTACTATATGTGGACCTAATTTAAAAATGCAATAATATATAATGTGGGACATATCACATCATAATTCCCAAGTAGGGTATACATACCATCATATTGTAAAATCAAATTTCCTTAATATTTTGACAACTTGACCATATAAAAATATATGGGTACGTACGTACATATCAGGCTCTAACATTTTTTAAATAATATTACAAAAATAATATAGACAATTCATCTATATTAAACTCTATTATGGAGAAAAAATAATATTTATATAGGAATAATCTTTTCTACTCCTCCAAGAGTTTAATACGAAGACATACTTATATTATATAACATTAATTCCTCGATCGATCCAACGGTCTTTCACCGCTGCTACATTAATTATTTAATCTTCGTCCGATTTTTTCGCTAGGTGAAATATCTGTAGACGACGAGCGAGTGATTGATGGAGAAGTTGGCAATGCAGAAAACATCCCCCGGCCTCGGTGCTTGATATCTCTATATAGGAACCTGGAAATTAAGGCAAATTTCAAAAATACTGTTATTTTTGAAGCAAAAAATACAGTTTATTGGGACTGCAAATGCAAATTAAAATCAAATGAAGTCCTGATTGATATGCATGATAAAGAAAATGAATAATTCAAAGCACTTTTTAAATTTTATTATAACTAAATGCAGCTAGAAAAGTTAAAGGCTAGAATAATAAAGCTAAATATGAACTGAAGTTCAATGAACCAACGTTCACTTGTCCATAATTATTGGTAATTTTGACATGGTTGGGTTTACTCCTATTCCTATATTATCGATTGTTCAATGATTGCTATTATCATGTAGAGTTAACTCTCAAATATATTTCCCCGCCCCAAAATGATTTTTTTTCCTTCTAACACGAAGATGTTTTGAGCAATAATTTTAGTTTAATCTAATATCATAATAAACAAGTAAAAATTATTATTGATAGTATGTATAATGGTATATAAGTAACAAGTTTTAAATTAACATTAGAATAATTAAATTAACCTAAATTTATTGCTCAAAAATATTTCATGCTAACGTAAAAAATAACAAAAAAAAATCATTTTGGGATAGTGGGAGAATTCGTTTGAGCAGGGTAGATTCTTTAATTCGCCCGATAATGTGAATAAATAAATGAGGTGTCCGCTAACTAACCTAGGCAAAGACTTCCTCCGTCCCACTTTATTTTATTTGATAATAAAATTTTGGTACAAGATGTAAGGAAAAATAAAAGGGAGAATTAGTGAAAGAAGTTGTTGTGAGTAGGAAAAATAAAGTAGAAGAGATAAAGAATGCAAGAAATAGTAATTTGATTGGTGTTGTAAGCATAACAACTTGTCATTTTCGATAGTATCAAATGAAGTAGAACAGATCAAAATGGAAATTAGTATCAAATAAAGTGAGAAAAATGAAGTATATAACACGATACATACAATATATTGTACGTATAAATAAAGCACATTATTTAAAACAAACTTTGACAAATCAACTACAACATTTATTAATTTACTAATTTACTAAGAGACTAAGTATTTCCCTCAACATTCTACTAACTCATTTAGGTGTCTTGATTGCTTTGGTAGTTTGTTGAGTGACCTATGCATAGAGTAGTTACCAAGAATGCAAGAGTTTGTCTAGAAAGTACTCCGTCCGTTTCTGAAAGATTGTCCTATTATATATTTTGCAATTATTAAGGAAGAACTTCACCTTCTTGTACCTTAGTAGATTTGCACTAACATTCATGCCTAAGTTTAGAAATGAGACATACTTTTTGGGATAAGTCAAAATAACAAATGGGACAATCTTTCAGGGACGAAGGGAATATATTATTATTGATTTTCATCTTATTTTACTATATTAAGTATGATTTTTCTAACGTGTGCGATAAGGGTATACGTTGTTATACGTTAGAAAAACCATATTAAGTAAACATAAGTGATTTTTTTTTTTTTTTGCTACTTGATCATTTACAAAAGTACAAGACATGATGAACAGAAGAATAAGTATTCACTTCAGGTATCATTGAGAGTGAGAATTACTACATATTTATCGCACAGCTAAAGAAAGAGACATTTTGTAATTAATTAGAATTTCTTTAAAGTAAATTATAACTAGTTAATGAACAAAAAAACAGCTGGAAAAACACATACAAATTAAAGTATAATTTGTTAAAAATCGATAAGAAATCAAGTAAGATCCACCAACTAGATCTGCTGATGTAATTATTCCACCAACAAGCAATTAACCAGTTTTATATAAAAATGGTGAATGTCAAATACTTGTATATTCATCTACGTATTTTACATTGCCAAAATCTTAAAAAAAAAATGCGTTTTTTCTTAAGTTAAAAAAAAAAAGTGTTTTGTTTCCCCCGCTAGTCAGTGCCAGTGTAACAAAGTACCAGTGCAACAAAGTGTCAGTGCATGTGTAACAAAGTGTCAGCGTAAAGAAGTGTCAGTCTTGGTGTAACAAAGTGTCAGTGAAAAAAAGTGTCAGTGCATGCATATTAAGTGTCATAGTAAAAAGTGACAGTGTTAATTAGTGTAACAAAGTGCCAGTGTTACTGTAACAAAATGCCAGTGTAAAAAAGTGTCAGTGCATGTATATTAAGTGTCAGTGTAACAAAGTGCCAGTGTAAAAAAGTGTAAGTGTTAGTGTTATTAAGTGCTAGTATAAAAATGTTTTTTTCTAAGCTTAGAAAAAAATGCATTTTTTTTAAGACCAACTCATTTCACATGTTTAATTATACAGAGTAATTCTTTTTTAGTTTTTTTTTTTAATTCTTGAAATATAAACTATAAGGTAATGTGATCACATCTGATGTGCCCATCCATATCCATATATAGCGATCAAAAAATGGTGCAGAATCTTAAAAAAAAAGTAGATACAAATGTGAACAATTTAGGGTTTAATTTTAGTCCCTTTTAGAATTAAAATAAATATAAAGACATTTATTTTGGGACCAAAAAAATATTATATAGATAGAGAGAGTACTAACAAGTCAATGCAAATTAGGGTTTTCAGCCCCCTTGTAGTCTAGGGTTTTGATAAAGGGTAAAGATTTTCATTTCAAATTTCTTGAATTGAATAACATTTAGGCATTAATTATAACTACTTAGTAGATCATCTAAACCATATTATAAATAATAAATTTACTATCTCAATCAGTAAAAATAAAGGAGCAAAATGAAATTTACCTCAAGTGGAAATATTATTCAAGAAGACTGCATCTGAAAGGTGGAAGTATCTTCACTAGCCTTCATGGGATGCCTCTTTTTCTTCTTCTTCTTATATGGAATTCCTCGAGCTTTCGCCTGAGAATCCCTAACTTCGCGTAAATAAACGCGTATTGAACCGCTAGCAAAAGGGTTCATTTCCGGCAACCCACCGTTCTCTTCGTAGGCAGCTCTAAGCCTACCAATGAGGGCGTCAAGGCTACCCCAAGCTTGCCTAAGAGGACAAGTACAAGGGCCCGCTGGATCGGGATGTCCAAAGAAAACACACCCTCCTAAATGAACCTTAGTTTTTCCAAACTGGTCGAGGTAACGGAGGAATTCTAGTACGTGACTATAGTTGCACTGCGATAAAGCTACCGGAGGTCTTTGATTCTTTAGGTATTGTCCGAAAGTGTTCCAATCTCGCCTTTTTTGGGACTCATATCGGCTTAGTTGAACTGCCACCGGTGGTTGTGGCGGATGATCACCACCACTTCCACCACCACCGCCGCTGCCACTACCACCACCTGATCTTGATGATCCTTCGCCTAAATTTTCGCTAGACATACTGAAAATTCTTGATCAAAATTTTGGGAGAGGAGAGAGAGGGGAAATTTGAGAGAAAAGATGGAGATGGAGATGGGAAAATAAATAAAATGATCATGGTTTTTTTTTGAGAGGACACGATAGGGGTCCATTTTGAAAGTGCTTTAGCTCTTCTTTTTCTTCCTTCCCATTGAATTATTTTCTTGCTTTAATTGGTACTATTAGCATTAAGTATACTTTTTAATTAATTTATTTTTCTTCTAATTAAATAATTACAACTGTGCTACCATCATCTAATCAATCATTATCAAGCATATTAGCACAAATGGGATTATAATTAACCTACTAGCTAGTTAGTAGGTATCTAGTGAGTTATGGACTCATTCTTAAGGTTTAATTATCATCTGCCTTCAGATTGATTATTACTCCGTCCGTTTTAAAATAAATGATATTAAAAGTTTATTTTTTTTAAAAAAATATTGATAATTATTTATTTTGAAAATTAAAACAAACTTCAGGGAATCGATATGGGATGTATGGAATTAAACAGTAAAAAGAGAAATAAATATACTGGACAAAAACATAGAATGATTCCATGTTTAACTTGAATAAGAAACTTGTCTCTCCATAATCTAATTTTTTTTATTTATAAAAATCTTGTAAGAAATCTAATACGGATCCAAGATTTTATAATTAATCGATCGAAACCCATAATTGAGCATGTAATACGACACGAAACCTTAATTTTTTCGGTTTAATCATAGTCAATGATTTCGGAGAAAAATAAAATAAAAATAAAAATAAATTGTAATGATTTGTTAAAGATATTGAATACTACAACACACCAAGAATGAGTTTGCAATATTATTTTTAAAGAATAATTATATATGGTTTTTCAACAATATCATTATGTCATGGGGTTATGGTGAATAGATGGGTTATTAATTAATTAATTAATCTACTAAGAAATAAGCCACTAATTAAGCAATGGCCTTAGAATGGAATAAGCACTTTGTTGAGAACAATATTTACTATTAAAAGAAGATGAGATTTGGGTGGAGTTTAAGTATCAGAAAGGTCAATATTGACATTTCAGGAAAAGCCAAAAAAATTATTCTAGTATTTTTATGTGGGAATTAAAAAAAACAAAAAAAAGAAAAAAAAGTAGCCCTTAAAATGGAAGAGAGAAAGTGGAGAGAGATACTAATTAAAATCCTAGTCCTCTATATATAAATTTATGTTATTTGACTCTTGGGTGGAGAGAGGAGAGGAAAGGCATATCTGATATTCTAAGAGGATTTGGTTGACTCCCAATTAAAGATTTTGTTCATATTTTAATTTTAAAGATTTAAAGCTAAAAACTAAAAATATTTGATAATTTACCAGCCCAAAAGTAACACAAAATTTCAGAAAAAAATTGTTTTACACTCGTTTAGGGTAAACCGTGTTTTCAAAATACACGATTACAATTTTTAAATAACTGATTTTTTTAAAAACATGCGGTGACATTTTTATAAATAATCAGAACTTATAAAAATTTACATCGATAATTGTCGGACAGTATAACCAACACTTTTAATATTATAAGTAGCACTTTTTATCACTAGGTCTGAAAATATTTTCAACACTACTACTACCGCACCATTTAACACTATAACATACAATCCTTAACACTATAGTCCTTTAACACTACCACTAGTCCTCTTTTAACAAAGGTTGAAAGTGTCCGTTTGAATGTTTATAAGTGTCGATTTGAATGTTTATAAGTGTCATTTTGAATATCTAACACTTTATAATTATATTAGAACTGATAATTTATAATATTAGAACCGACACTTATGAAAAATTTGTTTTTCCATCTCCTAGTTATAGTATAAAACACGTTTTTCATAATACCGATTCCAAAATAATTATCAAGAATATTCAATAACAATAATACACATTAATTAGGTGGCGTTCTCGAATTTTAACGAGAGATTTATTGAAATCATTCAATAAAACATCATTCTTAATACATAAAAACTCGTAACTAGACCTTTCATTTTGTAATCTTTGATATATCAAATGTTAAAAGATCGCTTAATGGTCTCTCTAACTATACCAAATTTAAAATTTATGGTGCATTTAAGAGAGTCAGTGTGCTAAATCTTAAAATTTTAAAGGTAAAATTAAAAAAAAACAAAAAAACCAAGGGATTCAAATCACTATCCCTATAAATAAATTCGCCCCGATAAACACAGTATCAATTAATGATATTGTACTGTTATACAACGCGTTATAAACAACAACATCAATACTATCTAGTATCGCAAATACTTTCACCTCAGTAAATTTGGACATCGTTATCATCAGTACTTTTGAGATTTGTTTTTTTGTGAGGTTTATGCAAGCGTGTGTGTTGCCATTAGGAAAGAGAACTACTCAATAAATCTCTACCTTTATGGATGTGACATTAAAAAAAATTCAATCTAATTAATTGTGATGACCATGGTGGTAATAATAGTTTAAGGATAATGAATAATATTACTGGTGCTAGTGATTTATTATTATTTTTTTTTTTGTTGTTTTTCTCATCCTTTTCATTGCTTTTGTGCTTTTTACTGAAATAGTAAAGCCTCCAAGGTTAATTACCCATTGTACCCTTAGGACATGTTTCCTCAATTCTAGCTAAATATAGTGAAATGTCAAATATTACTCAAGAACATGCATGGAATTTTGCGGGTTGTCTCTTTTTTCTATATAGTGTCCAACTTTCACATTCTCTAAGGACAGGTTTCAATGGAGCCATAGCATAAGTGATGTTTCCCTTTCTAATTACAAAACAATTTTTCATTAAAGTCTTGGCCGCTGGGGTCCATGGTTTGCGATACACATCTTTGAATTGTGTGACAGATCAGATGATTCCCCAATTTTATAAATCATTAATATATATTTGATCATTGAACATTGTATAATTATTGAACGTCATTTCAAAAAATTACCCTTTCCCCTATCTCACACGTCAAGTGGGTGTCACTAATTTGCTCGAGATTTACGGTGTGCATTATTGAATTTAGTGGATTATTCTTCAGTAAGACTACATATGCCACAAATTTCTCCCAAGGCTTCCTTTTTTTTTTAATCTTTTACGATTCCTCCTGTAATTATTCCTAACTTTTGATTTGATACAGTTTAAAGTTTTTAGACATTTAAGGAAAAAAAAAGCCAAATAACACACAAAATTGTGTGTGCAGTTAGTTATCTTTAATACATAAAATCTTAATTAGTGTAAGAAGTTAAAATATTTAATTAATTATCATTTTCTAAAAAAAATATAAAGTAGCACATATTTAATTATAAAGAGGAAGTTTTGTAATAATTAGAAGTGAGTGTATCTAATAATACTCATGTCTGATCTTAATTCTTAATATGGAGAAAATTGACACTTTTCAATATTAAAGAGGGGCATCTGCCCCCCTTTGTCTTCATGTAGCTCCAGTCACTCTCTCATCCAACATTTTTAATAATTTATCCAAAAAAAAAAGAAAAGAGAAACTGAGAATATGGTAAGCAAACCTAATCAAATTATATAATTGTGTGATTAAACAACTAATGAGCAAGTGTTAAGTCTCAACTACCAAGTCTCCTTGTAGTTTCTATTGGGTTATTTTCATGTACATCAAAAAAATTCTAAGTAATTGAGCAATAACCAAAACAATATTTGACAATTTGACTACTCTCCCATTTGTTGTTCTCATATGATCTCTTTGCTTGAATCATATCAAGTCATTTTATCAACAATTTGTTGGAACATTAACGATCCATTAACCATGAACCGACTCACAACTAGATTAAGAAGAGAAGGTGAAGAAGAAGAAGAATAATACGGAAGCGTGTACCTTGTGATTCCATGATTGTGTTCTTGATCTTGTTCTTGAATAAATGAGAAAGTAGGGAAGAGTAGATCTTCTAAATGATAAGTGCCCTTAATCTCTTTAATCTTCAATTACTTAGGAAGAGTTTTGACTGAATGAGAAATGATGTAACTAGTAGATTCATAGGCTTGATGGATAGGCCTTTATATAGGAATCCAAGGGGCATTTCATTTAGGGACTACACCCTTTCATAAAGATGATGGTGTGAAGTTACCATTATGCCCATCATTTAATGGTACTTACACCTAATGGAATTCTACACATTTTGTCTATACTTTAACATTATTAAATAATTATAACAAATGGAATTAAATAACACATATTAATTAATCCATGTTCTAACAATCTCCCACTGGATTAATATTAATATGTATCTTTTACTAAATAAATTCCTTAATCATTTATAATATGAATGACAACCCTTATGTGCACGTTTATTGTCATCCAACACAATCCCGTCCATTAGTCTTATAAGTATAGGGACTAAAGGGGCAATGTTGTAATTGATTCGCAACTAAACCCACATTAATCACATATATATATTCAACTAAACGACATAGATTAAGTATAGATATGTAGCATGGAATATTAATGAATATATATGAAGAACGCATATATATATTCTCCAACTAGTCCTACTTAACCAAATGAGATCAATATAAATAATAACACAAAGAAATAGATAACAACACAAACTCCCACTGATTTAAGCATTATCAAAAGTTGTTTCACCCATATGAGCAAAAGATGCTCGTGAAACATCAAAAGAGATTACACTTTACAAAATGGATCCAATAACATGGAGTTTGATCCTATAAATTGTATATCTATTTGTTCATTTTATACTTATTTCTCTTCAACAAGAGACATAACCATAGGATGTCTTTAAACATCTTTGCATCCACTAAAACATAATCGGAATACTTAATGATCTCAAAAATGATCCGATTTTATATACATAAGCATGTAGTTTAATGTTTTATAGGTACTTCATCATTCTTTTGGATGCGACTTAATGTTCTTCTTTCCGAATTGCTTTGGTATTGACTCAAGCATCCCAATAATAAATACAAGGTCTCAGTACGAGTACGTACTTGCGCATACATTAAGCTTCCTACTCACGGTGCATAAGGGATATTTTCCGTATACTTGGATTTAAAATTAATCTTTAGGACATTTACTTTAAACTGAATTTATCTCCCTTAGAGACAGGGGTGTCATGTGGTTTACAATTTTCCATGCTAAACCTTTGTAATACCTTCTCTATATAGCTCTTTTGTGATAATCCCAAAATACCTCGTGAATGATCACGATGAATTTGGATTCCCAATACAAAAGATGCTTTACCAAGATCTTTCATCTCAAATTTGTTTGAGAAATTTCTTAGTTTTTAGAAGGTCCTTATCATTACTAGCAAGAAAAATATCATTCAAATATCATCCACATATAAGATCAAAATAATAAATCTACTCCCACTGAACTTATGGTACACACAATCTTTACCAAGATTCATTTCAAAGCCAAATGAAAGAATAACTTGGTTAAATTTTAAGTACCATTGACGAGATGCTTGCTTAAGCCCATAAATGGATTTCTTAAGTTTACAAACCAGTTGACTAGTTTGATCCGAATTAGTCACCATTTATGGTTTCTTCATATAGATAGTTTCCTCAATGTTGCCATTGAAAAAAACTGTCTTAACATCCATTTGATGAAGCTCAAGATCATAATGTGCCACTAATGCCATAATGACCATAAAAGAGGTTTTAGAAGATACCGGAAAAATGTTTCTTTATAATCAATGCTTTCCTTTTGAGTAAATCCATTAGCAACAAGACGTGCATTATATCTTTCCATATTACCTTGCTAATCCCTATTGGTTTTAAATATCAATTTATAACCAATAGGTTTTACACCTTCAGGTAATGGGACAAGATCCCAAATGTCATTGTCTTTCATTGATTTTAACTCCTCATTAATGGCATTGATCCACTTATGAGAATTAGAACTATTAATGGCTTCATGGAAGGTGATTAGATCATCTCCCACTAAACCTAAGGTGTCCTCATTCTCCGCAAGATACATATCATAAATATCCGGAATAATATTTCTTCTTTCTCTAGTAGATATCCTTAAGGGCACCGGTTCATCCTCATTTTGAGGTTGTTGAATTTCATTATGTCCAACATTTTCATGTTGTCCGTTATTTACGGGAGTCTCTATATTATTTTGAATTGTATGTTCTTTGTTGAATTTCAGGTACAATTACTTGATTTTCAACAGGAACTAAAGTTTGAGGAACAAAGAGTGGTTCCTCTAACTCTTCAAATTCAAAATCATTACTATTTCTCCCACTAAATTCAATATCCTCAAGGAACCTAACATTGTCAGTCTCGAAAAATGTTCTAGTTTTCGGGTCATAAAATTTATATCCCCTAGATCTCTCGGCATACCCTACAAAATAGCTACTAACAGTATTTAGGTCCGCCTTGCCCTCATTAGGCCTATAAGGTCTAGCTTCTGCTGGACACCCCCATACATGAAGATGATTTAAGGACGGTTTCTTATTCGTCCATAACTCATAAGGGGTTTTGTCGGTAGCCTTTTGAAGGTGCTCTATTGAGAATATAAGCTGCGGTTTTTAATGTTTCGCCCATAATGAGTGAGGTAAAGAAGTACAAGAAAACATACTTCTTACCATATCCTTAAGGATTTAAGTCTCTCCAATATACTATGCTAGGTTTACCCAAAGATGGTGTAGTGAGGACAATCCTACACTCTTCAAAATAGCGAATATAAAGGACCCGGACGTTATTCACCCAATACGTTATACCGTCCGTAGTTTTCACTACCATGATCGGATTTAACGTTCTTAATAGTCTTTCTTATGCCTTAAAAGACTTGAAAACGGTCAATGATTGAAACTTTACATGAAGAAAATAATGTATCCATAACGAGAGTAATCATCCATGAACGTAATGAAATATTGTTGACCATTCCATGAAGGGTTAATGAATGGTCCACAAATGTCCATATGAATTAGTTCCAAGACGTTTGATACTCTCAAAATTCTATTTCCTTTAATGTTTGTAATTTATTCTTTAAAACACTTTAATGCAAAAGTTTTATCCGGAGTATCAAGTTGTTTTTAGAATTCCCTCCGACATAAGCTTTATCAATTCTCCCTTTGGAGATATGACCCAAACGCCTATTGTAACGACCCCAATCCTAGGCACTCATTTTAAATATTTAAATTATCTGCTTTTAATATTCATGTTATCTTTATGTGTTCAATTATGTCTTTAAATTTCTTAAATTAAGATAAATTGGGTAAGAAGTAAATTTAGAATCTTTTGAGAAATTATTAGACATTAAATAAAGAAACTTGAAGAAATAATAAAATTGGAAATATGATAAATAGTATAGGAAGGTTAAATGAGTAGGATGAATTAATGGGATAAAGATTTATTTTAATGAGAGTGGAAGCCTTTGTTTTAGATTTTTATGGGGGGGGGCAATTATTCTTGCTCTCCCATGAGCTTGACAAGTGTCCTTCCCAAAACCCCTCCTCTTACTCCCCTTAACCGGCCCCCTCCCCCTACATCTTCCTCCTCACTCTCCTTCTCCCTCCTTCATTTCATTCTTACTTCCCTAGAGAAATCTAAGAAATCTCCCATGGAAACTCCAAGCACCAAGTGTTGAAGCCAAGCAAATCCTCCATCAAATCCAAGTCTAAGAACATCCTTGAAGTTGGATCACCTAGAGGAAGCCATCAAGTTAGAAAAATCAATCTTCCATATTAAAACCTAAGGTGAGTTGTTATGACCTCCTTTCATCTATGTGCTCATGAACTATCTATTGTTGTTCTTGGTGTTGTAATTGTTGTTATATGTTTTGGGAATCTTCTTGGAGTTAGAAAATGGATTAATGACTTAAAAAGATGAGTGGTTCATGGGGGTTGAGTTAGATTTTAAGGAATGGATGGAATTCGAATTTGTTGAAGTTAGGGTTCAATGAAGATGATTTAAAAGGGTTGAAATGGGTAGAAATGGTAGTGATAAATAATCTAGGGTTACTTGGTTTTGGAGTTTACATGTTTGTTTGGGACTTGGAAAAATGAAGGTGTTCTTGAGTGTTCTTGAATAATCAATGGTAGAGGGAAAGAAGAACTAGGGTTAAAATCTGAATTGGGCTGGCTGGAGGCTTGGGCGGTCGCCCAAGGGGGGCTGAGCGGCCGCCCATGATGGCAGTAGGTTAATTGGCTTGGAAAATCCACTTGGGCGGTCGCCCATGTGGTGAGGGCGGTCGCCCATGTTGGCAGGAACATTTAACATCTTTGGAAACCCACTTGGGCGGTCGCCCAAGTGGTATGGCGGTCGCCCATGACCCCGAACCAACCTTTCTTAAATTGAACTAGGATCATTAACAAGTTTGTTTGGCCACTCATAAATGATGACTCCCACCCAATAACAATTAGTAGAACCTAATCAACCGGATACAAATTGATCCTCTTTAACCTAGGTTAGAGTAGGATACCTTGGCTTGGCCATGACCTTTATTTAGTCAAAGTGGAAGTGTAGGAGTAGCTAAATATTGTTCGGAAGTGGTCCAAACTTGAGAAGTAGGTCTTGCACTTTTATTAAGATTATTCAAGGTTGAGTAATGACTTCGTAGGGTTGGTTTATGATACTTGGTGACCTTACTTGCCCATACTCGAGGTAGTTAGCTTGAATCATGTTTAAAACCATAGGCCACACTATTGTATTTAATGTATATATATCACGTAGCATGATTATCCCAATTGTGGATTATTTGGTATATGGTTGTGTCGTATTTCCGTTGTGGATTCCCTGGTATGTTGCTAGTATTGTATTCCGGTTGTGGATTACTCGGCATGTTGATTTCATTGTTCCCGGTGTGGATTATGTGGTTATATTGTTACCTTAAGTGAACTCATATTCATTTGGTGATATGATGCATAGTGTATTACTTAAATGTTGCATTATGATGTTGGTTGAACATGAGTATATTTTACCATGTTGCTATAGTATTTATCCCCTTTGTGGATTACTTGGTATTGTTATATTATTATCCCGTTTGGTGGATTATCTCAAGTATCTATCATGTGCTTGAGCGTGTTTATGTTCGGGTGGGTATGATGGATGCCAATCAATTATGGATTTGTTCTATAAGTGATTGAAGGTACATCATACCGGTGACCTTTCCCCACTCTGTGGCCACGGGGGCCGTGCTAACGATTGTATTGACCCAAAAAGCTTTACGGACACTGTTGCGATCGTTGTAAGGAGGGACGATATTATTTTGGATATTCTAAAATAGGTATCCTTTCTTATATGGATGGTGCAGGGTATGAGTCCTATAAAGAGGTGAATGTGCTTTGGAGGCAATTCACCAAAGAGTGGAGTTTTACTCCCACGTTGTACGACTTATTGTTCGAGACGGGAAAAAGGTAAAATGAGGTAACGTAAGGTGTTTACCGCTTTTATAATGTGTTATGTGCTACCATGCTATGTGTTGCACTTTGTTTGGCATCTTGCTGCATATCATAATAGCTCATTGAGATTTATTCTCACCCCTCTCCCTTTACTGTTTTAGATTCCGAGACAGGTGACCCGAACCCGTGAGGCCGGGGATTTCATTGTGGACTTTGCTTTTGGGGCTTGACAAGTTAAGTATAGGATTCGGTTGTTAGGAGTATTTATTAAGTAATCTTCTTTTATAATTTGTATGGAAAACCCTTTTGTTAAACAAATGTTAATTAAGGTTTCCAATGTAATTGATCATATTACGGTTTAGTAAAGTTGTGGTTGGATTTCCTCTAAGTAGAGATATTATAAATTGATTTTTATTTTGAAGTTTGAAAGGTGGTTTTCTTTTAAAGGCAAACAAATGTTTTAAAATTTAGATGGAATTTCTTAGTTTGAGCTCCCTTAGCTCGGGACACGTGTTAGGTCCCGGGTTGGGGTGCCCACAGTTGGTATCAGAGCTTAGTTTAGAGGTCAAGGGTAGATGTCTAAACTAAGGGGGAATGTGTGGAAATTGACGCCGAGTGTTTAATGCAGGAGTTCGTTCTAATGGCCGGAAGCAAGGATGATCAGCGGAAGGTTCTAGGAATTGAAGAGGATACGAGTATAGGTGGAATACAGAATGAAGAAATGATGAAATTATTCGGGATGTTTGTACAGAATATGAAGACTTTAGGATCAGTTCCGAATCACCCCGAGGGATGTCGAGTGATGGATGGGAAAGGTTTGTGAAGATGAATCCATCGAGTTTTAATGGATATCCGAATCCGTTAAAGGCGAGAAAATTGGTTACTTGAGAAATGAATAGGATTTTCGAGGTTATAGAAAGTCCCAACAAAGAGAGAGTTAGGTATGCCGTTTTCAAACTGGAAGGTCCAGCTGATCAGTGGTGGCAGAATGTGAAGGGAAGTTGGGAGCGGGATCATACGCCCCAGACTTGGGATAATTTCACTCAACGGTTCGAGGACTATTTCGTTTCTATGGTTACAAGGGATAAGAAGGAGATTGAATTCTTAAGACTAAAACAAGGGAACGGGACGGTGAATCGGTATTCATCCGGTTTGAGGAATTAGCTAAGTGTTGCCCTCATTTGGTATCGCATGAAGTGAAAAGGGTTCGAAGTTTGTAACGAGGTTTGAGGAGTGAGTTTAGGAAGGAATTATGGATTGATGGTTCCATCGATTATCGAACGATCATAGATAGGGCATATAAGATCGAAAGGGACATTGAGGAAAATAGTGGAAGATCCGGAAGTGGGATTGGGAACAAACCAAAGTATGTAGGACAAGGATTCAAAATCACTAGAGGACAACCAAGGACTTCGGCTTCGGGGAAAAGAGAGGGGAACATATGGTAGCTTCTTCGTCTAGGCCAATACCCAGCGGTATGGGATGATTTGTGAGTTTTGCAAGAAGATGGGTCACTCGAAGACAAGTGTTGGAGTAAGCAAGGAAAATGTTTGAAGTGTGGAGAGATGGGGCATTTTAGGAGGAATTGCCCAAGGTTTCGGCAGGAGCGAGCTTCAGTCAGCAGTCAGCAAGGTGGACGACAAAGAGGTGGTACCAAGAGAGATAACAAAGGGGAACCGAAAGAGAAGGTCTATGGTCGGGTATGCGTTTCGGGTTCAGGAGAGATAGATCCCTCGCAGGTCACTAGAGGTATATTCCCTGTCTCGAAAGTTAGGAGTCATATTCCATAGATCCTGTTGCATATCATTTATGTTTGGCATCACCTTTTGCTTATATGTGACATACATTGTTGAGAAATTGTTTTATTGTTGGAGGATTCTGCTCTTATGAGAGAATACCTCGAACCCTCTTTGGTTTACCACGATGGTGATGTGGTTACGGCGAGCATGTATTGCCAGTTGGTTTGGTATGATTATTAACTTATGATTTTGAGATATACTTGACCTGGAGGGTTAAGTAGTTGTTGTGTATAATGATAGACTATCATAATAAGTGAGTCTCCTTTTTCCATGACTAGATTGTTTATATTGGTATTTGATATAGGTAAACTTTAATGTGAAATTCTTGTTATATATGAGTATTGAAGGTGAAAATTTTTGAATTAAGACGTAAAGGGTAATTGGTATGTGTTAGACTTGCATAAGAAGCCTTTTCAAAATTTTTATGTGCTAGTTGTGAGTAAATGGTAAATGTGCTCCCGTCGGTATGTTTCATGTGTTGGTTCTGAGTAGGATAAGCAGAATTGTAATCCTTATTTTGATGGCTTTAGAGTAACTAGAATTAATGATCTCCTTGATTAAAGTTCCGGGAAGATCGTGAAAATAATTTGAGAGTTGGGTCAGTAATTCCTCGTGAGGGGTCCCTACGTGCAAGGTTTGGTTAGTATGAGTTGGCTCGAGAGAATTTCAAATTTTGGGTTTTATAGTCTTAAACTCGGATGTTACCAAGGATCTGGTGAGGATTGAGTCCGTGATCTTTGAGTTGGTAAGTGTTACCGAAGAAATTTAAGAAATTCTTAAGAATTGTAAAGTCGTTGCTTGGTTGACTCTAAAGGACGTGTAAATGGTGTAGGATATAATGAGGATGAATCATATTGATGGTGGGAGAGAATAGATGGGCTGTGGATCCGATCCTTACTTTACCGAGTGGATGTGAAGATCTCGTGAAAATTTAAGTGTGTATTACCGGAAGATCAAGGCATAGTGTGTGCAAAATGGGAAGGTGATAGAGTATGTTCGAGGAAGTTAATTTAAATAGAGCGGAATTTTCTTATCATTTATCGAGAATGGTTACAATTGGTTGTGTGATTTAAATGGAATCTTATCTTTTGAAGCACCCTCTTTGGGGTCGGTTACCGATCCTAAGAGTTGGAGGATTTAGTTAGCCGAAAGGAAGAAGTTTGAAGACTATCCAAATTCTGGAAGAATAGGGTGTGTTGTGTGACGGATTTTCCTTTCAACTTGAGAAGTTTAAGTAACCTTAGCAAGTTTACATTCTAGCATTGAGATGGAACCGTATGGAGCTTGGTTCAGGAAGATATTATCGATCTCCAATTTATTGGGATGAAATTAGTAAAGTTAGGCCTAAGGTAATTTAGCGCCAAAGTTTGTTAATCCATTTGAAGTTCTAGAAAAGATTTATGATTTGACTTATAGACCGACTTGGATCAACTTATAGAATATTTGAAGTTTTAAAATATAATATCTTGATATATTTGGTGACTTAAGTTGCAATACTTTTATTTAATTATACTTTCTTGAGGTCGTGGAATTTCGGGTAGTAATAATTGTATGGTATTCTTGGGGTGTTGCGTCATAAAATCGCGTTATTGATGAAATTAGAAATCTTGGGAAGAATCATAGAAGTGAAGAGACTAATTGGGAAGTGAAGTTCTAGAGTACTCGGGTTGTGAGAATGTATAGTAGAATCTTGCCTTGAAGAGTCTAATTGAAAATATTAAGTTAGAATGTGTGAAAGGTAACCTTGGCTATTGAACCTTAGGGTAAGTGACAATCAAATTCGGGACGAATTTTCTTTAAGGAGGAGTGAGTGTAACGACCCCAATCCTAGGCACTCATTTTAAATATTTAAATTATCTGCTTTTAATATTCATGTTATCTTTATGTGTTCAATTATGTCTTTAAATTTCTTAAATTAAGATAAATTGGGTAAGAAGTAAATTTAGAATCTTTTGAGAAATTATTAGACATTAAATAAAGAAACTTGAAGAAATAATAAAATTGGAAATATGATAAATAGTATAGGAAGGTTAAATGAGTAGGATGAATTAATGGGATAAAGATTTATTTTAATGAGAGTGGAAGCCTTTGTTTTAGATTTTTATGGGGGGGGGCCAATTATTCTTGCTCTCCCATGAGCTTGACAAGTGTCCTTCCCAAAACCCCTCCTCTTACTCCCCTTAACCGGCCCCCTCCCCCTACATCTTCCTCCTCACTCTCCTTCTCCCTCCTTCATTTCATTCTTACTTCCCTAGAGAAATCTAAGAAATCTCCCATGGAAACTCCAAGCACCAAGTGTTGAAGCCAAGCAAATCCTCCATCAAATCCAAGTCTAAGAACATCCTTGAAGTTGGATCACCTAGAGGAAGCCATCAAGTTAGAAAGATCAATCTTCCATATTAAAACCTAAGGTGAGTTGTTATGACCTCCTTTCATCTATGTGCTCATGAACTATCTATTGTTGTTCTTGGTGTTGTAATTGTTGTTATATGTTTTGGGAATCTTCTTGGAGTTAGAAAATGGATTAATGACTTAAAAAGATGAGTGGTTCATGGGGGTTGAGTTAGATTTTAAGGAATGGATGGAATTCGAATTTGTTGAAGTTAGGGTTCAATGAAGATGATTTAAAAGGGTTGAAATGGGTAGAAATGGTAGTGATAAATAATCTAGGGTTACTTGGTTTTGGAGTTTACATGTTTGTTTGGGACTTGGAAAAATGAAGGTGTTCTTGAGTGTTCTTGAATAATCAATGGTAGAGGGAAAGAAGAACTAGGGTTAAAATCTGAATTGGGCTGGCTGGAGGCTTGGGCGGTCGCCCAAGGGGGCGACGGCCGCCCATGATGGCGATAGGTTAATTGGCTTGGAAAATCCACTTGGGCGGTCGCCCATCGTGGTGAGGGCGGTCACCCATGTTGGCGGGAACATTTAACATCTTTGGAAACCCACTTGGGCGGTCGCCCAGTGGTATGGGCGGTCGCCCGCTGACCCTGAACCAACCTTTCTTAAATTGAACTAGGATCATTAACAAGTTTGTTTGGCCACTCATAAATGGTGACTCCCACCCAATAACAATTAGTAGAACCTAATCAACCCGGATACAAATTGATCCTCTTTAACCTAGGTTAGAGTAGGATACCTTGGCTTGGCCATGACCTTTAATTAGTCAAAGTGGAAGTGTAGGAGTAGCTAAATATTGTTCGGGAAGTGGTCCAAACTTGAGAAGTAGGTCTTGAACTTTTATTAAGATTATTCAAGGTTGAGTAATGACTTCGTAGGGTTGGTTTATGATACTTGGTGACCTTACTTGCCCATACTCGGTGTAGTTAGCTTGAATCATGTTTAAAACCATAGGCCACACTATTGTATTTAATGTATATATATCACTGTAGCATGATTATCCCAATTGTGGATTATTTGGTATATGGTTGTGTCGTATTTCCGTTGTGGATTCCCTGGTATGTTGCTAGTATTGTATTCCGGTTGTGGATTACTCGGCATGTTGATTTCATTGTTCCCGGTGTGGATTATGTGGTTATATTGTTACCTTAAGTGAACTCATATTCATTTGGTGATATGATGCATAGTGTATTACTTAAATGTTGCATTATGATGTTGGTTGAACATGAGTATATTTTACCATGTTGCTATAGTATTTATCCCCTTTGTGGATTACTTGGTATTGTTATATTATTATCCCGTTTGGTGGATTATCTCAAGTATCTATCATGTGCTTGAGCGTGTTTATGTTCGGGTGGGTATGATGGATGCCAATCAATTATGGATTTGTTCTATAAGTGATTGAAGGTACATCATACCGGTGACCTTTCCCCACTCTGTGGCCACGGGGTGGGGCTGTGCTAACGACTGTATTGACCCAAAAAGCTTTACAGACCTGTTGCGATCGTTGTAAGGAGGGACGATATTATTTTTGGATATTCTAAAATAGGTATCCTTTCTTATATGGATGGTGCAGGGTATGAGTCCTATAAGAGGTGAATGTGCTGGAGGCAATTCACCAAAGAGTGGAGTTTTACTCCCACGTTGTACGACTTATTGTTCAGACGGGAAAAAGGTAAAATGAGGTAACGTAAGGTGTTTACCGCTTTTATAATGTGTTATGTGCTACCATGCTATGTGTTGCACTTTGTTTGGCATCTTGCTGCATATCATAATAGCTCATTGAGATTTATTCTCACCCCTCTCCCTTTACTGTTTTAGATTCCGAGACAGGTGACCCGAACCCGTGAGGCCGGGGATTTCATTGTGGACTTTGCTTTTGGGGCTTGACAAGTTAAGTATAGGATTCGGTTGTTAGGAGTATTTATTAAGTAATCTTCTTTTATAATTTGTATGGAAAACCCTTTTGTTAAACAAATGTTAATTAAGGTTTCCAATGTAATTGATCATATTACGGTTTAGTAAAGTTGTGGTTGGATTTCCTCTAAGTGGAGATATTATCAATTGATTTTTATTTTGAAGTTTGAAAGGTGGTTTTCTTTTAAAGGCAAACAAATGTTTTAAAATTTAGATGGAATTTCTTAGTTTGAGCTCCCTTAGCTCGGGACACGTGTTAGGTCCCGGGTTGGGGTGCCCACAGATTTCCCCGAGAAAGATAACGAGATCCCGTATCTTTCATCAAAATTATTCCCCGGCAGTCAAACGTAAGACCGATTTCCCCGAGAAAGATAACGGAATCCCGTATCTTTCATCAAAATCATTCCCGGCAGTCAAACGTAAGACCGATTTCCCCGAGAAAGATAACGAGATCCCGTATCTTTCATCAAAATCATCAAACGGCAGTCAAACGTAAGACCGATCTCCCCGAGAAAGATAACGGGATCCCGTATCTTTCATCAAAATTATTTCCCGGCAGTAAAACGTAAGGCCGATTTCCCCGACGAATACGTCTGATTTTTCCCCAGCAAAGTCAACGGAATCCCAAAAGCCAACAGAATCTCGAGTAAATTTCGAACTACGAAAGGGCTTGATTCCCACTAGGGATACGTAGGTAGCCTACCATAGGTCCAGCCCCTCGACCAAAACGGTCACCCTCTCCTTCGGCAGCAGACGAAGTCCACCGAAAGGCCTTTTCAAATTAAGGTTCGAGGCACCTAAAAAGCCATCATCATCCAGGTCCGAGGCACCTAAAACGCCATCATTATCAAGGTCCGAGGCACCTAAAACGCCATCATCATCCAGGTCCGAGGCACCTAAAACGCCATCATCATCAAGGTCCGAGGCACCTAAAAAGACATCACCATCCAGGTTCGAGGCACCTAAAACGCCATCATCATCCAGGTCCGAGGCACCTAAAAAGCCATCACCATCCAGGTTCGAGGCACCTAAAACGCCATCATCTCCAAAGGTCTGAGGCACCTAAAAAGCCATCACCATCCAGGTTCGAGGCACCTAAAACGCCATCATCATCCAAGGTCCGAGGCATCGAAGACGCCATCATCAAGGTTCGAGGCACCTAAGACGCTATCACACACAACACTAGGAAAGCGATAAATCGCAATCATCCCCAGCAAAGCGGATAGCCATCAGACCAAAAATGGTCATTCCTATCCCCAGCAGAGCGGATAGCCATCCGACCGAAAATGGTCATCTCTTACCCCCAGCAGAGTTTCTCTCCAGCAACCGACTGCAGAACTCGCTCATCAGGTTCGAGGCACCTAAAACGCCATCATCTCCAGGGACAAAGACCCGAACTACGGCCGGCTTGATTCCCACTCGGGATACGTAGGTAGCCTATCGCTAGGTTCAGCCACTCGATCACTTGATCATCCCGCCAAATATGGAGCCTTACTCTTATCGACGACCCCGCTTCCTTCGAAAGCGCCGTCACCGAGGGGCTACTGTAAGTGCTCCAATTTGAGCTTGTTAGTATTTTCGTTAGAAAATTAACGAAAGTTATAACATTTCTAACAATTACTAACATTTCCTAACATTTCCTAACAATCCTAACTTTTCTAACAAAGTGAGGGCAAAATGGGCATTGTTATTTAAGGATAAACCAAGAAAGGAATCCTAAAAAGCAAAAGAAATGGAAAAAACCCGAATTGGTAAGTTGAAAAACACAACCAGTTTGAATTTTAAAAAGATTATTCCTTGTGTCCAAAGCCTGGAGCTGCATTTAATGAACAGTGCACGCTGCAGGGTTTATCCGCGCGGATGGGATTGTCATTTTCAGAGGGCTATAAATTGAGCCCTCCAGTCACAAAAAAAAGGAGACCAAGAACACAACTCACAGCATTTGGCGAAAATACTTGAGAAAACAGTGAGAATTCTCTAAGAATTGTCACCTTTTTCTCTTGAATCTTCCCAACTTTCACTCACTCAAATCAAACCCACTCACTCTCAAGTTCAAACACTCTTGCATTCAAGCCTTTAAACACCAAAAACACAAGGAAGATAGGTATAACCTCCCTCTCCTTACCCTAAATTCTCTCATCCATGCGTGCATTTTCAAACTACAAAATGTAGTTTGTTCATTTTCTTGCCCTAGATCCAAGAGGATCACCATGAAAGTTCATCTCCATGGATGATCCTCTACAAGGATCAACATTTTCTTCAATGTGTTCTTACTTACTTGCAAATGCATTTTCAAAACCCTAAAAACCATTTTCAAGCATCAAATCTCATTTTCAAAGGATAAAATTCCCCTTCCCAAGCAAATGAAATGCTTAGTCCTAATGTACCCCAAGGATGGTTTGGTATAGTTGATTCACCACTAAAATGTCAAGTGATCACTAACCAAAACCTAGGGAAATGGGGACAAGCATGGATGCAAAAACCCCCTTTTAAATCATATTTTCTTTCTTGAGAAGTTGCTGTCCAGTAGCAATTTTCCAAGACCCCAGTTCATTGTCTTAATTTTTGGACACAGATAAACTTGGAATTTGGTGTTTACTACAAAACACTTTTTGTAGAAAACATCCAGAGATTTCCAGACATATTTTTACTTTATTTTTTGGGTGAGTAAAACTCCTCTTTTCAAATTTTCTTTTAGAGGCCAGTTCATCAGCTTCTGGAAATCCAGATTTCATATCTGAGATTTCCAGAAGGTTTTGACCCCTCAAATCTTCTCGAAAATGGAAAATTACTTCGTACAAATCTTATTTAAGGTGTCTGGAACAACTTTCATTCTCTGAGTTTATCCAGATTATGAAGTTTTAAGGCCCTTGAATCCATTTCAAAATCAAAGGTCCACTACCTTTTTCATTCTGGCAGAAATGACTCTCAACTTCAAAAGGTCTTTTGAGTACCAAATCTCAATCCAAAAATCTTCCAAAAAATCATGGTATCAGTTTAAAGTCTTAAAAAGACATCCCAATTTTTACTTTTCTCAGTTTCAACTTATTTTGGCCAAAACACACACACACACACACAAATGATTTTCAGCTTGGAAGACTCGTTTTACGAGGCATTCCGGGTGCACACTAACGTCCTTCCCGGCGTGTAACATGACCTCCGAACCCAAATCTCTAATCTCGGGCATTTTTCAAAGTTTTGGCCCTTAAAACAAAAATGGCATGGCGACTTCGTCTTTTTCCGGGTTTTATTTGATTTTTTCAAAGAAACGCAAAAAATCGAATTTCTCCCGCGAAATTTGGTGGCACATCATCACACTCACGCTACAAGGTACACCGATAGAATCATCCCGCCATCTTTTCTATCATATATACAGGTTACATTCCACCAGACTAGTAAATTTTACATAACTTTCTCCATAAGCGACAATCAAAACACAAAAATTACAAGAAAAAGTTAAACAACTTTTGCCATCTGGGAAATGATCAAACACATCTGAGGTCGTGGCGACTTCACTGATAGATGATCAACGCTCCAACCGTTCTTCAATTCTTCCCCATCCTGCCTTAGCAGCCTATATGTCCCTTCTCGCACCACACTCGAAATCTGGAATGGGCCTTCCCACTTCTTGTTCAGCCTGGTGTATCCGGGCTTGGCTCCTGTTGCCTCCACGCTCCTTAGGACCCAATCTCCGACATTAAAAGATCTCTTGTTAACACGCTTGTCATGCTGGGCTTTCATTTTCTGTTTGTAGTTGATCATCTTCATTCTCGCATACATTCTTTTTTCATCAATCAAATCTAAATCATTACATCGCCTTTGCCCGTTTCTCGCTTCATCATAACTGGTCACCCTATAAGTCGGCAACGCCATCTCGGCGGGCACCATGGCTTCTGACCCGTAAGTAAGGGCGAACGCGGTTTCTCTAGTTGAGTTCTTGACGGTTGTCTGCACGTACCACAACGCTATGGACAACTCCTCAAACCACGCTCCACCTCTTCCTTCTAAATTTTTGCGCAAGGCGACAATGATCTGTTTGTTTGCCGCCTCCGCCTGACCGTTACACTGCAGCCTATACACGGCCGACATCCAATGCTTGACATTAACCCTTGCACATTCCGCCGAAAACTTTTTCCCAAATTGAGTTCCGTGATCTGAGATGATTGCTCTGGGAACCCCATATCTACACCAAATATTTTCTTGTACAAACTTTATCACCTGATCCTCACTGATTATCGCCAAAGCCTTCGCCTCTGTCCATTTCGTAAAATAATCCACGGCGACAACCACATGCTGGCAACCACCTTTTGCTTTCGGGAAAGGCCCTATCAAGTCGATTCCCCACATGTCGAACTGCCAAGTCGGCACTATAGGGGTTTGCTCCATTGCCGGCTGTCGGGGAATGTTGCCAAATCTCTGACATTTCTCGCATTTCTTCACATACATCTCAGCATCTTTCCTTAAGCTCGGCCAGTAATATCCATGAAACAAGATTTTATCCGCTAGCGCTCTCGCTCCGGGGTGGCCGCCACATACACCTTCATGAATTTCAAACAACACCCTCTGTACCATGCTTGGCTGAACACACCTCAATAGTGGCTTCGAGAAAGATTTCCTATACACAACTCCATCCTGCACTGTGAACCGTGGTGAAGTCGCCTTGATCAACTTTGCCTTCTCCTCGTCAGGCGGCAACTCCCCTGTAAGCAAGAATTCTTTCATCTCTACAACCCAGTCCTTCTCGGCATCAACAATCTCTGAAACAAGCGGCCTGTTGATTACTGGCATCTCTACATATTCTAATAGCGGCTCGCTAGATGAGCCTTGCCCTTCAGATCCCGCTGACCTACTCAATTCATCCGCCCGCGAGTTATCAGCCCTGTCAATCTGAACCAATTCCGAAAACTCGAACCCTTTCAAAAGGTTTCTCGCCAAATTGCAGTATTTTACCAAAACAGCACTCAGGACTCCATAATCGCCTTTCACTTGATTTACAATCAACTGGGAATTTGAATGAATCAATATCTTGGTCAACCCAATATCTCGCGCTAACTCCACTCCGGCAATAAATGCCTCATACTCAGCTTGATTATTTGAAACGTTAAACTTAAACCTCAATGCTTTTTCATACTTAACCTCCTCGTCGGGCGAAGTCAGAGTGATTCCCGCACCACCCTTATCCTTCGAAGATGAGCCATCGACATACAAAACCCAACAATCAAGCGGCCTTTTCTTCTCTATCAACACACTGGGCCCGACTTCCCTTTCGGCCTTCTTTAAAGCATTCTCCATCAACTCCTCCTGCGACCTTGTGAAAGATGTTTCCACAATGAAGTCTGCCAATGCCTGTGCCTTAATCGCCCATCGAGATTCATACTTCAAATCGAACTCATTCAATTCGATAGACCATTTCAACAATCTTCCCGCTGCGTCTGGTCGCTGCAAAAATTTTCTCAAGGGGGCGTCACTCAATACGACAATGGTATGCGCAACAAAGTAAGCCCTCAGTTTTCGTGCAGCCACAACCAAAGCGTAAGCCAGCTTCTCGGCATTAAAGTATCTCGACTCAACTTCACTCAATGCCTTTGACACATAATAAATCGGCCTCTGACCGCCACCCTCTTCTCGCACCAAAACTGCGGCCACTGCATGATCTGAAGCCGCCAAATATATAAACAACTCTTCTCCCTCCAAAGGGCTACACAGCAAAGGTGGCTTGCCTAGATAAGCCTTCATTTGCTCGAAAGGGACATCATACTCCTCATCCCACACAAAGCTCTTCACCCCCTTCAAAACTTTGAAAAACGGTAAACACTTTTCCGCCAACTTGGAAATGATCTCCCCAAGGCGATAATCCTCCCATTTAGCCTCTGTATCTCCCGGATCGACTTGGGCGGTGACATATCCAATAGAGCCTGAATCTTTTTGGGATTGGCCTCTATCCCGCTCCTGTTTACTAGGAAACCCAAAAATTTTCCCGCTGTAACTCCAAACGTGCATTTACTAGGGTTCAACTTCATTGAATTCCTCCTCAGACTTTCAAATGTCTCTGCGAGATCCAGCACATGATCATACTCTCTTGTTTTTATCACCATATCATCAATGTAAGCTTCCAAGTTTCACCCAATCTGTGACTTGAAGACCTCATTTACCATTCGCTGATATGTCGCGCCGGCATTCTTCAAGCCAAATGGCATCATTTTATAACAGAAATTACCCTTGGGAGTTCGAAAAGCCATCTTCGCCTTGTCATTCTCGCACATTTTAATTTGATGGTATCCTGATTACGCATCAATAAAACTGAACACCCTTTGACCGGCAATAGAATCAACCAGCTTGTTTATCTTAGGTAGCGGGTAGCAGTCCTTTGGGCAGGCGGTATTCAAGTCGGTAAAATTAATGCACATCCGCCATTTCTTGTTTGACTTCAACACCATAACTGGACATGCTAAAAAACCGAGAAAACCGAAAAAACCGAGCCGAAACCGAGAAAACCGAACCGAAAAAACCGAAAACCGAAAAACCGATTAATGTACGGTAATTACTTTTGCAGAAACCGATCCTTCGGTTTTCGGTACGGTATTCGTTTGTCATAATCGAGAAAAATTACCGACCGAACCGAATTTCTTAAACTAATCGTTTTCCTTCCTTTATAAGTATATATATATATATACATAGTTTTCCCTTTCCCCTTTCAATCTCTTCCATATTTCTTTCTGTAACCCTAGATTTGCTATAGCGGCCACTCAGTCTGGGATTGCGATAACCATCTTCGTCAAATAATCTTCTTATCTATTACCAACGGTGAGACTCAATAACTCATTCTGATAGTGATTACTGTCATTATCCTGATTATTTGCTATAGCCATCTCGTCAAATCGTTTGCTAAATGTTTAGTTTCAAGTGGATAGTTTTATATACTGATCCTTGCAAATTATTCTCGGCATATGTGTTGAAAATTTTGATTTATAGCTTTAGTTTATGTCTTCTACTGTAAGAGTATTTATTGCTCCATATAAAAAGTAAAGTGTGGTGCCCAACATGTGTTTATAGTTCTGTTTTATATTCAAAGAATACCCCACAGGTGCCTTTTCCTTTTGACTTATTAGTTTATTTATTCTGTATATTTGTTGTCTATTTACTGAATATTTAATTTATTAAGTCATTGAAATGGATGGTGTAAAAGAGTTGATTTGGAAAATTGAACATAAAGTTATGAAGTCTAGTTTGCTTGGCTTTCTCAAGTACAAATAAAATACTCTCTCCGTCCCATAAATTAATGACTAAATTTAATATTTCTCTTGATTTAATTTGTCTTGAAAATATTTTCATCATTCATTTTGGGATAGGGGTAGTAATAAATGGTTGTCCAACACATATACTAGGGAGGCTATAGCTTATAATCACTCAGTTAATTTGAAATCAGAAGCTTATGAATAATACCTCTATCAGATATTTCTCATGAAAATTTAATATAAGAATGTCCTCTACTATTTATGCTTGTTGTGCTATTTAAAGAATTCATTTTTTTGAGTGATTTCACCTCTTTATTTGATATGTTTACATACTTTTGTAGATGGAAACGGTGATTGAAGTTGATGATCAGGATGGAAATAATAATGGTGGGACAGAATTTCAGAACGGCGATGTTAGTGAAAAAGGAAATGCAAATGAAAACAAAGAGACGCAAGATCAAGAAGAGGATGGGTCTAAGAAGGGTAAGATAAGATCAATTGTGTGGAATCACTTCACGTATGTAAAAGGTGCGACATCTTCTAAATGCCCCTACTGTAAGACATTTATAGCTTGTCATTCTAAGGAAAATGGAACTTCTGGTTTAAAAAGTCATCTCAAGTTTGCTTGTCGAACATCACCTCTTTATAAGAAAAATAAGTGTGATATGAAGAAACAATCTGTCTTAAGTTTTAAGCCTTCGGTGAAGGGAGAGGCTGGGGGTAATTCTCTTACTGCTCATTCTTTTAGTGAAGTGAAATGCCGAAGAGCGCTTGCGAGGATGTGTATAAAAGATAATAGGCCTTTTAGCATTGTAGATGATGAGGGATTTCAGGAGTATTCTTGGGAATTGAATCCTATGTTCAAACTTCCTTCTAGGTGGTCCATTGCTAGAGATTGTTTGATCATTTATAAGGAAGAGGCTAACAATTTGAAAAAGCTTTTAAAAAATCAAAATGTCTCCCTAACTACTGATACATGGTCATCGAGGCAAAATATCAATTACATGTGTTTGACTGCCCATTGGATCGACGATGAGTGGGTCTTAAAGAAGAAAATCTTGAATTTTTGTCCTATAGCTAATCATAAAGGTGAAACAATTGGAAAGCTGGTGTATGCATGTTTGCAAAAATGGGAGATTGAGTGGGTTTTCATGGTTACAGTGGATAATGCTTCATCAAATGATGGGGCTATTAAATTTCTGAAAACTATGCTTAGAGGACCCAATGCCATCCTGTAAGTACCCAAATCTGGCTCATGCATTCCGGTTAATTTTCCCGACATTTTCGGTAAGTTTTCCGGTAATTCCCGCACCTTCCCGGCGTTAGGGAGCATTCCGAACCGTTTTTAATTAAATAAGGGCTGAAGGAATCCTTCCTAATTAAGAAACACGTTTTCTTAATTAGGAAGAGCCTTCTAGAATAATGCCACCTTGCATGGTTCTAGAATGCTGAGTCATTCAGGATAAGACCGCACGGCCTCATTTGCAAAGGACCTCGCACCGCACGGCTTCATTAGCCTTATCCGGATTACCTATAAATAGAGGGCCTCCTCTACCCATTTCAAGAACAACAATACATACAATCCATAGCAATACAATCAGTCACTCCCAAGACGTGAAGAATATTGGTGAAGGCTCAAGAAGGTGAAGAAGAAGGCCAAGAAGCTCCCTCCCTCCTCCTTGAAGATCCAAGACCAATCTCTCCTCCTAGCTCCGACCAAAGAAGCAAAGGAAGCAATTGGTAACCTCTCACGCCCTAACCTTGCATTTTAATTGATATACTTGCTCATTGCATTCATATATCTTGCTTGGGACTTGGCATTTATTCATAAAGATCATTTCTTTATCATTCCCTTCCCCTTTGCATGCATTAAGACCTCATTTGTCATAAAAATGTAGTCTTTTTCATAAAGGTGCATCCTTTGCACCCAAAACCCCCATTTTCAAATAAAAATGTTATCTTTATGCATCATTTGCATATAAAAATCAAATCTTTTTTCAATAAAAATGCATCCTTTGCATTCAAAAACCTTTTCTAATGCATCATTTGCATAAAAATCCTATCTTTATGCATCACTTGCATAAAGATCATTTCTTTCAATCAAAAAGCATCATTTGCTAAAACCAAAAATGTCATCTTTTCATTAAAGAGTCATTTTTCATCATGCATTCCCCCTTTCCCCAACCTTGGAACGGACCGGTGTAAAAGTTCTCATCTTTGCATCGTTCCTTCCATTAAAGGTTCATGATTTCTTTAGGAAAAGGATAACCTTGAACCCTATATCTCCGATTATCGCTTAAGAATGAGTATGAAGCCTCTATACGAGCTCGACCGTCTTAAAGCGTAGGATTGATGGGCTAAGGACATTCCTTCCTAAAGAACCTCATCTTTGACCACAAAGAGAGTCATTCTCTCGATCACGCAAGTCCCGAGGGTCCCGAGGTTAAAATGCGATGATCACAAGTCACAAGATGAGGACGGGATCATAATCCCAAATACATAAATTCCAAGGAATCCCGAGCGACAACCAACAAATGGTTTGTACGTCCGGAAGATAACTTGGGACATTCCCTCCTTATTTTCAAACACATGCACACAAGAAAGCACGCAAGCAAGCACGATTAATGAAATCTCGGGAGACTTGCTCCGGCAAGGCACTTTGGGTGAACGCCAAACGTTCTTCCCAAGGGGTAACTTAACCTCCGAACCCATAAAACAACCTTTTTTTCAAAGTTTTGAGGTAATCAAAATGGCGTGGCGACTCCGTTTTTCAAATAACTCGGATGTCTTCAAACTCGCGTGAATCCAAAATTTGGGGCACACATTCACAGTTTGGCGACTCCGCTGGGGAAAACCAAAGGAGAAAAGCTTTATTTTCAAAACTAAAATCGATACTTGGTATATAGGTGGAAACCACTTGCCCTTCCTGTACACTCCCTGACGTGGGAGTTGGGATAACCGGTGGTTTAACAATCCACGTACCAGTATCCCTTTTCGAAAAACAATTTTGAAAAAAAATAAAGCTTTTCCCTTTGAAGCGGGTTAGACTCCCATCGCCGATTTCATTAATCGCGCTTGCTTTCTTTACCATGCATTGCATCATTTGCATCTTGGAATCTGTGCATACTTTGAACGGGAAATAACCCGAAAAAAAATAGCAAAAGGAGTGGAACCTGGAAAATTGATCCATGCAGTCGTACGGCTAATCCTCATAGGATTCTGACCATACGACCTCAGTGGCAATTCCACCAGGAAAAATCATGGTTAATCTGGCAGTCCTAGCAGCTTGGGGCTACTCAGCTCCATGACTGATTGGGGCTCCCAGAAAATTTACGTGCTTATGTGTTGCATTCTCCCCGTCCCGAAAATCATTCCTTTAAAACACATTTATGAAAATCTCTGTTTTAACTCAAAAAGGAACATCTTTAGGAGACCGCACACTACGCGCACCTGATATATCCTGTACACTTTTGCACGCACGTCCTTCAAACCCGAGGGTGGTTCCAGCTGCGATCACGGACAGCCTTACGATGCTCCCTGCGCGCACGGAATCATCCCAACCTCCCCATGGGCAGCCAAATTGTCGACCAATGCACAGTCCGTGTCACACGTTTCAAAAACCGTGACTTTTGGTTGGTTTTTGGTCTAGTCCGTGTCATATAGCCCGCTTGCATACCCACGTAAAGGTCAAGCCTTAGCTCATAACGGAAGCCAAGATTTTCGCTCAGCGAAATTCGAAATTCCGACAAGGAAAAATCGGTGGGATCTTGACTCCGACATTGACTATTGACCTTGACCCGCACGAATGCGTAAGAGTCAAGACCAAGTCTTTTCCAAAAATCAAAAGATCTTTCGCTCAAGCGAAGCTCGCAAAATTCCGACAAGGAAAAATTGGCAAGATCTTAACCGGCATTGACTTCGATTCGACTCACGCATGCGTATGCAACGAAGTTCAATGTGACACCGTGTCATCCGGCTTTTACCGCCCGACCCATGCCTATTATTCTCTCTGACATTACCGAAAGTCAAAACCGTCATTCGCTCAAGCGAAACTCGCCAAAGATCCGTCAAGGCGAGAGACGAGACTTTCCCGCATTGCCTTGACTATAATCCGCATCGCTCGTGCGTTGAAAGGTCCTATGACCCGCTAGACCCGATAGGAGCGTTCTTTACTCCTCGGTCGGTGGGATCCGCGTGCCCTATAGGACCCTCGCCCGGGCCGCCCACCCCGGGAGGTCGAAATACGGGTGGAATACGAGGGGGCTTATAGACGTAGTGACGGAACCCACTGATCCAGATCTAGAGTAGTTGTGAAAAAGAAGGGCGAGAACCCCTTTTCCAACCAAATAGATATTAATAAAAGACACCGTTTTAAGTAAACTTGAAGATTCTAATTTGCATATTTCCCGAGCCTTCACTTAAACACCTACCCCGAGTCTAAACCTTTCCTATCCCTTTCCCGCAGCGAGAAAGAAGTGGGTGAGAACACCGGGTCAAGAACTTGTTAGTGCGAGAATCCTCGGCACAGTTCGCGAATCCTCGGTTTTGTCAGCTTTTCGGTGTCAAAATGGCCAACATGGTAATCCACAACGGTAATGACCAAGCAATTGGAGGGGCTATCCCAGTTCAACCCAAGCCTCACATACGGTATGATGTATGTGATTGTGAAGACTGCTGAGAGTATGAGTATCAAGAATGGATCAATGAGGACGCTCCTTCAAGGAAGAAGAAGAAGAGAAAGTCCACACACAAGCTTAAGGAAAGATACGAAGCTGGGGACAAGAGCGTAGGAACTTTGGGAGAGCCTTCGGGCAAGTTCGACTACTATGTCGGTTATGCCAAGGAACCTGTCAAGGAACCCGTCACCCCAAGCACAGTCCGGCTGATATCCCTATGATCGGCTGATCCTCTTGAAGTAGAAAATTCTGAGTTTGTTGCCATTGTAAGATTCAACAAAAGCTAGCGTATCTAGAAGACGAATACGAGAAAGCCTATAGAGTATTTGGCCAATCAGGGGAAGGATCAAAGTCTCTCCCGAAGAAGACTTTATCGGCATCATTCAAGCCAACCCTCCTATTGGCTATACCGACAAGGTGGCGGTATCAAAGATTGGCAAGGAAAAGATGACCTATCGGCAGTGCGTCGACAAAATGAGCCGACACACTTCAGTCAATGAGTCCAGTCGCTACGGAAGAGCTAGCTGAAAGATTGCAACAAGTTACTTTAGTTCCCTCACCATCTTTCCACAATGCCGGCACATCAATGATTTCCGGCAAGCTTTTGATCGGTTCGAAGTCTCCAACTTTCTCAAGAACGCCGGCAAGACCGCTACTCCCAGGGCAACGGCAAGAAGGAGTGAGATCCCGGTCCAACCCTTGTCAAGTCCCCTCGAGTCAATAAGTAGCATAGGGTCCAGAGTCGGTAGCGTCTATTCAGCTGAGTCGGGAATCTTTGAATTCCAGTCCTCTAGTCATCCGAAGGCCTCACGCCCGAGGATTATGAAAATGTAATCGATGTCATCTTTCCCCTTATCTTGAATGACATGACAAATCTTTCTGATTATCCTCTTATTGCCAACTTAACAAATGATAAATTAACTCAAAACTTAACAACGGTTAATAATGAATCATTTGAACAAGATGCAAACACACTAAACGAACAATACATTAAAGAAATCTTTAAGCGGGTTTCGTAAAAGAGGAAAACCGGGCCCAAGTGCCGAGGAGGTTTTGATAAGTGTGAACTTGGGTACTATCGAAGAACCTAAAGAGACCTTACAGTGGAAGCTTCTTCCAGGGGTTGAAAGGGATAGATTGATCGAGCCGCTCGTAGAATACGTCGACGTGTTTGCATGGTCATACAAGGATATGCCGGGGCTAGGCAGGTTCGATAGTAGAGCACGTAATTCCTCTAGCACCCGTATGCTAAGCCGATAAAGCAAAAAACGAGAAAGATTAAGCCGGAATGGTCTCTACAGGTCAAAGAAGAAATTGAGAAGCTACGCGGGTAGGGTTCATCGAGTCATTGAATACCCGACGTGGTTGTCCAACATCGTGACCGTAACCAAGGCCAATGGGAAAGTAATTCTATATTGGCCGGATTTTCGAGATCTGAACAAGGCCGGCCCAAAGACGACTACCCTCTGCGCAAACATAGACATCCTGGTGGACTCCACTTTGCCAACTACGAAGTCAAATCCTTCGTTGATGGTTTTGCAGCTACAACCGAGATCAAGATGGCCGAGGAAGACCAAGAAAAGACAAATTCCTTCACCACACCATGGGGAACCTACTGCTATACAAGAATGCCATTCGGGCTCAAGAATGCCGGGGCTACTTACCAAAGGGCAGCGACCGCGCTTTTTCATGACATGATCCACAAGGAGATTGAGGTCTACGTAGATGACATGATAATCCACTCCAAAGGAGAAGGTGGGCAGACACTTTGTTGACCTACAAAAATTCTTTGAGAGGCCGAGACAAAGCATTCCATGAGACTAAACCCCGCCAAATGCACCTTCGGAGCGACAAGGGGAAAAGTGCTTGGGTACATGGTCACGGAGCGAGGTATAGAAGTTGACCCCGAAAGATCAAAGCCATCATGGATATGAGGCCACCTCAAACCAGGACAGTCAAGAGCTTCATGGGTAAACCGCGGTACATCGGCCGTTTCGTCAATCGGTTGACCACTATGTGCGAGCCCATCTTCAAGCTCATGAAGAAGAATTTGGACACGAGAATGGACCGAAAGAATTCAGGGATGCCTTTGACCAGATCAAGGCATACTTAGTACATCCCGACCAGTACTATGCCCCCACATAGACAAAACCTCTTACGCTTTATCTCACTTTACATCCACAGAACACGGCGGTTGGGGCTATGCTTGCTCAGAAAAGAAAGACTCTCGGGTAGAAAATGCCATTTACTTTGTCGGTAGGAAGCTACGTGGAGCGAGCTCAATTACTCGGCATGTGAAAAGACTGTGCGGGGCGGGTGCAGGTAGTCGGCAAATTGAAGCATTATATGCAAGCCCACCCCGTGAATTTGGTCTCGAAAATGGATCCCATCAAGTACATCTTTGACAAGCCTTCCCTCTCGATGCGTTTAGCGAAGTGGTCCTTCTTCTTGGCAGTGTATACGACATCAACTATGTGACCGAGAAAGGCCATCAAGGGTCAAGCATTGTCGGACCATCCGGCAAACTTCCCCGGTAATGAAGACGAGAGGGCTGAACCCCAATTCCCAGATGAAGGGATCTTTGCGGTTGAGCCACGAGAATAGATGGCAACTTTTCTTTGACGGAGCCGCTAACAAAAGAGGAAATGGTGCAGGAATGCTATTGGTCGATCCGAAAGATGAGCATACCCCCATAGCCCTCAAGTTGAACTTTCCTTGCCACGAACAATGTCGAGCATGAAGCCCGCATTGCTGGTTTGGAAGCTGCTGCCGAGAAAGAAATGTCAAGGAGCTCGAATTTTACGGAGACTCGGCCACGATCATCAACCAAGTCTCCAACAAGTGGAAGACTGTGGACCCTAATCTGCAATCTGTGTATCATGCCCATATGGAGGAGTTGGATCGGACGGGGCTCCGTAGAAGTGACTTTCCACTACTTGCCGAGGGAAAAGAACAGTTCGCAGATGCCCTAGCTACTCTAGCCTCATTGGTAGAGATCCCGGGAAAAGCCATAAATCCCTTGAGTGGGTAGAAGAGAAGCCCCACCTTACGTTTGTGAAGTGGACTGGGACCCGAGCCCATAAAGGAACCTTGGTACAATCAGGATTACCAATTCCTCAAAGACGGAGAGTCGGCTTTCGAGAGACGAAGAAGGTAGACCAAAGGAAGGTGTCGAGCCAAAAGCTTGCAAGCCCTAAAAGGTTGGCCTCTCATTATGTCATTCTAGGAGGCAACTTTGTACAAGAAACGCTATCAAGGACCGCTCCTCTTATGTGTCACTCAAGAAAGAGCCGAGAGAGTTGATGACCGAAGTCCACAATGGTCCTTGCGGTCCTCACATGAATGCCGAGCCCCGATGCAAGTGATCCTCGAGAATGGGTTACTCTTGGATCTCCATGGAAGACTGCGTCCGGCGCGTCCGAACTGCGACAAGTGCCGGCGGTTTGCCAATCTCAACCATCTCCCACCTCATGACATGTCGCATGACGACTCCTTGGCCGTTTGCAACTTGGGGCATTGACGTGATAGGGAAAATAGCCGGCGGGAAGCAATGGGCATGAGTTCGTGTTGGTAGCCATCGACTACTTCACCAAGTGGGTGAGGCCAAGTCCTACAAGGTCCTCACTTCCGAAAAGTGGCCCGGTTCATCAAAGAAAACATAATGTGCGAAGATATGGGGTGCCCAACGAGATCATTTCGATAATGGGTCACACTTCGAAGGAGGCTGCGATAGGCTGTCGAATTCGAGTTACTCGCCACAAGTCGTCCCCGTACGTACCTCGGACCAATGGAGCCGTGGAAGCTGCTAATAAGACACTCGAGCCGGATCATCCCGAAGATGGCCACCCGTGGTCGTGATTGGCCCGAAAAGCCGCACCTAGCACTCGCCTACGTAACGCTCTGTCAGAGCAAATGGCATACAGGAGAAACTCCTTTTGTCCTAACTTACGGGATGGAAGCGGTTTTACCAAACTGGAGTTGGAAATCCCGTCATTAAGGGTCCTCCTTGGAAAACAAAGGTCAATGAAGTGGAATGGTTGCGCTCCGGCATGATGAGTTAGCCCCGTTGACGAGAGAAGGCTAAAAGCCATGGAACACACCCGAGCCTACCAGAGGCGAATGGCCGAGCGTTTGATAAAAAGGTCAAGGCCGTAGACATCAAAGAAGGTGACTTAGTGCTGAAAGTAAAGCCCCTACCGAGAGACAACCCCCTGGGAAAGTGGGAACCCGTTTGGATCGGCTCCTTATGTGGTGCGTAAGATACCGTCGGGAGGAGCAATGAAGCTTGCGGACTTGGACGGCAATCCCTTTGTCCACCCAGTCAACGGTGATAAACTCCGAAGATACTATGTCTAATAAAAAAAAAAAAAAGGGTGCAAAGAGTAATACCCTGGGCTAGGGCCGAAAACCCCAAAAAGGGCGGTGTCTAGGCAAAAGACAGGTTGCACATATAAAAAAAAAGAAAATCTTAGTGCAAAAAGAGTAATGCCCGGCTAGGTGAAAACCCCAAAAGGGCGGTCTAGGCAAAAAACAGGGTGCACACGAAAAAAATTAGTTCACCGTAATGAACTACGTAGACCTCGAGCCCTTAGCCTTTCTTGTAAAAGGGGAACGTAGGCAGCCATATATGGTTCGGTCTAAACAATAAAAAGGACGATTAAGTTTCCATGAAATATGTCCCGATCAATAAAAAAAAGACATTTGAATTTCCATGAAATGTGTCTTGACTAATTTCTAAAATAATATTTCTTGTTCATTACAAGTTAAAAACTTCTTGATTTAGGTTCAAGCACGGCCTACCTCTTGACTCGCTAACCCGCTAAAAAAAGATCTAAAATACAATAAAATGCCTAAATAAACTAATGTGTTTGCAAAATGGCAATAAGGGAATCCTAAGAAAAGATTTGTCGGTCGTCATTCGCCGAGTCTTCTTTCGCCTTCTTCCCTTTTCCTCGGCCCCGTCGAGTCTTCTTCCTCTTTTTGTCTATGATGCTCGGTGATCCCTCATCCCGACCTCTGCGGTATCCTCACCGGAGCCTCCACCAACCCCGTGTCAATGAGTGCTCTCTCTATCCGAGCACGAGTCCGCACCTCCTCCTCCTCCGAGCCTCGGTCGAAAGGAGCGACCTCGGACAACCTCTTGTACCGAGCCTCCATATCTCTGACCAAATCACCTGATCGGTTATGGCAACTCGCCTTAGCCTCGCCTCCCTCGCGTAGTCCTACTCGAGTCGCAGCCACCCCAATAAAGCTCGACGTCTATCCTCCAAGATAACCCGAGTCGCTCCCATCTCCCTCTCGTACCGAGTCCAAGTAGGACGGTGGGTCAAGATGGTGCTCTTCCTGCTTCCCGAAGATAGCCCCGGGTGGGAAAGCAAAGCAGATGTCCAAGCCCTCGAGAAGAAAGAGAAGGCGGGTTGGATCACTCATATCCAATGACACCACCTCCATGGTCCGGATGTCCTCCCAATCACTCAATGGCTCCTGTAAAGCCCCAAACCGCCCGGATACTAAGCGGGGTAATGTAGAAGGACGACCGGCAATCACGGAACCCTCACAACATAAGACTCCCGAAATATCCTCCCGGTCCTGCAACCTCCAATGTGGTATCCACCAACGGATGTCCGAAGGATAGCCTAGCCATCATCGCCTCCCAGCCTACCCCGTTCCCCGCCGCCTAGGCGCACCTCTCCGAGAAATCACCCAAGGGCACTGAGTCGGCAAAGCCCCGTGCAAAGCCCCGAGCCTCTCCCGCAGCCACAGAGTCAACATAGCCGGACTCCCTGACCTCATGAAACGGTCTCCCGAGCCATCCCGTCGATCCCATTGAAATGTCTCTCCCAAAACCAGGGACAATATCCTTCCCACTCTCAGCCTTCGACCATGTCCAAGAGGCCACTATGACAGCTCCCCACTGACTCAAGCAGCTGAACAAAACAGAATACGCAGAGAATGAAAGCATCCATAGCCACCGTGGTCGCAGCCTATATCTTGGAGACCCAAACCTCGCCCGGGGATATCGTAAAGGTCAATCCTATCCGGGCTACCATCATCCTCTCACCTCTCCCAAAGGAATCCGCAGAAAAGATGCAAGCTTTACCGTCACCGACACGTCTCCGATCAATGGAATAGATATAGCCTCAGCCTCGACCCCCAATCAAGGCTCAAGTCTTCGCATGCGTTGGGACAATTTCGTTGTAAGAAAAGCAAGAAACATGTCTCCGGACGTCCTGTGACTTTGCCGCGGCTCTCAACAGCTCCCAATCGGGCGGGAGATCCCTCAAATGCCATAAAGACTTGATCTTGAAGGAAGAATCAAGCCCCTTGTGATTTTGGAAGTTATGTCTCGCCCAAGATTGAAGACCTGGATAGAAAATGGTCTCGCTTCCCTTTGCAATCTCGACGGGCTTCTCCATCGCAAGAGTGTTCAAAGATGGTGCTTTTCGGTCCAAAATATGCTCTGGAACAATTGGGACAAGTCTAGAGTGAAAATGAAATGAAATGGCCAAGCCTTGCTTTTATTCGAAAATAACCAAATCGTACAGAATCAAGTTAGCCGCACGGCTTCATTTGCCCTCAAGGCCATGCCGCACGGCTACATTAGCCCTCTCCAGAAATTCTCGCAAAGAACCAAAGTTGCTGCCCAAGGGAGTTTTCACCCCACTTTTTCAACCAAAACCCGTACAAAAACATATCCGTAAGCCATTCAAGCATTTATATACCATTATAAATCATTTTGGCCCAGCCACCCCAATTCCAAGAGGGCAAAAAAGTCGCCCCCAAGGCTCGGATAATATGCAAATTGAAAAAGCATGAATTAGAAAAGCAAATAAAACGTAAATACAATGTTTTCGCCCCATCGGCGCCCAAATAAAGCAAAAAATAAACAAGTTGTGCATAAAAATTGTTCATTGTTTGTTTTCATTCCAAATCTATTCTAGAGACCTCCTAGGCCTCCGATTCTTCTTCCTCCTCATCGCTGCTCAACTCATAAATGCTAGCCTCCCTCATCAAGTCCTCCTGGTCGCTCACGTCAGACAAATGGACATTATCGTGCCCGTACTCGCCCACCGCTCTGCATCGCCGCTGGGTCCCCGCCCCGAGGCATGGCACCGGGAAGAGTACTCCGAGGCCGATGAGGTAGACGCTGTGCCCCCGACGTGCCGTCCTCTGCGCCTGTGCTCCTGTGCATCCGCTGCTGCCTTTGAAGCGCAGGCCAGTTTCTTGACAAGGGATCGGCACACGTCCTTCCAGCCCCTATTCTGCCTGACCAGCTTATCATAAGTGCGAGCTGGAACCTGAGAAAAAGAAGAGAAAAATCTCATAAAATCTCAGAAAATTGCAAAAGCGTAAAATCTGAAAGCTAAAAAGGGAATAAGACCCTAAAAGTACACTTACAAAGGCTATCAAAGGCAAGGCGTATCGGGGCTCCCTAGCATCGGGACAGTATCTCTCATCCTCCTCGGCACTCCATGGACCACGTAGGACAAATGCTGCCAGGAGGGATCGGCGGGTCGAGGCTCATCCTCCCCATATCCCCGAGTGACCGCTAGCTTCACTAGCTTTTGTGGCGCGCCCTCAGGCGCCGCTTCCACAAACACAGCCAGTAGGGCGGTGTCCATGCTGGTACTTCCTCTTCGCAGCTCCACACCCCTGCTGGGTACTCTAGCTATCTCATCCTCCGGCCAATCCCTGGGCCGCAGATCCCGCGGCCGAGGATCCCGAGGAGTAATGGCGTCCAATGGAGGGACATGACCATGCCGCCTCGAGAAACGGTCCCCCAAGTAAATGACATCACATGTCGCCAGCCGAGCCACCTCCTCTCGCCTCGTCGCCTCAATGGCATCTCCCAAAGAAAATTTCCGGATACCTGCCCCAAGGGTAGAAGTCCACTCCGTCGTGCCCATCCCTGTTGATGACCGGCCTCACCATTTTGTAATCGAAGGTAATCCGGGTCTTCCCCGTGAATTTATCTCTCGCATCTCCTCCAAATAACCATAGCAGGGGAAGATGGTGACATCACTCGCCGGGTTCCAAGGGAAGAACCCGATCACCTCGCAAAACCAGCCTGCATGTTCAAAACATCAAAAGGTCATTCTCTCTCTTATAAAAGTCTCAAGACAGAAAAGGGAAAAGAAAAAGAAAGGAGACTACCTCAAGGGCAAATGAGAAGCAACATGGAAGCAGCTTTGTTCCGACTGTACATGTCCAACGAGAAGTACAACTCCGCCAATCCGGCCTCGCCCCCAAGAGACCGTCCCTATCCCATCCACATCCTCCAAAGAGTCGAGGAGGCAAGTCATGGCCGGCGTCCTGCATTAGCAAAGATAGTGACTCGATAGCATCAACCATATGAATGCTCTAGCCATTCTTTGGCAAAGTCACATCATTAGCAAAGAAAGTTCTCGCATGCAAGTCCGAATCGCTACCTCGACGTTCCTGCGTCTCCATCCCTGCCCTCGGGAATCAGCTCAAACCCTACCAAAGCCCGGAACTCCTCGCAAGGTGGTCTCTCCAGTCACGGGCCTCCCGTGAACCGCAGCCGCACCGTGTCATTTGTAAAATCGGGCAGGAGTCACGGGCCCGGCTCTCCCCCGGCTCGGGTGAAAGCTATGTGTACTATCCCACCGTAACTCGAAAGGGCCTCGGATCAAGCCCTTGCTCTTCGAGGTGATGTGAACACCCCGCCGATAGCCTCTACAAACGCGTCCAGCCTGTGAGCTCCTCACCAAATTCTTGGGGTTCACCCCATTCTTCTCAAAATCCGGCATCCTCTGCCAAAGCTTGACCGCTATCTCAGATGGTCCTCTAGACTTGTTCTCCTGTAGACAAGCACAAAGAAGTGTGTCAATCATTCATCATTTTCAAAAAACATGCATATATTCACAAAAGTGCACATGTTTTCAAAAGAAAAGCATTCATACAAGTCTTTTTAGCATCTTTTGCATCAAAAACGTAACTTTCATCATTTGAAACACGTCATTTTAAGCACGTTGTTTTCCTAAAGCACAAAATCGCAATTTTCACAATTTTTTGCACATAAGCATTATTCTTTCAAAAATGGCATGCATGAATCATTTTCATCTTCCAAAATCATGTTTTCTCATTGAAAATCAGAATTTTTACCTAGTTCTAGCACAAGGCAAGAACTCCGTCTTATATTTTGACAATTCTCATTCTTACTTCATTTTGCGAGAAAAAAGTGAGTCATTCTCATAATTTTCATCAAATAAATTGCACATGCACATTCTTAGCCTCATAGGTTGTTCGTGCATCTCAAAATCATTCAAAAAATCATTCAAAAATCCTAAAATTCGGGTCAAGCCCTAAATCATTCAAAATTCAAGCAAAATCATCGGATTTGAGCAAAATGAGAATGCTTACCCCAACCGATCGCGGGTTCGTTGATTTATGCTCCCTTCTCCCCGGGTAAAGCTCCGATGGAGGCGTAAGGAAGTCATACTTCCTCTCCGTCCGAACGAGCTCCTTTCTCCTCCTTCTCGCAGCCGCGGAGATGTTCCTTCTTGCTTGCCTCGGTATGGGATTGCCCTCCGGATCCATTCCAATCGATAGAAGCAAAGGGAATTGAAGAATTTTGAAGAAATTCTCTCTTTTCTCTCTCTTCCTCGGCGCTTCTTGGGCAGCAATAATGCCCAATGCCCGTTCAAACTGCTTTTTTAAATAATCTGAAAAAACAGTCTCTAGCCGTACGGCTCCTTTTTCTCCATCTCATGCCGGGCGGCTTCATTCGCTCCGAGCGTAAATTATAATCCCGCCCTCGGACCTTCCACTTGGGCATGCAATTTCCGTTATCTTTTAACCAAGATAACATCTTTTCGTAAAATATCCCTTATCTATGAAGCAATCAAGCTCTATTCCCAGTCACCTCCGTTAATTCCGTTATAACGGGATAACACTAGGTGACAACCTCCGAATTGTCAGAACTCTAAACTTGTGCTACCTCTATCCGCGAATAGTGACGTATGCCCAAGTCATTCCAACTTGTGCTACCTCTATCCGCGAATAGTGACGTATGCCCAAGTCATTCCAACTTGTGCTACCTCTATCCGCGAATAGTGACGTATGCCCAAGTCATTCCAACTTGTGCTACCTCTATCCGCGAATAGTGACGTATGCCCAAGTCATTTCAACTTGTGCTACCTCTATCCGCGAATAGTGACGTATGCCCAAGTCATTTCAACTTGTGCTACCTCTATCCGCGAATAGTGACGTATGCCCAAGTCATTCCAACTTGTGCTACCTCTATCCGCGAATAGTGACGTATGCTCAAGTCATTTCAACTTGTGCTACCTCTATTCGCGAATAGTGACGTATGCCCAAGTCATTCAAACTTGTGCTAGCTACCTCTATCCGCGAATAGTGACGTATGCCCAAGTCATTTCAACTGGTGCTACCTCTATCCGCGAATAGTGACGTATGCCCAAGTCATTCCAACTTGTGCTACCTCTATCCGCGAATAGTGACGTATGCCCAAGTCATTCCAATTTGTGCTACCTCTATCCGCGAATAGTGACGTATGCCCAAGTCATTCCAACTTGTGCTACCTCTATCCGCGAATAGTGACGTATGCCCAAGTCATTCCAACTTGTGCTACCTTTATCCGCGAATAGTGACGTATGCCCAAGTCATTCCAACTTGTGCTACCTCTATCCGCGAATAGTGACGTATGCCCAAGTCGCTCCAACTTGTGCTACCTCTATCCGCGAATAGTGACGTATGCCCAAGTCATTTCAACTTGTGCTACCTCTATCCGCGAATAGTGACGTACGCTCAAGTTTCCCAACTTAAGTTACCTCTATCTCCGTCATAAAGAGATAGCGCCATAAGCTCTAGCTTCTTCAGGTGACAGCCTCCAGTAATTGTCAAATTAGGTGACAGCCTCCAGTAATTGTCAAATTAGGTGACATCCTCCAGTAATTGTCAATATCAGGTGACAGCCTCCAGTAATTGTCAATCAGGTGACAGCCTCCGAATTGTCAAAATCTCAAGGATCCTAGACATCGTTCCTAACTATCTAGTGATGCTTGAACTACGATCAAGGCTTGATTCCTCCGGGATACGTAGGTAGCCTTTTATAAAAGGTTCAGCCATTCGACCACTTTGGTCACCCTGTTTCTTTGTCACTCCTCAGTGATAAAGCAGCCCCTCATAGAGGTTCGTATATCCGACCACCTCGGGCCACTTCTAGCATATCCCCGGTAGGATCAACCGCTTGACCTCCTAGGTCATTTTCTCTTCTATTTCCCTAAGAAGAGACCGCTTTCTCTTCTTCCTTCCCCAGCGGATCTTTTCCGAACTACGGCCTGGCTTGATTCCTCCGGGATACGTAGGTAGCCTTCCAAAAGGTTCAGCCACTCGACCACCTTGGTCACCCAATCCGTCTCGGCATTCGCCAGATCGGATCCTTTTCTATCGACAACCCCACTCGCCTTGCAAGTGACGTTGCCGAGGGCTTCGTAAGTACCCAAATCCGGCTCATGCCTTCCTAAGCTAATTTTCCCGACATTTTCGGTAAGTTTTCCGGTAATTCCCCGGATTCCTTCAGGCGTCCGGAGCATTCCGGAACTGTTTTTAATTAAATAAGGGCTGAAGGGAATCCTTCCTAATTAAGAAACACGTTTTTCTTAATTAGGAAGAGCCTTCTAGAATAATGCCACCTTGCATGGTTCTAGAATGCTGAGTCATTCAGGATAAGACCGCACGGCCTCATTTGCAAAGGACCTGCAGCCGCACGGCTTCATTAGCCTTATCCAGATTACCTATAAATAGAGGCCTCCTCTACCCATTTCAAGAACAACAATACATACAATCCATAGCAATACAATCAGTCACTCCCAAGACGTGAAGAATATTGGTGAAGGCTCAAGAAGGTGAAGAAGAAGGCCAAGAAGCTCCCTCCCTCCTCCTTGAAGATCCAAGACCAATCTCTCCTCCTAGCTCCGACCAAAGAAGCAAAGGAAGCAATTGGTAACCTCTCACGCCCTAACCTTGCATTTTAATTGATATACTTGCTCATTGCATTCATATATCTTGCTTGGGACTTGGCATTTATTCATAAAGATCATTTCTTTATCATTCCCCTTCCCCTTTGCATGCATTAAGACCTCATTTGTCATAAAAATGTAGTCTTTTTCATAAAGGTGCATCCTTTGCACCCAAAACCCCCATTTTCAAATAAAAATGTTATCTTTATGCATCATTTGCATATAAAAATCAAATCTTTTTTCAATAAAAATGCATCCTTTGCATTCAAAAACCTTTTCTAATGCATCATTTGCATAAAAATCCTATCTTTATGCATCACTTCCATAAAGATCATTTCTTTCAATCAAAAAGCATCATTTGCTAAAACCAAAAATGTCATCTTTTCATTAAAGAGTCATTTTTCATCATGCATTCCCCCTTTCCCCAACCTTGGAACGGACCGGTGTAAAAGTTCTCATCTTTGCATCGTTCCTTCCATTAAAGGTTCATGATTTCTTTAGGAAAAGGATAACCTTGAACCCTATATCTCCGATTATCGCTTAAGAATGAGTATGAAGCCTCTATACGAGCTCGACCGTCTTAAAGCGTAGGATTGATGGGCTAAGGACATTCCTTCCTAAAGAACCTCATCTTTGACCACAAAGAGAGTCATTCTCTCGATCACGCAAGTCCCGAGGGTCCCGAGGTTAAAACGCGATGATCACAAGTCACAAGATGAGGACGGGATCATAATCCCAAATACATAAATTCCAAGGAATCCCGAGCGACAACCAACAAATGGTTTGTACGTCCGGAAGATAACTTGGGACATTCCCTCCTTATTTTCAAACACATGCACACAAGAAAGCACGCAAGCAAGCACGATTAATGAAATCTCGGGAGACTTGCTCCGGCAAGGCACTTTGGGTGAACGCCAAACGTTCTTCCCAAGGGGTAACTTAACCTCCGAACCCATAAAACAACCTTTTTTTCAAAGTTTTGAGGTAATCAAAATGGCGTGGCGACTCCGTTTTTCAAATAACTCGGATGTCTTCAAACTCGCGTGAATCCAACACAAAAAATTTGGGGCACACATTCACACATCCTAGATTGCAGGTATATGCATTTGAGATGTTGTGCACATATTGATAATCTTGTTGTGCGGGATGGGTTAGACGAACAAGGGGATTCCATTTCAAGAATTAGAAATGCCGTGAGATATGTTAGGTCATCTCCAGCTAGGGGTGCATCCTTTAAAGAACGTATTGAAAAAGCTGCTATTTCCAGTAAAAAAACCGTGTCTTGATGTTGAAACAAGGTGGAATTCTACCTATTTGATGTTGGAAAGTGCGGAGAAGTATGCTGATGCTTTTGATAGGTTGAAGTCGATAGATTACAAGTTTAGATCTTACTTCAGTGGTGATGATGAAGATTCAACTGAAACTGGCACTAGGCAAAAAAAAAGAAAAAGGAAGGAAAGAGTTGTAGGGCCTCCAGAGGAAAATGATTGGAATAATGCTGGACAGTTTATTGAGTATTTGAGGGTTTTTTATAATGTAACAAATTTAATTTCTGGGTCGAAATATGTCACCTCTAACATGATTTTTGAGAAACTTGTGACTATGCATGCAAACATAGCACAAATGTGTGTAAATGTTGATGAGGCAAAGAAGAAAATGGCATTGTCTATGAAAGAAAAATATGAGAAGTATTGGGATAATATGGATAATATAAACTTTTTGTTGCATGTGGCCGTTGTTTTAGATCCTCGAAACAAAATGATCTTTCTTGAGTGGTGTTTAGGACAAATTTATGGAATTTTATCTCCAAGAACCAAGGATATTTATGATAAAGTGACCAAGTTAATCAATGAATTGTATGAGCACTACAAAATGAAAGCGGAGAAAGTGGGTGGTGGAAGCAGGGGATCTTCTTCATCTTCAAATTTTGTTGGAGTCTCTAAATTGGTGAACATTGATCCTAAAGTAAACTTAGAATCAAATTTCTTAAAGTACTTAGAGGAGTGCGGAGGTTTGACAAATAAAACGGAGGTAGAAATATATTTGTCTGATGGAATGGAAAAAAGAGATGAGAATTTTGACATTTTAGGTTGGTAGAAAATAAATTCTTTCAAGTTTCCTATTCTTTCTCAAGTTGCTAGACATGTTTTAGGAATGCCAATTTCTACTGTCGCTTCAGAGTCGGCATTTAGCACCGGTGGTAGGGTGATTGATCCATTTAGAAGTTCTCTAACTCCTAAGACTGCTGAAGCTCTAATTTGTTCCCAAGACTGGATTCGTTCTACACCAACGGATATTGAGCTCCCAAATGTTCATGCTAAGGCCATGGAAGAAATACAAGAAAAATTGGAGAAAATTGAAATTGGTATGAATTTCTTTGTTATTTCAGTACTTCTTTTCCCTTTTTGTTATTTTAATGATTATGTTTGAAATTTCTGTTCTTAGATGAATTTGGAAGTGGACCAAAATTTTTCGCACCATGTATGGTTGATGATTGATTGTTATTTTGGTAAGCTTAATTATGTCGATTTCAAATATTGAAAGGAAACTATTGTTAATTTGTTTTCAAGCTTTATTGTTAATTTATTGATAATCTGTGAATTTTTTGACAGATAATTGGGAGTTTACACTTTTGGAGAGCTTGTTTATGGAGCAGCCTTTTCCTTTTTATTCATAAGTATTCTGATAGAAACTTAGGAATTGGATCAATCATTTATTTTAATGGTTTGTAATTTGATGGATATCTTTAATTTCTTTTAGACAAATGATGGGTCAAATGTTAATTATTTTGTTGAGTAATTAGGATTTTGTTTCAAGGAAAAGGATCTAGTTTTTGAGTTGTAACTTAGTTAAACTATCTTGGGCTATTCATTGGGTTGTTGAGTTTTAAGTTGCTGGATTGGTTACTCCTTCATTAACCGAAGAAAACCGAACCGTTTCATAACCGAAACCGATAACCGACATACCGAACCGAGTAAAAACCGAACATAAATGGTTTTTAAATCCTACAAATCGAATGTGTTCGGTACGGTATCGGTTTTACCCCAAAACCGAACCAAACCGTACCGTGCACACCCCTAATGCTAACCAAACCCCTTCAACAATTTATCAACTTCCTCCATGACCGCATTCTCCTTCTCTGGCGACAAGTGCCTAACCCTTTGCTTGAACGGCTCAACATTGGGATCGGCATTCAGGCAGTGCAAGGCGACATTCTCATCAATCCCCCTCATATCCTCTGGCCGCCATGCGAACACGTCCAAATTATCCTTCAAAAATTCAACCAATCGTTCCCGCTCATCTCTGAACAACTGCTACCCAATTTTAACCCGCTGCTCCGGGAAATATCGGTTGATCTCGACTTCTTCCAGTTCCTCTCCAGCCTGAATCTCTGGCTCATCTCGCGTTTGTAAAGTTTCCACCTCCATTCTTTTTCGCTTTTTACTAATTGGGCCTTTGGCGGGAATCACCCTTGCTGGGTCACCGAATGTGTTGCCCGTAGGTTGCCCATCTCTATCCTCGACCTCCACAGTTTCACAATCCTCGTCGGAATCATCAACAATTTCTTCCACTATTATCTCCTCAATTCTGGGCTCCCTAATCTGAACAAACTGAACCATCCTGGCGTAGCTCAGGCTCGGCGCCACATCCACTATTTCCATACCTAGATCAATCTCTCCTGCGACATCCTGCTCATAGCTTACACAGTCAGTTTTTCGCGCATCGATCCTCTCCTTTTCTCGCTCGTGCGCAGAACTCGCTTCTGCAACAACCAAAGCCGTGCCATTCTTCATACTTTCAGTAACTACCTAGTCATCTTCAGATTCAACAAATTCAATCATGTTAATCCTTAGCTGGCGAGAATTAGATTTTGTCGTCAACGAACTAGTAGAAGCCCCCTTTGCCTTTATCATCTCCTTCTTCTTTCTCGCCACTGTAATTGCTTCACTCTTCAGACAACTCACACTTCTAGGAGTCGGATACTTTACTCTCTGATGCGGGATAGAAAGCACCATTTCAAAACTTAACAGAAAAGGGATTCCAACTATGGCATTATATGCGGAAACCAAATCAATCACCATGAACTCCACTTGCTCGCTTCTCGCTAGTTCACCTTCGCCAATTTCTACTTCTAGCATGATTGTCCCCTTAACCTTGACTGAATGATTTGTAAATCCCTCTAGATATCCCTTGTAGGGCACCAAGTTGGCATCAGTATAATTCATCCTCTTGAAAGCCTCATAGTACAATACATTCCTACTCGCTCCTGAATCCACCATCACGCGCTGAACAATGTTATTTCCCGGGCAAATGGTTATAATCACTGGTTGGCTCCCATGACCCTTTGTCACTGCCAACTCACTTCTAGAAAAACTGATAACTCTGTCTTCACTGGCGACAAATGGAGGGATGTCGAAACTATGCGACAACATCATAATTTGATTATCCAACTGGGCAACGCTGGGAAATGGATCCTGAATAACATCGACAACGTTTCGATCCTGAGCTCTCTCTTGCCGCACCCCTTCATCTCGCCTCGTACTACCTTCGAGATACTGCTTGAGTTCGCCCCTATCAATTCTTGACTGGATTATCTTTCTCAAATTGTAGCAATCATCTGTCACATGCCCCTTGTCTTTATGAAAATCACAATAGCTATTCTGATCCCTGGCACCATAGGATCCTTCTCTGATTTCATACGGCGCTGGGAAAACCTCCTTTCTCAAGATCTCGCTCAGAGTAGTGTTCAACATGCTGAACCTGATGATCCTTCTCTGATCTTGTCCTTTATCACGACTATCCCGGCTCCCTCCGGCTCTATTCCCGCTGCGATCTCCTTTATCCACTTTCTTATCATCTTTCACAACCTCAATCCTTTCCTTCACATTCTTCTTACCAGAGCCCGCTGCTGCATGGGCGACCTTGACTACTTCCTCCTTACTACCGCTGCAGTATGCTCTAACCCTCTCGTACAACTCGCCAGTTGTCTTCGGTAATCGCATACAAAATTCCGCTTTAAAGTGCCCAGGCAACAATCCCGAATTAAATAACATGATGATCTCGCCCTGGCTGACATCCGCAATCCGATTTGCAATTCCCATAAATCTATCAGTAAAAGCGAATATATTCTCCCCTTCATTCTGTTTCAAGCTGCACAATTCGGTTTTTTGCGCGGGCTGGGCTCCTGACCCACTGAATCTCGCTAGAAACTTATTATTAAGATCCTGATATCCAAGCACTGATTACGCCGGCTGTGCCAAAAACCACTCCAATGCGTGATCAGCAAGAGTGCTCGCGAACGCCTTGCAGATTACGGCTTCATTATCAGTCAATAGCGACAACGTTACCTCAAATCCTCCAATGTGAGTGTTCGCCCTTGAAATCCCAGAATAACTTGGTAAATTGGGCATACGGAATGATGGATCGGGGGCGACAATCTGAATACTCTTTGCAAATGGGGCCAAGTAAAAGCCTTTCACCTCAGCGGGCTTGGATCCCGCCTCCAACTCTTTAATTTTCTTCGACATTTATGCCATCTCGGATTTCCATTTATCATCTTCATTTTTCTTGGCCTTTTCTAACTCTGCGGCTTTAGCCAACTCTACGACTTTCAAAGCCTCTGCAACTCTAATTGCCTCCGCGACCTTCTCGGCTTCTGCGGCTTTTTCCACCTTTTCCCTATCCCTCCTTTCTCGCCGCCTACGATCTCTATCGCGCTGCAGCAATTCATCTCGGCGAGCTCTATCAGAATGTCTTGACCTTTGCGACCTTTCTCTTACCTACGTCTCATCGTCAGAATATCTTGAGCGACTTGGCACATAATCTCTATCTGCAGTCGACCCCTCGTCACTTTCATATCCATAGTAATAAGAATCATCACACGAGTTCCCTGACTTGTGATAGATCCTCCTCCTTTCATCATCTCGATCTGAGTGTTTCCTCTTGCCTCCATCAGCCCTAGATCTCTCCTTGCTTACATCCCGCCTTCTACGGCCTTCTTCTACACCTTTAGGCGGCGGCATATCTTTCGCGCGCCTATCATCCCTCTTTGACGCACTGTGGCTAACATTCCGCTCCCCTCCCTGGTCTCGCCCATCAACTTCCACCGACATCTCAGGCGGGATCACTGTGGGTGCCTGACCCATCTTTCTCAACCTCTCATTATTGGCGAGAACCTTCATCATGAACTCATTCTCTTTCCTCAACTGCTCGGCCACCGCTCTTGCGTTATCCGTTTTTGAGGGAGCGGGATCCTGCTCGTCAGCTAAGGCTTTTCCCCTTCCCGCTCGCTCCCTCTCTCCTTGCCCCCTCGCCACCCTGATTGCCGAATCCGTTTCAGAAGTGTGAACCTCTCCTTCCCGCGCGGTCCCTGATCTCGCCCTGCGGGCATCCTTTGCATTTGTAGTTCCGTCATCGGATTCTGGGTAGCTCTAGCCTGAGTGCTCTTTTCTTGCACCATTCTGATCACTTTCTGGGTTTACAAACAACTTTCAACCGAAACAAGCCAACCCAACACCAACAGCAACCTCAAACGTAACTTCTGGGCAACTCTAACAGTGACGTCAACCTCACGAACATCAACCCATTACCTACAACCACTGCAAACAGACCACAACAACCACCACTAACCGCTGATCCACCCAAATAAGGAAAGAAATTCAGTCCCGGCAACGGAACCAACTGATGCTACCATGAGAAATCGTGGTTGCACAGGAACTGAGATGATCAAGATACTCCGGCCGCTTCTTTCCTTAGTTGGTCTCCTACACACAAGAAAACACGTGAACTAGGCCGGGGGTGACTCCGTTGAACCCCCTCCGGCGTGAGAGTGAGGTTAGATGCTCAAGGTGGTGACAATATCAATGCATGGAAACCCTAGAGAGAGAGAGTAGAGAGAGAGACATACCCATGCAATTGATACTATTCATCATTTTATACTCCCAAGCCCCCCATGTGCCTTGCACAAGGGGGGACACTTGTCAATCATCTAAGAAGTGTCCCCAACCAATCTCAAGTTAGTGGGATTTCACTATTCACCTTGTCACATCAATCACCCATCACAAGCGGCTAGGGTTAGGGGTGCAGGCGCCAACCGGAACTAGGCCCCAGGAATGCCCCCAAGTGCCCATGTCGTGTTGACGACAACCAAAGGAAAGAGGGCGACATTATAAATGTCGCCCTAAGCCGGATGTCCCGCGGGAAAAGGATCCCCCCTTATACCCACAATCATAATAAGCTGCAGCCATTCTACTATGTTTCTCGCATGACCCTATTGCATACGTGGCTGTACTCTCACGCGCCTTCTTATCGTTGCCTCATTTAAGCTTATGTCGCCCATTCCTTTAATGTCGCTCCGCTGCCACAATTCTCTTAGATGGCCCAAGTCCAGTGGGCTCGGCCCGTGACTAGCTAGTGGGCCTGATCCCTAGTATTTGGGCCCAATCCATTTTATACGATCGCATCAGATGCATTTTTCAAAACAAAGTCACATTACTCACCTCTGTTGCTGCAGTCTTGTACACAATGACTCCACAAGACAATATATCCCTTTATGAACTTTCAGCAGAAACATGATCTACTGATATCAGGTCAGCATAATTAATTATTAATCTGTACAATTATCAATTTTGTACGTTACCTTGACTTTCACTTCAACCACTATAATTGTTATCTTGTACGAAATCCACAAATGTTTTGGAAAAATATTATTTAGGCCACAAGTTCACCGATTATGGTACGGATTATAACAGTTCAATATATAGCATGGCAGATTGAAGATTAAACAAACAGTAGTGAAACAAGAACTGAGAAACTAAACAAGATTATTACACTTTGCAACTTAGTTGACCTCTATTTAGCCTAAAGACTCGAATCTTTCCCGGCAATGTCAATGACAAAACGGTACTTCACATCATTGTTAGCGAGCCGATGAATTGCTTCGTTAATTTTGTCAGGCTTAACAACCTCAATGTTGTTGTGAAATTGGTGCTCTCCGTTTGCAATCAACACAAAGAAATTAACACACCCACACGTACAAGAAAGAAACAATCACACACAAGAACACAAGAGTTGTTTACCCGGTTCATTCACCAACTCGTGAACTACGTCCGGGGGCAATTGCCAAGCCAATATGTTATTAGTCTCTCTAATATGTTGCTACAATGTGTTCTAGGCCGAAATTATGCTTATATAGTTACAAGGAAACCCTAAATCTAATTTAAGAAGAGTTCCAATCAAATAAGGAAACAAATCAAAGCCCAGAACTCGGACAGCATTGAGGCGCCCGCCCCAGTCCCGCCATGCGCCCGCCTCGCGAGGAAAGAAGCTCGGCCACCACCTCGGCCCTTGAGGCGCCCGCCTCGGCCCTCCCCATGCGGCCGCCTGGCGCAGACCCCAGCCACGAACAGAATTCTCCACTGCTTTGAACTCCTTTTGATCTCAACAAACTCCTCCGACTTAGTCCCCTTTTTCCTTGTAGTTTAGGACTCCTAAACCAACAATCTCCCACCGGAGACTAAACTAACAAACATAGAATCACCCATCAACTCCCACCACGGAGTAATGACCTTCGAACACATTTCCCCCTCATCCATATTGGCTTGACACTACCACACCTCTCCTCAAGTACTAAGGCGAGTTGAAACCAAGCGACGTTTCAACCTCCCCGTGTTAGATCGTTCTTGCCTCCCCAAATCAGCTTCTACCTTGATTTCTCTCCGCAAGTCTAACTTCGCCTTCTCCCTCCAGACCCACCTTTCTCGCAATGCTTCCCCTTGAAACTCGGACACACCTTGTTTCTTGCATCGATCGTTCTTGGTCTCGAAACCGCTCTCGTTAGGGCCCTTGGACATCCACACCGCGTTGATCAACTTTGTGTCCTCCCCAACATACCGTTTCTTGATGTCTCCCCTTTTTACATCAACAGCCGGTTCTTAAGCCTCTTGCTCCCACCGGAACGAAAACGACATTGTAGGTAGAGTACAACGTCTTCCCTTAACCCCACGAGCCAACACCTTAGCCCCTTTTGTGACTTCCCAAGACCCACCAATGAAAGAAACACCGTATCCTTCACTATCAAGTTGTCCCACGTAAATCACCCTCCTCCTCAAATCCGAACATGCATCACGTTGTGTAGTTGTAAAACAGCCCCATTAGGTGTCTTCATCATTACATCCCCCTTACCTTTGATCTTCAATGGTTGACCATCACCAAGATAGAGAACCCCAAAATCTCCGGTTTTGTAACGCCTCATTGATTCCGCATCCCCTCTAGCATGACAAGAAGCTCCAGAATCCAACACCCAATCTTCACCCGACTGCTCCTCCCCTAGGATTAATACATCACCACCATCATCCACCACGTGCGCACCACCACTTTTTCCCTGACAATCATAACTGATGTGCCCCAATTCACCACAATTGTAGCACTTGACCTTTTTCCCCTTAGGTCCACCCCTTTTTCTCTCCACCCTAAGTGCAGCCCCATCTACGGACGATTCTCCCCTTTTCTCCTTCCTTCGCAACTCCTCTTGCAGATGAGATCTCTAACCTCCGTATACACCAATGCCTGCTGACGTACTAATCGTTGTGACGAATAACCTCCCAACTATCGTGCAATGATTTTAGAAGAAAACAAGCTAGCACTTCATCGGAGAAAGTAATATCAACACTTTTCGGTTGGTCCACCATACCTTTGAAATTGCCGATATGACTTGCCGCCGTTCGCCCTCTCGACATCTTCGCATTCGCAAACCTCTTTATCAAATGCACCTTATTGATATTCGACGGCTTCTCATACATGTCCGACAGCGTTTGTAGCAACTCCACCGTTGTCTTGGCCTCCATAGCGTTCCGTGCAACGTCGTCGGCCAGGCACTCCTTACCGCTCCTAACGCCTTCCGATCCAACACCTCCCAATCCCCTTGTGACATGTCTCCGGGCTTCTCCTTCAAGGGCTTATGAAGATCCTTACAATAAAGGTAGTCTTCAATCCTTGTCTTCCAAAACGTGAAATTCACACCGCTGAATTTCTCGATATGGTTCTTCATCTTGACTGCTTCACCAAAATCCCCAAGAACGCGATTCAAAATTAATCAACTAATGAAAGAATTTTGAATCCTCCGAACCAGGCTCTGATACCAGTTGTTGTGAAATTGGTGCTCTCCGTTTGCAATCAACACAAAGAAATTAACACACCCACACGTACAAGAAAGAAACAATCACACACAAGAACACAAGAGTTGTTTACCCGGTTCATTCACCAACTCGTGAACTACGTCCGGGGGCAATTGCCAAGCCAATATGTTATTAGTCTCTCTAATATGTTGCTACAATGTGTTCTAGGCCGAAATTATGCTTATATAGTTACAAGGAAACCCTAAATCTAATTTAAGAAGAGTTCCAATCAAATAAGGAAACAAATCAAAGCCCAGAACTCGGAAGACAGGCGCCCGCCTGGCCCCGCCATGCGCCCGCCTCGCGAGGAAAGAAGCTCGGCCACCACCTCGGCCCTTGAGGCGCCCGCCTCGGCCCTCCCCATGCGGCCGCCTGGCGCAGACCCCAGCCACGAACAGAATTCTCCACTGCTTTGAACTCCTTTTGATCTCAACAAACTCCTCCGACTTAGTCCCCTTTTTCCTTGTAGTTTAGGACTCCTAAACCAACAAATGTCACATGTAATATTGTGCTTGCCACAAAAGTCCATCATCTCTTGGGTCTCTTTGATCCCTCCTGTTATGGTGCCCTTTATTGCTCTCTTTCCTGAATTTTTAATTATTCCAATTAGTCAACCGATATAAATCAAGAAAATGAAATGATTTAGCATGAAATAGAAAGGAGATGGAAGACTACGTACCAAATATCAAAGGGAAAGAAGGTAAGTCCAAGGGCTTATCAGGTGCACCCAGAATTACTAGTTCTCCCCTCACTTTGAGAAGCTCTAATAATGGCCCCAGAGAATGTACGGCTGAAACCGTATCCAAAATGAAGTCTAATGTCCTCATCCGAGACTGTTATAGTAACGATCGATAATGACAAGAAATAAATAAACTTGAAAATAAAAATCCGGGGTGGAAATATTAACTCTCTTTGAATAAGATTCAGTAAACGTTTATTTCCTTGTGTTCTTTATTGTATGATCCGCTGTTTATTGGTTAATGTGTGAACGAACAGTTGTAACTCAAATCTCTACTAATATCCATATTCTGTTGTGTTGAATTGATTTACTAGCTAAACTAAACTTTCAGAAATATTAACTCTCTTTGAATAATGTATATAGGAGTAGGACATACCTGCATTTGTTGAGCATTATTGCTGACTATGAAATCATCTGCACCCAAACGCTCTCTAGCCTCTTTCTCTTTAGATGGGGAGGTGCTAATGACTGTAACATGGTGTCCAAATGCCTTTGCAAATTTAATAGCAATATGTCCTAGCCCTCCAAGACCAACCACCCCTATCTTTTTGGGTACTGACTGGTGCAAGTTACTGTCTACCATGGGGCTGTACACAGTTATTCCAGCACATAGTAGTGGGGCCGCTGAGTCCATTGGCAAGCTCTCCGGCACACGCACAACATATCTTTATTCAAAGTTAGTATTTCTAATTGTGATACAATAACGATTCTAAGAATTGAATAAATATATCCGGATCTTATAAAATTATGGTCAAAATTCAAATAAGTTGATCATAAAAATAAAAGTGTGACACTTTCTGGGAAGGAGAGAGTATAATGGTACAATTTTATCAAGAAGCTATTGAATATATAACTCTCGTTAGGTGGACAGAGCTTAAATTTATGTGGATAATGGGGTTTAATTTTTTTATTTTTTCTATTTTCAAATTTTCTTCTCAGCTATTTCTTCTATCAAAAGTGTTCTCAGCTTTCATAATTTTTCCTCGCATTTTTTCTTTACGTTTCATGTTAGCCGACTCAGCAGATCGTTTCAGGACTGAGATTTTTTCTCGCATCTGTTCTTCTCAGTTATTTCTTCTATAAAACTTAAGCATCGTATGAGCTCACGAATAAAATATGGCCAGAGTTAAATCACTTGTTAGTACATGACAAAAGGAATCAAACAGCAGATGTTTTGTTAACGTTGATCAGGAAATTAAAAAAAAAGTAACTCTCGTGAAAAACTAGTTTTTTTTCAAAATGTTATAAAAAAACTAGTTTTCAGAACCCTTTATCACTCTTATTAGTTAGACTTAGTGCTTTAAAACTAGTTTTTTTCTTATGTTACGAAAAAACTAGTTTTTTACAAGATTTTGGCGAATAAAAAATACCAATAATTAAATCAGTGGGTGCTAAACCAAGTACATAAGCCATAAAAAAACAGATGTAGCTTATGAGTTAGTGTTTATAACTTATGACTTCTCCTAAGTCATTTAGAAAGTGCTTGATTTCAAAAATAGAGTAATAAGCCATAAATAGAGTACAAGCCAACTAAAGCACAATTTCCCTTATAAGTCATAAGCATTAGGTCTAGAGCTGAAAACTTATCTGAAAAAAAAATGAATGAATAGTGCCATTAAATGAAATTTTCATATTCCAAAACTACCCTCATTTTAGTTAAAATAATAATAATAATAACAATAATAATTATAATAAAATAGATAATATTATTTGTAACTCTAAGTTAAAAATGTTTGAAAATAAATTTGTTAGTTAACACAACTAATTTTAACAAAGAGGGAAAAGATTATACGGTGAGGTTATTTTAATCTTTATAATTTCATTCAACACTTTTTCAGCTTATTAAAACAACAATCATACTTACTTATGACAACTACTTACTTATGACAACTCGTTAGCACTTGAAAAATAAGGAAATGAAAATTACCGGTGATCAGCGACAAGCATCTCGGAGTAACCGCCATAGGTAATGCTACCGTCCCAAAATATGCCGTTATAGGTCAACTGAATCTTATCGCAGTAATTCTCTTCCGATCCTTTACAAAATTCACAGTCCAAACAAGATGCTGCTATGCAGCCCACCCCAACTTTATCTCCGATCTTGAACTTATTCACTTCTTTTCCAACTTTCGTAATCACCCCTGTTATTTCATGCCTGTACACATTAATCACACGTCATCCTTTATCGTTAATTAACTGATTCTTAACTATTTTGTTAACTACAAAAGAAGAGAGAGAGAGAGAGAGAGATTACCCAGGGACAACGGGGTACATGGTGATGCCCCAATCATTTTTAATGAAGTGAAGATCGCTGTGACACATTCCGCAGTACAAGATTTTGATTGTAACGTCGTTGACGCCATTTTCTCTACAATTTAATGGTAATGACATGTTTAAAGATTCGTATAACGATTTATGATATTCAAAAAGATATGCACAGATTTTTTAGAATGGAAAAAAAAATAGGTTCACCTTCTTTTGAAGGTATAAGGGGTGATTTTGCCGGAGGAATCATGGGCTGCCCAGCCAGAAACAGTCTGTGTATGATTTGGAGTTGTTTGAGCCATATGACGAAGAGTTATTTGCTTGTCTATGCCTGTGTGTGTGAGAGAGAGATCACTTGGAGAGGAGTATGAGAACAATGAATTATGTTATGAGATGTTTTCCTTTATATAATCATTTTGTTTGATAGACGAGACTTTTCGTACCACTACAAACTATACAATTTCTTTGTTTGGACATCCATTTTACAATGGATTTGAAAAATTCAGAGAAAAAAATCCAAAGAAAAAATGGCCTTTCTCCACATCCACATGGTGTGGATTTGAAAAATGTAAGTACAGTGGGATTGTTGGTAGGTAAGAAGTTACTTCGAAAAGAGTGTGCGATTTCTCAATCTCAGCCACAGCCACAGGAAAAATCAAATTTACCAAAACTACTTGGCAAATTGTTGGATATGGCTCGTATTTGATGGCTGGGTCTTTGGCTTGAGGCGGGCGCCCCATTTGAGTGAGGCGTGCGCATTGAAGGCAGAAGATGGGGCTTTGTCATCCAGGTTTGAGGCGGCCGCATGGAGACTTCCTGGGCGGGCGCATCGAACTCCGTAGTGTAGCCTGACATTGCACAATTGCCAGGCGGGCGCTTGGTGGGCTTGAGGCGTGCGCCTCAAGCATGACGGGGGGTTTTTTGGGCCGACGGGTTTCTGGTATTTGGTCTCTGTTTGGGCTAGGTTTAGGTTAGTATAAATATGCTTTTTAAACCTATGTAAACATGATGAGATTTGCACAGAATAATATACAGAAACGGAGGCTCTAAACCCCAAAATTAATCTCTTCTCTTTCTCTTTCGATTTTCCGATTAATTGCTTGTGTGTGTTCTTAGTTTTGTGTTCTTGCTTCCGCTGCGATTGCACAACAACTGGTATCAGAGCTCGGTTGCGATGTCTGGGGGGAATTCTATCACCGTGAAGTCCGACGTTCAAAAGTTTGATGGTCATGGAAACTTTGCGTTGTGGCAACGGAGGGTGAAGGATTTCTTGGTTCAAGCAGGCTTGGGAAAGGTTCTTCGACATTCGACTAAACCCGATGATATCGAAGAAGGTCCATGGAAGGAGTTGCAAGAGCGGGCTGTTTCTTCGATACGGCAGTGCCTTGCGGATGAGGTGGTGTATCACGTGATCGATGAGGAATCACCGACGAAGGTTTGGGAGATTTTGGAGGGCCGGTATATGTCAAAATCGCTGTCGAACAAGTTGCAGCCCAAGCAAAGGTTGTATGGGCTTAAGATGGCGAGAGGGTTCGGATTTTGAATCTCATATCTACACGTTTAATCAAATGCTCAATGATTTGGTTAGGGTGGAGGTGACGTTTGAGGAGGAGGACAAGGCGTTAATGCTGTTGAATTCGTTGCCGAGTTCTTCGACATACGAAAATCTTGTTACTACGTTGACTTGGGGGAAGGATACTGTGGAGTTGCAACCGGTCATAGAAGCTCTTCTAGCTTTTCATAAATGGAAGAAGTCCGTTGATGAACTGCGGGTGAGGGTTATTTGTGAAGGAAAATCGAGGAACGTGGGAGAAACCGGTTCGGGATAACTCGCAGCAGAGCGGCAGAATTCTCGTTCGCCAAGGAAGAAGTACAAGGGAATTGTTTCAAGTGTGGGGAGAAGGGGCACAAGAGGCGGAATTGTCCGCGTAAGGGGAACGGTAAAGGCAAGGAAGGATCTTCAAAGTCGGTCAATGTGGTTGAAGATTGCTCGGAGGATGTGGATGGAGATATGCTCACGACTTCATCATGGAGCACCCGACAGATGTTTGGATTACGGGATTCGGCATGTTCGTTTCACGTGGCTGCGAATCGTGATTGGTTCGATACCTACGAGTCGGTTAATTGGTATAGTTACTATGGGTAATGGTGCTACATGTAAAATTGCTGGCATAGGAACTATAAGAATTAAGATGTATGATGGTGTAGTTAGAACGTTATGTGATGTTAGACATGTTAGGAGGTCTCTAAAAATCTGATTTCATTGGGTACCTTGGATGCTAATGGTATGAACTATAAGGCTCAAGGTGGAGTACTTAAAGTTGTGAAGGGTGCTATGGTTGTGATGAAGGGTGAGAAAGGCTCCAAGAACATTTACAGGTTGCTCGGAAGCACGGTTGTAGGTGGAGTCACATCTGTTGAGTCGGAGGTCGATGCGATGCCCTTCTATGGCATATGAGGCTTGGTCACATGGGTGAAAGGGGAATGCGGGAACTTCATAAACGTAAGTTGTTGAAGGGTGTGAAGACTTGTAAACTTGAGTTTTGCAAGTATTGTGTTCTTGGAAAGCGAGAATAAGGTGCGGTTCAAGACGGGTAAGCATACAACAAAGGGCATTCTTGATTACGTTCATTCGGATGTGTGGGGGCCGGTCGAAACGGAATCTAGAGGAGGACATTATTACTTCGTGACTTTCATTGATGATTTTTCGAAGAAGGTTTGGGTTTACTTCATGAGGCACAAGTCAGAGACTTTTGAGAAGTTCAAGGTGTGGAAAGGCTGAAGTGGAAAACCAAACAGGCGGAAAATCAAGTGTTTGAGGAGTGATAATGGGACAGAGTACACGGATAGCGAGTTCAAGAAGTTCTGCAGAGAGCATGGGATCAAGAGGCACTACACGGTTCGCAAGACACCACAGCAAAATGGTGTGGCTGAGAGGATGAACAGAACTATTGCGGAAAGGGCTAGGTGTCTACGATTCAATGCGGGATTGGCAAAGAACTTTTGGGCTGATGCGGTGAGTATGGCATGTTTCTTGATTAACAGATCACCTAGAGTCTCTTTGGATAACAGGTTTGCGGAGGAGGTATGGACGGGTAATGAGGTAGACTTCACCGATATCCGGGTGTTTGGGTGTCCATCCTATGTGCATATTCCTGGTGAAGAGCGGTCGAAGCTTGACCCAAAGTCAAAACAGTGTGTCTTTCTCGGGTATGAAACAGGTGTGAAAGGATACAAGCTTTGGGATCCCAAGTCAAGCAAGGTGGTGATTAGTAGGGATGTAGTCTTTGATGAAAAGGCTATGTTGAAGTGTACTCATGATGACAAGGAGAAGGTGCCAGAAAGCAAGGAGGGCGAGAAGCAAGTTATTGAGGTGGAGCTACGTGAGGATAATGCGATGCGGATCTCACTCTTCCGGAGTCGAAGGAACCTACACAAGAAGTGGCTAGTACTTCGGTTGGGAGACCTAAGAGAGTAATCAAGCCACCGGTCGAGTATGGATTTGAAGACATGGCTTCATATGTTCTTGTTCTTAGTAGTGGAGATCCGAGTACTTTTAAGGAGGCTATAAACAATCAGGAAAAGGACAAGTGGGTAACTGCTATGGCAGAGGAGATGGAGTCACTGTACAAGAATGATACATGGGACTTGGTGGAGCTTCCTAAAGGGAAGCGTGCTATTGGTTGCAAGTGGATCTTTAAGCGCAAGGAGGCGATATCGAGAAAAGAGGGGGAAAAGTTCAAGGCTCGTTTGGTAGCAAAGGGGTATTCGCAGCGAGAGGGTGGATTATAATGAGATTTTTCGCTGTTGTGAGACATACTTCCATTCGGATTGTGTTGGGTCTTGTAGCGCACTATGATTTGGTGTTGGAGCGAGATGGATGTGAAAAACCTGCGTTTCTACACGGTGAGTTGGATGAGCGATTTTCATGGAGCAACCACATGGGTTCACGGAGCCCGGGCAGAGCGGTTGGTTTGTAGATTGAAGAAGTCACTCTATGGGCTGAAAGCGTCTCCGAGGCGATGTACACGAGGTTTGACTCTTACATGGTACGTATTGGCTACAAGCGTTGTGAGTATGATTGCTTTGCGTTTATGTGAAGAGCCTTGATGATGGTTCTTGTATTTTTACATTCTTGTATGTGGATGATATGCTTATCGCGGGTAGGAGTAAGAACGAGGTCAATCGGTTGAAGGCCTTGTTGAGTAGAGAGTTTGACATGAAGGATTTGGGGGAAGCCAAGAAGATTCTTGGGATGGAGATTCGCCGAGACGAGAAAATCTAGGAGATTGTGGTGTCTCAAGCCGGATATGTAGAGAAGGTGTTGGAGAGGTTCAATATGCGGGATGCAAAACACGTGAAGACACCATTGGCGAGTCATTTTAGTCTATACGCCTCGAGATTCCCGAGTTCGGCGAAGAGATTCGAGAGGATGTCAAAGGTTCCTATGCAAGCGCGGTGGGATGTCTCATGTATGCTATGGTTTGCACGAGGCCAGATTTGGCGCAAGCCATTAGTGTGGTTAGCAAGTATATGGCGAATCCGGGCAAACAGCATTGGGAAGCAGTTAAGTGGATTCTCAGATATTTGAAGGGCACTATGGATTATGGCATCATGTTTGGAGGTAAGAGTGAGGAGCTTTCTGTTGTAGGGTATGTTGATTCAGATTATGCGGGTGACTTGGATAGGAGGAGGTCGACTACGGGTTATGCGTTTACTCTTGGTGGTGGACCCATATGTTGGAGATCTATGATCCAATCTATCATTGCATTGTCTACAACGGAAGCGGAATATATGGCAGCGGTTGAAGCTGCAAAGGAGGCTTTATGGCTTCGGGGTTTGGTCAACGAGTTAGGCATTGAGCAAGGTGGAGTGAAATTGCTTTGTGACAGTCAAAGCGCGATATTTCTAGCGAAGAATCACATTTATCATCAACGGTCGAAACACATTGATGTTCGGTTTCACAAGATTCGGGAGTTGATTGATATGGGTGAGGTTGTGTTAGAAAAGGTTCACACTACGGAGAATGCCGCGGATATGTTGACGAAGCCGGTTACTACTGACAAGTTCAAGCATTGTTTGGACTTGTTGCACATTTCTAGCTGTTAGAGATGGGGAGGTTCGAGCTGGTTCCTTGTATCTTCTGTTGGTTTGGGTGAACACTCGCCAAGGTGGAGATTGTTGGATATGGCTCGTATTTGATGGCTGGGTCTTTGGCTTGAGGCGGGCGCCCCATTTGAGTGAGGCGTGCGCATTGAAGGCAGAAGATGGGGCTTTGTCATCCAGGTTTGAGGCGGCCGCATGGAGACTTCCTGGGCGGGCGCATCGAACTCCGTAGCCAGTAGCCCTGACATTGCACAATTGCCAGGCGGGCGCTTGGTGGGCTTGAGGCGTGCGCCTCAAGCATGACGGGGGGTTTTTTGGGCCGACGGGTTTCTGGTATTTGGTCTCTGTTTGGGCTAGGTTTAGGTTAGTATAAATATGCTTTTTAAACCTATGTAAACATGATGAGATTTGCACAGAATAATATACAGAAACGGAGGCTCTAAACCCCAAAATTAATCTCTTCTCTTTCTCTTTCGATTTCCCGATTAATTGCTTGTGTGTGTTCTTAGTTTTGTGTTCTTGCTTCCGCTGCGATTGCACAACACAAATCAACTACAATTAGCAGCAAGTTATATACTCCATAGTTGCGAAAGGCGATCTTCTCTCGCCACGCCTCGCTTCTTTGGCCTTTTTAGGGATCGATCGCCTTTTAGTTTTGTGCCGGACTGTTGTTTGCATTCTTAGCCCATACGAGGCATTTCTTGATTAACGCGAGAGGTGTTAGAAGTCCGCCTTTGTCAAAAGGCCCAATAGGCGTATGTGTAATGTTAAACTAAGTCATTTTGTAATTTTAATTTTAATATTTTAAATTAAAACGTTTTTTTTTTTTTTTGGAAAACATGGGGTAAAGATAGCTTATGTCGTGCATTAGAAATAAAGATAGCCGTAATTTTTCTCTAGTGATCAAAAGAAATGAGTAATAAATAAAGAATTAAAACGACGACAAATAAGTGCTACAAAACACTACAGATGCTTTACTCTAAATTTTAAAAGAGTTTTGCAAATTTTATTATGTTTACTAATTTACTTTGTTTTTTTTCTCTCTTTATTATGGGTTTCCTTTTATCATTTGAACTTTTAACTAAATCTTATGTTTATCTATAGGTATGGAATTATACATTTGAAATTATATACTCCCTCCGTCCACTTACATACTTCACACTTTCTATTTTGGGCGTCCAAATACATACTTCACACTTTGTTTTTTTACCTAAAATGGAAAGTTTTTATCACTATTCCCTTCACTCATTCTCTCTCCTACATTATTTTAATACTCACAACACCATTATAATTTACTATTTCCTCCACTCATTCTCTCTCTTATATTACTTTTACACTCACAACATTTATATCATTATTTTTTTCCTTAATCCACGCGTGAACAGTAACTGTGAAGTATCTAAGTGGACGGAGGGAGTATTTGAATAAACTTATTTTCACGCTTTTAAATGATACTTGTTTACTGATTTGACCATCAAATGTGTTTTTTTCTTAGAATTCTCACTTTGGGATGTTTTAATTGTGTTAAGCTACTATTACATGTGAAATTTTGACCTTTATTTAATGTAAAATTCGTGTTCTTAACATGTTTAAATTTTGTTTAGTATATTTTACATATATATTATTGTACTAATCCTTTTATTCTATTTTATCACCTTTCGGCCGCCTCGTCATTCATCTTTTCTAGGAACCTTTCGCTTTTAACAACTATGATATACTCCCTCCGTCTCATACAATGTTCCAATTTGATTTTTGATGGTCCATACAAGTGTGAAATTTGATCAAATATTAATGTCTATTTAATCATCCTATTTGACCATCCTATTTGGTCAAAGCTTATTTGTGTTAATAATCAAAAAATTAAATCAAATGTAACTATCTTTTCGAAACGACTTTTCGAAACGACGAAGTGTGCCATATGTGCATTTTCTCAGAGTATGCTTTCTTAGATTGTGAAATTTCTATGAACAAGGAAAAAGAAAGAAGAGATCATCTGCATCCATGTACGTTAATCAAGTCAAATTGTCTCCATCAACAACCTCCGGTTTTGACCATCTCCTTCTTCCATATGTTCTTCTTAAAGCCCTCTGTTTTAGACTCGTAAATGGTAAAATCCTAATTTGTAATCTTGTTCTAGAAAAATCAAGAAAATTCATTGAATTGGAAAAAAGACATGGTATATTCATGGAGAATAAAGATGTCTTGAAGTATCAAGATAAGAGCAAATTTATGTATTTATGTCTAGATACATGTTCTAAGAACACTATAAATAGTTGAGTCATTTGTAGTCACTACAAGAATCAGGGTTTTTAGCCACGGTCGTCGGACCGTGGTAAATAGAGATAAAATTGTGGCTAATAGTATTTACCACGGTTTTGTCACATTTTTACGTCCGAGGCTTTTGTGAGCGTCGCTTATACTGTTCTTTTTTTTCTTTTCTTTTTATCTTAAAAAGAAGGGGATCAACACATTTCACCGCTCCCCCCTTGATGCACTTCACAGAGGCGCCTAGCTATGCTAGGGAGGGCAATGTCATTCCCTCTAACCACTGGTGGGGGAATCGAACCCATGACCTCCAGGTTGGAAGCCATGAACTTTAACCATCAGGCTAAGACCCCGCGTACTCGCTTATACTGTTCTACGTTTTCTAAACCGTGACAAATAGTGTTTGCTACGGTTATGGTCACGGTTAAAATCGTAGCACAATAAGTGTGATATATGTTATTTTTTATTTGTCACGGTTGTTGTGACATTTTCTAAACCGTGACAAAATAGTATTTTTTATTTGTCACCCTTGTTGTGACATTTTAAAAACGGTGCAATTTGTAATACTTGTGAGAATTTGGAACCGTCACAAAAGTTATGTGCGACATATAAATCATTATTTGTATTGGTAATTAACGTGGCAAATGATACCATAATGTGTGTTTTTCATATTTGTAACACAATTCAAAACTGTGATATATAGAATTTATTTTTTAATTATAAAATCTAGTGTACTATATATTCATTGTAATACATTTAGTAGCAATAAAAGAGTTAAATGACCATTTTAACCGTAATGCATAAATTTCCATAAAAATCCACAAACGGTGATACAAGTACTTAAACAAAAATCCTAAATAATTCATTCTAGTAAGTCAAATCTAACAACTATTTATAAAGCATTTGCTACTATTAAGCATTTGTCTGAAATACAACATGTACAAAAGTGTAATCATGGCCATAATCTAGTTTAAAACATCAAAGTTTTGAAGTTGAAGTTGATGTTGAAGTTGAAAATCAAAGAGACATCATCAAGGCTCCAATCCTGTCATGCGTATACAGAAAAGCAAATCTTCATAAATAGTGAATGAATATCGTTGACAATTGAAAACATAAACAAAATCACGAGTACTTCATATTTTAGATTTAAAACAAATGGATAATAATTACTAATCGATGACATGACATATTATAAGTTTGAAAAAAACTAACAAAGAAATTAAGTAAAAAAAACTTGAGTATGAATTAAAAAAATTACTTACAAAAAAAGTCATCTAGCTACAAATCTCATTTGACACATCATCACCCGATTTTGTAGGAATCTGTGAACAAGAAAATGACGTGGATTAGTCACAAGTAGAGCTGTCAAACTGGCCTAAATGATAAATCTGTGAATATCTAATTAATATACATAATATCAAGCAAATTGTCTAGAGAGAAGGGAGGAGGCTATATGACCCGATCATGGTTATCCTTACAATTTGCTTGGTATTTAGGAATGGCCCAAGTGACTTACTCTTCAAGGATCCCAAAAGGAAAAAACATAGGCATGATAAAAGTTTGACAAAACAGAAACTATATAAAAGATCCACGAAAGTTCCCTCTTTTCCATCAAGAACCACATTATAATAACTGCAGACCAGTTATAAAAAAAACAATGTATCATCTCAATATATAAGAAACTCTATACACAGAACAAGGTACATAACAAATCTGTAAGGAGTAGTTTGCTTATTGGACATGTAATGAGCCACAACCCTTAAATTCCTAATCTCATGGCAAGCAAACAACATAAATTCAGTGGCAACTAAGAATACCAGATAAACCAAAAAAATAGTAGCTTTCAAACTATCAACTAGAAGTCCCACAAATTACATTTATAATTAAAGATACAAACTCCAGATACTTCAAAATTCAATGCTGAAACTGTAAAGTGAACAAACAGGCGAAGAAAAAGTTGAAAACTTACCCCAGTCTTACCGGGGATAGTGCACTGTCACACCATCAAATTCACTGAACCATCAGAAAGTGATTCTAATTGAAAATAGGGGTTTGTTTGGGGGGTTATGTGTACAGAGAAGGTATGGAGAGTGAAAACTACTCATCAATGTGTAAATATGCTCTATTTTTTGTCTTTAAACAGTCTCAGATGTAAGCTAAATCAAGAAAAATAGAAACCATATTCACACCACAATGGAGCGAAGGAATACATGTGGCGGGTTTCTAAGCCTAACTGATTCAGAATATGTTGTTTTTTGTGTTTTAGTTTGGGGAGTTCAAAATATTAATTTTTTTAATATGTTGATCGGTACATTGTTTTCGGGTATAGAAATATGTTGGCCACTTGACTTGTTTGCACCTTCAAACTGCGCTAACAGACTTGAGTAATATCTATAGTGCAATACTCTGGAGATTTCATATTTGGCTTAAATTTCTACTGGATGGGATTTTATGTAATATCTGTAGGTTGGAATTTTTGTCATAGTATTGATCATTTCATTGTCTGCTTACTGGTTGCATTTCATCGTTGCCCTTAATCAAAATGAGATTATTTTCGGGACCAAATGGAAAATTAAACAGACAAAGGCTCACTCCAAAAATGGTGAACAAAGAAAAAAGAGAGAAAGAAAGGTACATGGACTATTGAATTTAAAATACTAGCTTTGAAATAAATATAAGACTAAATAGAGTACTCAATTCTAAGTAATATGACTTACTTGACCAACTCTTGATGGGATACGAGGAGATCCATGCAGAGTATCTGAATATGGAATGATCCCATGTGCGTGTAATTGACGTTTTACCTCGGCTGCAACTCTAGCGGCAATTTCAGCTGCAATTTCCTCTTTGCGGATGCACTCTGATTCTTTCAGTTTAGCAGCTACCTTAGCATCAACAAGTCTTTCTATCCTATCAGAAGAGGCACAGGAATAAGATGAACTTGAACCAAATGTCGTTGGAGTTGGGCCTATACCAAATGTCTGAACACGACATGGATAACATGGTATATACGGAAATCTATAATCGAAAAAGAAAATCTAGAGGGTAAGAAATGCATATCATGTGAAAGAAAAATCATGTTTCAACTATTTCGTCTGAAATGAATATAAATGTTTCTTTTGAAAGAATTGCAGAATGATTTGGCCTCTTTTCAACGCTGTTGACTTGTGGCAGAGAAGAACAAGAGGAAAATGCAGAAACTGAAGTCTATCATAGAAAATGGATAAAAATAAAGAGTCAGCAGACACTTCTGAACTAACTAACCACACTTGTCAAATGTAGCTATCCAATCTTACTCTCTTTGCTGATTGCAGTCTCTCAAATGATTAACACTCCTTAAAAAGGTAAACTAGTTAAATCACATACTCTATGATTAACACCATAGTAATTTATGACTCACAGTCAAATGCTTCAATGTAACACAGGCCGAAAACATAGTTCTACTAAGTATGAGCAAAACATGATGCCAAACAAAATGAAAGAGCACTTTTAAATCAACCAAATATACCTTTGTTGTTCAAGAACATCAATATTTTTCTACAAAAAATAAACAAATGAACATAAGTTATAAAGCCAAAACACTCCTTAAAAAGGTAAATAAATAGTATAAAGTAAATAATAATGTGGAATTAGTAACGTAAAATGAAATATAATAATTAATTGGAGAATCTAATCTTCCTCCATATCTTCATTGAAATCCTCGTTATTAGCATCATCAGATTCATCTTCATCACTTTCACTCGAAACATTAATCCTGGCATTGGCTTTTATTGCAGCAGCAACAGTACTTGCATCTATTATTGTTTCTTCTACTCCCTCCCTCACCCATGTAGGTTCATTGTCATTCACAACTCGAGTTTCATCCAAGTATTGGAGGCTATATTGTTGAACTTGAGGCACCACTACCACATCATCAGAATACATATCAAAAAGATCTCTACTCGTCATCTTGATGGCAACACTCCATTCTGGGGATTCAGGATCCTTAACATAAACGACTTGAATAGCTTGGAATGCCAGTATAAAAGGTTCATCTGATACTTTATTTTCTTTGTATAATAATTGATTAAAGTTAACAGATGTAAGATTGAAATCATCCTTCATCTTTCCTTTTACATTGTCAACCCATTCACATTTAAATAATATAAATGTCATATCATAACCATAAGTGATCTCGATAATATCTATCAACTCCCCATAAAAGGTAACATCCCCAGAAATAGGATTTTTATCTTTTTGCGGATGAATAACTCCTTGTTTTTGCATTCAAGCAAACTCCGCTATTACTCGTAACTTTACTACTATTACTTCCCCTTGTGCGAAATCTGAAACCGTTTATGACGTAGCCATTAAACCTTCGAGCTTGGTCAACAGGTCCAGCTGCTAATTTTACTATATCTTCTGATAGTTCAGTATCACTTTCGGCCTCCCGTGTTGGGTTTTACGGGTCCATGCGCAGCGGAATTAAGCATTAAAAATATAAAACCCAAGAAGCCCTAGGATCCGTTCTATACAATTAATTTAAATTCCTATGAGATAGAATATTACCAACCTTGAACGCTTTCCGTTCTTGAGCTATCGAACGATTTGATTATGTGATTTCGAATCACAAACTTCATTCTTCAACTTGCTTGAACTCTAGGCCTTGATCGATGAACGAGCGAAGACCCTCTTTCGGTATCCACACCTTTGAATGAATTCAAGAACTATTTCTTGATGATTGCTAGATCAAAACCTTGAAGAATATTGAGAGTATTTTGTTATGAATTTTGCTTGAAAATTTCGGCTAGACTATTAGGGTTGACAGACCTCTCATATTTATACTACTTTAGTATGAATATGTTTCCTAATCGAATTAGGAGACCAGGCTGTCAACCGCGTCTGGTGGCTAGTTATGTCGCGCGGTATAGTCAGCCACATGGCTAACTATGTCGCGTGACAAAGGTTGCCAATTACAGAAATTCTCAATCATTCTTCCTTTGGTTTAACCAATTCATTCTAGTTGTGTGTGACCCAATAGGATTATATTATGTTGGCAATGAGTTCGATCATATTGAATCTCATAAGACATAAGCGAACTCTAGCAAGCCATTATGTCTACCCAAATAATATAACGTAAGAGTTCACGTTTCCAATGGTACACTTCCATTTCTCTCTTTATCTCACGATGTTATATTGAACACAAGTCATGGTCCTTATCAACTTGTCTTTGTTCAATGCTTTCTCGATTCTTGAGTATAATGATAATTCCAATCATATTGGGGTACAGCCATATACTTTCATCATTATCACTCATCGAGGGGCCCAAGCAAAACATCTCTCTTCCGAGGAACAAATTCCATCTTGACTTATCATCCTTCCCATCATGAATCCGATCATGCAAAAGATAGCCTTTATAGATATCGTGTTAAGATACCGTTTGACTAAAATCAAACATGACTTTCATCATATGTAAGGTCATGATAATCTCAGGTCTAGGGACTAAATGAAGTAACCTTATGAGATTTAATTATGACATTTGACAATGACATAAATCTCATGCGGGTCATGTCCAGTCACTTGTTCTCTAACAAGTACCCATAATTTCAATGTGCATCTCTATTCATATAATCATCGTATGATTATCCATTGACAATTATACTAATTATTCTCTTAATAATTAGGGACGGAGATTATTATAAACAAATATACAAAACATATAATAATCAAATGATAAACATCTCATATAATAATAAATACTGTCAACACATAAGTCTATCAATCATAGGCCTAGGGCATAACACTAACGGTCTCCCACTTGCACTAGGCCCAATCTACCATGTATCGAATACCCATGGACCTAACATGACCATCAAGCTTAGCTTGCGGGAGAGCCTTAGTTAATGGGTCCGCCACGTTGTCATTAGTGTCTACTCTGCATATCTTTACGTCTTCCCTTTCACATATCTCTCGGATAATGTGGAAACGTCAAAGTATGTGTTTGGATCTCTGGTGTGACCTTGGTTCCTTTGCTTGTGCAATGGCACCATTGTTGTCACAATAAAGTTCAATAGGATCTCTAATGCTTGGAACGACTTCCAAATCACTAATGAACTTCTTGATCCAAACTGCTTCCTTAGCTGCATCGGATGCCGCTATGTACTCAGCTTCGGTTGTAGAATCAGCGACGGTACTTTGCTTGGAACTTTTCCAACTCACAGTGCCTCCATTAAGCGTAAACAAAAATCCAGGCTATCGATACGAAATCATCTTTGTCGGTTTGGAAGCTAGCATCTGTGTAGCCTTTTACTACAAGATCTTCTTCCATTCCTCCAAAGACCAAGAATACATCCTTAGTTCTTCATAAGTACTTAAGGATATTCTTGACTGCTATCCAATGTGGTTTGCCGGGATCCGATTGGTACCTACTCGTCATACTTAGAGCACACGAGACATCGGGTCTAGTACATAACATAGCATACATGATAGACCCAATTGCCGAAGCATATGGAATACCATTCATTCTCTTTCGCTCATCATTAGTCTTAGGACTTTGATTCTTGCTTAGAGATATACCATGTAACATTGGCAAGTTTCCCCTTTTAGAATTTTCCATTTGAAATCTTCTAAGAACCTTGTCAATGTAAGTACTTTGACTTAAACCAATCATCCTCTTGGATCTATCTCTATAGATCTTGATACCAAGGATATATGCGGCTTCGCCCATATCTTTCATTGAAAAACACTTTCCCAACCAAGACTTAACAGTCTGTAGTGCAGAAACGTCATTTCCAATGAGTAAGATATCGTCGACATACAACACTAAAAATAGTGCTACGCTCCCACTAATCTTCTTGTATACACAAGGTTCATCTTCGTTTTTGATAAAGCCAAACTCCTTGATTGCTTCATCAAAATGTAGATTCCAACTCCTAGAAGCTTGCTTCAATCCATAAATGGATTTCTGCAACTTGCATACCTTGTTAGAATTTTCTGGACTGACAAAACCTTCAGGTTGTATCATGTATACATCCTCAAGTAAATTCCCATTAAGAAAAGCTGTTTTGTCATCCATTTGCCATATCTCATAGTCATAATATGCGGCTATGGCAATCAAAATTCTAATAGACTTAAGCATAGCTACAGGCGAAAAGGTTTCATCATAGTCGATGCCATGAACTTGCCTATATCCCTTAGCTACAAGCCTAGCCTTATAGGTGTGCACCTTCCCATCCATGTCGGTCTTTTTCTTGAAGACCCATTTGCACCCTATGGTTTTTACACCTTCGGGTGGATCAATCAAGTTCCAAACTTGATTATCAGCCATGGATTGTAATTCGGACTTTATGGCCTCTTGCCATTTTTCCGAATCAGGAGCGGACATCGCTTCTTGGTAGCAAGTAGGTTCATCGTTTTCGATTAACTCCACTTCATCACTTTCCGTAACGAGAAATCCATATCTCTCGGGTTCGGATCGTGACCTACCACTTCGGCGAAGAACTTGTGCATCTTGAACCGGTTCCACAACTCTTTGTGAACTTGGTTCAGTCTCTACCATTGGTTCAATGTTGTTTTCGGGTTCTCGAATTTCTTTGAGATCTATTTTACTCCCACTGGTTCCTTTGCGAAGAAACTCCTTTTCTAAGAAAGTACCATTTCGAGCAACAAACACTTTGTTCTCGTTTCGGTTGTAGAAATAGTATCCTTTGGTTTCCTTAGGATAACCCACGAAAACACATTTATCAGACTTAGGTGCTAGCTTGTCAGAAGATAACTTCTTGACATATGCATCGCAACCCCAAATCTTCATGAAAGACAAACTAGGTTTTCTTCCATGCCACATCTCATATGGGGTCTTTTGAACCGATTTGGTAGGAACTCGTTTTATAGTGAAAGCGAAGGTTTCTAGTGCATGTCCCCAAAAGGATAAAGGAAGCTCAACTTGACTCATCATAGAACGAACCATGTCCAATAAGGTTCTATTCCTCCTTTCGGACACACCATTCCATTGTGGTGTTCGGGTGGAGAGAGTTACGAAACGTTTCCACAACTCTTAAGATGATCACAAATTCTTGGCTCAAATATTCACCACCTCGATCGGATCGAAGTACCTTAATAGTTTTGCCAAGTTGATTTTGCACCTCATTTTGAAATATTCGAAATATCTCAAACGATTCACTTTTATGTTTCATTAGATAAACATATCCAAATCTACTATAATCATCAGTGAATGTTATGAAGTACCGAAATCCTCCCCTAGCATTGCTACTCATAGGCCCACATACATCGGTATGTATGAGTCCTAATAAGTCGCCCGCCCTTTCACCGGTTTTGGTAAATGGGTCCTTGGTCATCTTGCCAAGTAAACAAGATTCGCATGTCTCATAGGATTCGTAATCATGTGAGTCTAAAAATCCATCTTTGTGGAGTTTAGAAATGTGTTTCTCGTTTATATGGCCAAGACGACAATGCCATAAGTAAGTGTGGTTTACATCATTGGGTTTAGATCTCTTGTTAATGTTATAGACATCATTATCACGATTTTCAACATCAAGAATATAAAGGCCATTTAATGAAACAGCAGTACAATAATGCATATCACTCTTGTAAATGGAAAATTTCTTATCACATATAAGAAAATTAAAACCTTCATTATCCAAACATGAAATTGAAATAATATTCCTACTTAAAGCTGGAACGTAATAACAATTGTTCAAAACAAGTATTAGTCCACTAGGTAAAGTAACTTCATAAGTTCCTACGGCTAATGCAACAACTCTTGCTCCATTCCCCACACGTAGGTCCACTTCACATTCCTTAAGCATCCTTCTGTTCTTTAGACCCTGCACATTTAAACAAATGTGAGTTCCACATCCGGTATCCAATACCCAAGAACTAGAAGTAGATAGGAATATATCTATAACAAAGATACCTGAAGTTGAAGCAACTCCTTTGCTCTTCTTCAGTGCTTCCTTGTATTTTGCGCGGTTTCTCCTCCAATGTCCAATCTCATTGCAATGGAAGCATCGCGTCCTCTTGGGACTTGGGCTTAGCCTCTTTAGGCTTGGAAGCCTCTTTGGGTTTGGCAACTTTTGCCTTAGGATTAGCAACCTTTGCCTTTCCTTTACCCTTAAAACCCTTCCCCTTGTTAACCATTAGCACTTGGTCGGTTTTCTTCTCGACAATATTGGTTTCCGCAGTGTTCAACATTTGAACTAACTCGGAAAGGTTTTTATTCATTCCACCCATGTTATAGTGCATTATGAAATTACTAAAACTTTTGGGTAATGAATTCAATATTATGTCGGTAGCCAAATCTTAGCTAATTAGAAAACCGAGCCTTTCAAGATGCTCAATGTGGCCCTTCAACTTAAGAGCATGAGGACCAACAGCTTGTCCTTCACTCATCTCGCATGAGGTCAAGACCGTAACTGTGTTGTACCTTTCTTGCCTAGCTTGTACTTGAAACATTTCCATCAGTCGATTGTTTAAGTCAACTGTCCCCAAGTGCTCAAGATCCTTCTGAAGGTTCTTGCACATGGCGGAGAGCATAAGGCAACCAACATCTGTAGAGTCACGCTTGTGCTTCAGATATTGATCCCTTACTGCCCTAGTAGCATTGGCAGCAGGTTCAGGTGGAATAGGTTCCTCGAGAAAGTACAATTTTTCCTCTTGCTTGAGAACAATTCTCAAACTACGGATCCAATCCATATAGTTTGTACCATTCTCTTCCAACTTTTCCTTCTCAAGGACAGATCGCAATGAAAAGTGATTATTGTTTGATGCCATTTATTCTACAAAAAGATATACATAAAATATGAACACATATAAGTAAACATATTATATGAAAAGTATAATGCATTTATAAAATGCTCCCACTAAATTATACACCTTCAAATGCAAATAAGCATAATATACATTTAATGGGCTAAGATCCAACTTTAATTCAATTTCAAGTTTGCTATGGCAAACCGCTCAAAATTAAATTAATTAGGTAGAAATTAAACATCAATCATATCACATATATGACTCTTAGATCTTTTATGAGATTCATACAAGACATCATATGTCTAGGCATATTTTAATCTCATCTTATGCCTTGGGTCCAAAACCATTTTGATAACCCAATTAAGTTCATTCACTTTAAACGTATAGGAACCACCATTTCCTCATCTTGCTCGCATTCGAATAGAATAAAAGCACATTACTATGGCAAGCCCACCCAAAACTATCTGAATGGTCTCAAGTGTTTTAATCATGAATTGGCATAAAGAACTTAAAAGTTAAATGAAGGTTCTTTAAAGGTAGATTATAAGCATATCAGCAAAGATAGTCATAATCATGCACCAGGTAAGTTCCCAGGAAGATAGGTGAGCCACAAGGACTACTTAAGTACCAACTCTTCCTTAGACAGAACTCTCCTAGACATGTACAATCAGAAATCAGCTCTGATTTGGCAACATAATCACTACCTTTTATAAACAATCAGTTTCCTTTTAAATTTCGCGTAATTATGACTTGTTTCCATAAACAATCATAAAGTCCAAAATTTTAATGTCTAAATCTAAACATATTAGGAAACTATAATGCAATGTTTCAACTAAACATAAAAAATTCTTAGCAAGTAAGAACAAGTAAAACATGCATCGCAATAATTATTAAAATCAATTTTTAATCAACTAAGCATGCATAAACAATGAATTAATCTAGCATGGCCATATAAACTTAACTTTATAGCATTCAGATTAACACATAAACATATCAGATTGTAAACACAATTTACAAATTAGCAGAAAGATTGAACATACTAATTCTGCCCAGATTTGGCATATTATGTCGCGTGACAACATCAGCCATATGGCTAGATTTGTCGCGTGACATAACTAGCCAGATTACCAGATTTCCACATGTGGCTTACTATGTCGCACGACGTAGTTAGCCAGTTCGCAGGATTTCCAGATTCAATCAATACAGATCACATGACAATTAAATTATATAAAACAATCCTTTTACAGATTTAATTCATCATGATAAGAAAACGATTTTCATATTGTTTCACATAAACAATCAAAATTCTATCGCATACAAAAACATGCAATAAGCATATAAACAATTTATATCTTAAATCTAGCATGTTAATTCAAACTTAACCAAACGAACGGGGCTCTGATACCACTGTTGGGTTTTACGGGTCCATGCGCAGCGGAATTAAGCATTAAAAACATAAAACCCAAGAAGGCCTAGGATCCGTTCTATACAATTAATTTAAATTCCTATGAGATAGAATATTACCAACCTTGAACGCTTTCCGTTCTTGAGCTATCGAACGATTTGATTATGTGATTTCGAATCACAAACTTCGTTCTTCAACTTGCTTGAACTCTAGGCCTTGATCGATGAACGAGCGAAGACCCTCTTTCGGTATCCACACCTTTGAATGAATTCAAGAACTATTTCTTGATGATTGCTAGATCAAAACCTTGAAGAATATTGAGAGTATTTTGTTATGAATTTTGCTTGAAAATTTTGGCTAGACTATTAGGGTTGACAGACCTCTCATATTTATACTACTTTAGTATGAATATGTTTCCTAATCGAATTAGGAGACCAGGCTGTCAACCGCGTCTGGTGGCTAGTTATGTCGCGCGGTATAGTCAGCCACATGGCTAACTATGTCGCGTGACAAAGGTTGCCAATTACAGAAACTCTCAATCATTCTTCCTTTGGTTTAACCAATTCATTCTAGTTGTGTGTGACCCAATAGGATTATATTATGTTGGCAATGAGTTCGATCATATCGAATCTCATAAGACATAAGCGGACTCTAGCAAGCCATTATGTCTACCCAAATAATATAACGTAAGAGTTCACGTTTCCAATGGTACACTTCCATTTCTCCCTTTGTCTCACGATGTTATATTGAACACAAGTCATGGTCCTTGTCAACTTGTCTTTGTTCAATGCTTTCTCGATTCTTGAGTATAATGATAATTCCAATCATATTGGGGTACGGCCATCCACTTTCATCATTATCACTCATCGATGGGCCCAAGCAAAACATCTCTCTTCCGAGGGACAAATTCCATCTTGATTTATCATCCTTTCCATCATGAATCCGATCATGCCAAAGATAGCCTTTATAGATATCGTGTTAAGATACCGTTTGACTAAAATCAAACATGACTTTCATCATATGTAAGGTCATGATAATCTCAGGTCTAGGGACTAAATGAAGTAACCTTATGAGATTTAATTATGACATTTGACCATGACATAAATCTCATGCGGGTCATGTCCAGTCACTTGTTCTCTAACAAGTACCCATAATTTCAATGTGCATCTATATGCATATAATCATCGTATGATTATCCATTGACAATTATACTAATTATTCTCTTAATAATTAGGGACGGAGATTATTATAAACAAATATACAAAACATATAATAATCAAATGATAAACATCTCATATAATAATAAATAATGTCAACACATAAGTCTATCAATCATAGGCCTAGGGCATAACACTAACATCCCGGCCTTCTACCTATTAAAGTATTAGAATATGTATTTATAAATATGAGGAGCTAGTGAAATGGATAATTAAGTATATTTTTTTAACATATTGACAATATAACACTTTAAATAACTAATTGCTTACATGATCTTTAAACCAATTAGAGAATTGATCGTTAAGAGCCGCATAAAGCTGACGATCTGAGGCATGATTTCCCTAAGGAAAGTAAGGTGCTTTGTCACGACCCTAATCCTAGGTTCTATTTTGAGTCATGCTTGAATGGGTAAATATGGTGTGCATTTCATATTATTATATGTTCTATATTTTGTTGGTAGCAATTATGTGTTAGTTAACATTTTTGTTATAACTTATATGATATATAAAAATGTTAATAAATTAAAAATAATTATTTAATGTGTAAATGAAAATATTAGGAGAGTGTAGTGAAATGATAATATTTAAAAATTTAACTAAACATTTTATTATAATTTTCAAGGTGCTTAAGTGTAAGAAGTATAACTTAAAGGATTTAATGTGAAAATGCTTTAATAGGTTGAAGTAGGTTAGATGTAAATAGTTATGTTTATCCTTGGAAAATCATTGGGGAAGCTTCATCATTTTCACAAGAACCCTTTTCTCAGCTCCTTCCTTGGTCCATCAATGTCAAAGCCTAGTTTCTCTACTTAAAAATCTCTCATTTAATCAAGAAAAATCCATTGAACGATCCGTTCGTTTCGTTGTGTTCGGGAGAAGAAGGCGAGCATTTTCACCCGATTAAATTTTTCAAGTTTTCATATTATTTTTCAAGTAAGTTATTATATTTTTCTTGAATTGTATGCTCATTTAGTATTATAATTGTTGTTGTTCAATGGTTGCATGGGATTTTGAGATTATTTTCTTGAGGTTGGAAATGGAAATATGGTTTTGGCTAAGTTGGAAATGTTTTGGTGTGTGTTGAAATGGAAAAATGGTTTTGGCTAAGTTGGAAATGTTTTGGTATGTGTTGAAATGGAAAAATGGTTTTGGCTAAGTTGGAAATGTTTTGGTGTGTGTTGAAATGGTAAAATTGGTTTTTGGCTAAGTTGGAAATGGTTGAGGTCATTTTGGGTTGCATGGAACTGAAGTTTGGGTTTTGGAAATGTTGTTTGAGCTGGAAAAATTTGACTTGAAATGTTTCAATTGAAGTTGCTGATGTTCAGCTTTGTTTCTGAGTTTCTGCTGAGGGCACGAGTCGTGCCAAGCAGTCATGCCCAGTCGTGCCTTGTGTTGGACGACTGTATCAGGTAGGGTGTTAAAGGGTCACGAGTCGTGCCCTGGCCAGTTTTGTTGAACTGTTTTCAAAGCAATGTAGGTTCAATTAGACAACATAGATTTCAACCAATTGAACAATTTGATCAAAGTACAACATATGAACAACAACATGATGTCTTAACATACCAATTGTAATAATTGGAAGATGTTTAAATGTTTGGTTAAAGTAGGTTGGAACCATTGATTCCATTGAACCTAACTTGTTTAATATCTTTATGTGAATGATGATACATCCTTGAATGGTTATGATAAGTGTGTAGACCTTATGTGTTACACCTTTTGCATTTGTTTGACATCTTTATGATGTGCTTGATTAGGGTTCCCTACTTTGGAATCCTAAGTTGATTTAAATGGGTTCAAGGATGGTTTAGCCTTTGTGCTACTTTTGTGGATACTTGTTATCATTTTGCTATCATTTTGATATGCTATATTGGTATGGTTCCCTACTTTGGAATCATCAGTTATTGTAAGCAAGTCTTTAGTACTGTGCTTCTGTTTGAAAGTCCAGCTGGTTCTTGTTTGTTGGGCATTGTTATGGGATTATAATGGCAACCAAGCCGAGTTCGTTATAATCCATACACTAGTTCCCTTTTTGCCCGGCCATTGGCCATGGTTGGGTAGTGGGCTAGCTCGGGTGTAGTCTAGTTGCACATTTGGGTATGACTTTGTGTCATAGTCCCTGTTTGTTGATATTGTGATTGGGTTCCGAAACCGCTTCTTTAGCTGATGATTCTGCTCGGATCGTGATATCCTTTTGAGGATGAAACCTTGGCTCAGTATCCTTCTAAGTGTTACATTATCGCACGTATGTGTTATATGCATATATATATATATTTCTTTTTTTTCACTACTCACACACACACACACACATGCACGCACAGAAGTGCCTAGGAGATAAATCCTAGGGAGACAAAGCCTTCCCTCTAACTTCTGGGGGGATCGAACCCATGACCTCCAGGTTGGAAGCCATGAGCTCAAGCCAGCAGGCCAAATCCCCATGTGCATATATATATTTCTTTGTGTTGATAAGAGTGGGATATATATATATGATGATTTGATGTTATATGCTTTTCGAATGTGATTGCATATCATATTGTTGCATATATAATAACTTGCTGAGATTTTCTCACCCCATCCTTTTATTGCTTTCTTAGATAGATCCGAGTCAGGGGCTAGGACACGTTGAGCTCCGAGAGGGCGCCTAGTGGGGATTGTTTGAGAAAGGTATTTTGTAAGATTACATTATGTAAATGTATAACCTTGGGGTAGTATTCCTAGACTTGATGTATATTATGAAGTTTGAACTTTTAAAGGTTTGTAAATATTTTTCATTTTGGAACTAATGTTTTAGTCACTTGTGCTTCCAACCTATCCATGGTTGCACCAAATTGTTGTCGCTGTTGACAATTTTCCTCCCTCAAACTCGTTAGAGCCTCTTCCCATGATCGCTTTTTAGGTTGCGGTGGATCATAATAATGTGGCTCATAATTGTTCCATGCCCGCTTGAGTGGTTTCCCCTCCATTGTGTATAACAATTGGGGGAATAATCATATTGTTGTTGTCATGGGTGGAACGAACTCTTTTCTTTCATCTGTGGAGAATACTCATGAAAATATGTCCTAGACGGACAATCATTGGTAGCATGAGAGTATAATCCACAACAGGAACATGCATCTTGTATTATATTGGCACTAGGCGAAGCACTTTTCGCATTGAATAAAGCAATTAATTGTTTTACTTGCCCGTCCAACATCTCTTTAGAATTTGATTCATGCATGACCTTTAATTTTTAAACAACTAGAAAAATAAAGAAAATTATTTACACTATAAAAAGAAACTAATAAAAGAAAATATTTACAATACACTAACAAAATAAACTTGTTCAAATCACAATAAATTTCCGGCAACGGCGCCAAAAACTTGATGGATAAAAATCATCTTGTAATAAAAATCTTGCAAGTGTACAAGTTACCGAAGTAGCAATATACAAAAGTAAGGATCGAACCACAGAGATTTGTGTGTTGAACAAATTGATTTAATTAGTATAAAAAGTAACAAAGAAAAAGGGATTTTGATTGGTTGAATTATTAAACTAAGAAAGCAAAATAAATAAATTAAAGATATCAAGAGAACAAGGAATTCATGGATTGGGGATCATAACAATTATCACTATGCTTTTTATTTCATGTAAAAATAATTCAATCTCATTCTTGGGTTCGTTCACAAAAATATAGGGTTAAGATGTTAATATATTCCGCAAGGTCAATAAGAACATTAGAACCCTAATAACTCTATCTTGTTTATATATTCCGCAAGGTCAATATAAACATTCAAGAATTCAATTAAAAGCTTAAGAACAATGGAACCTAGATTCGTTTGATTTCCACTAGGTCCTCAATTGAATCTATTCTTCTCAACAATGGTCAAATTATAAATCATCCACGCAAGTGCAATGGTTTATATCCAAATAAATTCAAGATGTCAAAAGTATATTTTGCAAGGTCAATACAATTGATCTCAAGACAATAATTAAAATCGTTGAGAAGAACAAAAATGAAAAAGAGATAGGAAGAATTAAAACCCTAGCATAAAGATCAAATTGTTACTTACTTCAATCCACGAATCAAATAAAATTAGCCTTGAATGGACATTAAAATAAATAAACAAAACCTTGTTCTTTAATCTTCAAAAATAAATAAAAACCTAAACTATGATAAAGGAGAAGAAAATATAGAGAGAGAATGAGAGATTGAGAGATAATACAAAAACTAGTCTAGGGTTCTTTTTATAGGAGGGAGGTGAAAATCCTCTTTGGAAACCAAAATCTGGTCAAAATCCTAGTCAATTTAGAAATCTGCTAAAAAATCTGTTGCTGATTCTGTTTCTGATTGCCTTTTTATTTTTGTGACAGACGAATTCCGTTGGAAATCTTGGCCGGCGGTCGCCCACAATTGGCCCAGCGAGCGCCCACATGTACAGAGCTTTTCTCGGCCACGTTCCTTTGTCTTCAGCGGCCGCCCAAAGTTTACTGCTCTCGCCCACGTCCAAACAGCCCAGGTCCAGCAGCTTCCTCATCTTGGCCCAGTTCAGCCTTGGCCCAGCTCTCCTTCAGCCTTGGCCGGCCAGCTGCTTGCTTTGGCCTCATTTTGGATTCGTTTCGTAACGTAAGTGCATCATTGTACTTTGGTCACTATACTTTTCTCTTTTGCACCTTGGTCCTTGAATTATCCATATTTTCACTTTGGCCCATAAACTTTATATTATCAGATTTCTCCCAATTTTCCATAATTTCAGTTTGGCCCCTGAATTTCCAAGATTTACATTTTGGCCCTTGAACTTCATAATATCAGTTTCCTCCTCTATTTTCCATAATTTCAGTTTGGTCCCTGAATTTCCAAAATACGTGAAAATCCTCCATTTTCTCAATAATTGCACTTCAAAACCCCTATACTTTCAAAACACTATAAAATACATTAAATTCCCAAGGTTTCGATCGCATCAAATAAGTTAGGAAACATATGTTTTGGATGGGTAAAACAACATCCATCAGAATGGTGTTGGAGGTGCTACGAGATAAGAAGTTATTTGCCAAGTTTAGTAAGTGTGCGTTTTGGCTTGAGGAGGTTTCTTTCACTACCAGAAACAGTGTATTTACCGACGGACATTTACCGACGGACCTAGTCCGTCGGTATTACCGACGGAAAACAAATGAATACCGACGGAAATTAATTTCATTTTACCGGGAAATTTTTTTTTTAAAATTTCGTGTAGTCCGTCGGTAATTTAAAAATGTCCGTCGGTAATTCCTTGGTATTACCGACGGCTACGTCCGTCGGTAAATACGCCCTATATATAATGAAAAAATCCCATTTCTTAATTACGCCTTCATTTTACGCCCTCTCCTCTCTCTCTCAGTTCGCGAACGGAACCCTGCGCCTCGCCGTTGCCGTCGCCGTCTTCGGTAAGTTTCTTCTCAATCACTTAATTCCTCTCTCACTCGATTTCTCCCTCTCACTCTCTCTCTCTCTCTCATCAGTAATTCGCGAACAGACGCCGTCTCCGCCGTGGAAGCCGTTCGCCGTTGCCGTCTCCGTCGCCGGCCGGTAAGCTCTCTTTCTCTCTCTCAATCCCTTTCTCTCTCTCACTCGATTTCTCTCTCTCACTCGCTTTCTCTCTCTCTCTCTCGCAGTCGCCCTAGTCTTGCCGTTGCCGCCGAGCCCGCCGTTCGCCGTCGTTGTCTCCGTCGCCGGTAAGCTCTCTTTCTCTCTCTCTCTCTCTCTCTCTCTCACTGGATTTCTCTCTCTCAAGTATTGATTACAAATCTTTGCCTAATTTTGAAAAAAATTACTTAACTGTGTATAATAATTGTTGAAAAAAATTAAGAAAGTATATTTGGTAACTGTGTGTGTATAATTATTGAAAAAAATTAAGAGGATGGAAAAATGAGGTTGAAGCTAATTAGGGTTCAGATTTGTGTGCTTTTCAAATCTCCCATTGTTGGGTACATTTACATTGCTAGTAGGGTTATGTTGTTGATGTAATTTGTAGGTCTTTTATGTAAATTGTTTGAAGATGATGGTTCGAATTTTAACTGTAGTGAGATTAGGGTTTATGCTTGTTGGTTATAGTACCTTTGTTATAATAGTGAAGATTAATGGTTAAATGTTGGAATTTTGGTTTTAATTTGTCTTTTAGAGCAAATTTGAGAAAAAAATAACTGATTATTCATTTTAGGATGAATGTAGTAAAATATTTCAAACAACACATATGCACGCAAATGGATTACGCTCATAGCACATGGCACATTTTGACTGTTATGCGTGGATAGGATGGTCGCATAGCGCCTTCCATAGTCTATGCACTCGCATGACTTCCAAAATGCTCCTCCATATATTCTACTTCCTTTTCCTTTACCTCGAGTATTTTGGCTCCGACTCAAACTTTCACTGCTTAATATTTCGTACCAACAATACTCCTCGTCGTTAGTTTAGACTCTATATCCCAACATAAATTACGGTTAATTTAAAAAAATAAAAGTCATGTTTGAATTAACAAATTTTAAATGATGATTATATAAAAAAGAAAAATATTACTGATAAATATTGCCCTGTTACAAAATAAATGTCGCATTTAAATAGTTAACGTTTTTATAAAAAAATGTTTTATAATTTGTACATTGCTTTGCTTGTACAGGAAAAATTGCACTAAATCATTTAATTTTTCTAAAATAAAATATTTATTTTGAAAAGAATTAAAATGAAAATAACAATGTTTATTTTGGTACAAAGGGACTAAAAGAAAAAATAGAAAAAAATTGGTACAAAGGGACTGAATAGTATAAAAAAAACAAAATAAATAAAAAATAAAATAAATAATAATAAAATAATAATAATAAATAAATAAAAAAAACAAAATAAATAAATAAATAAAATAAATAATAATAAAATAATAATAATAATAATAAAATAATAATAATAATAAATAATAATAATAATAATAATAATAATAATAAATATAAAAATTAAAAAAAATTAAAAATAAAAAATTAAAATTAAAATGAAAATATACATATATGTATCTATATAAAGAAGATGAGCGCCTTTCTCACACACAGCTATCAAAATCCGTCCATCTTTGATCAAGAAAGATAGAGCAAATAAGTTCTTGTCAGTTTGAGCAAAGGATTTTCTGTTTAATAAGAGTTTTTCCAGTTTCACTGTCATCTTCTCTCTAAGGATGCGAAACATCACGGCCATGTTCTTGTCGATGTCTGTTTTCTCTTGCTTGGTGGTATACGATCACATGTAAAAACAAGGTAACGGTATAACACCTGAAGAGAAAAAACAGAACTTTCCTCAATTTTTTTAATCTCCACCTTCCATTTACCCAAGATCCACGATTGCGAGAATCTTCCTCATGAGCATGAAAGGCGGCGGTGTTGCTCTCAATCTCATGGTTGCTTCGCAAAACATGCAAAGCAACCGTGAGATTGAGGGCAACACCGCCAGCCTTTCAAGCTCATGAGGAAGATTCCGCACCGCATCTTGGGTAAATGGAAGGTGGAGATTGAAAAAATTGGAGGAAAGCTCTGTTTTCTCTTCACTGGTGTTATACTGTTACCTTGTTTTTACTTGTGACCGTATACCACCAGTGAAGAGTAAAACAGGCACTCACAAGAACATGGCTGTGATGTTTGAGATCCTTAGAGAGGAGGACAGTGAAACTGAAAAAACCTATATTAAACAGAAAATCCTTTGCTCAAACAGTCGAGAACTTGTTTGCTCTGTCTTTCTTGGTCTAAGCTGAGATAGGGTTTTGATTGTTGTGGATGATAACGACTCTCATCTTGTTTATTGATCAAAATTATGCATGTTATGGTAATGAATAAAAATTATGCACGATTATATGATTTGTAAATATCATTATTGTCTATTAAAATTGCTTGATTTTCGATTATAAAGCAAGTAGACAGAGTGATATTTGCAATTCATACGTGTATTTTGGGATGGGATAGAAGCCGACCCCAATTCTAAACCTAATGGACATGAATTGTCCTTTCACCCTAGAGAATGATATACTTAACAACAAAGAATTAAATATTAATATTTAAAATTATTCACATCCACCTAAACCGACTATCGAGACCAATTTGTGTTGAAAATTCTGATGTTGCAGAAGCCGGTGTGAATTAGGGTTCATCTTTTATATCAATAAACCTAAATGAAGTGTCTTTTTATTTATATATATATTGATATATTGTTTTTATTTGTATATATAATATACTAGTTTAGATATGTCGGGTCGAGGTGGCAATCGTTCAAAGAGAGGCAAGGTTGCGGGTTTTGTCCATCGTCTTGTTTCTCCAAGGGCCGGAGGAGGGGCTCTACGTGCAGTTCGGGACGTAGTGATTATGATTTGAGCGAGTCAAGGTAATGTGGCTTGATCAAGGTAATGTAAGCTCTAGTGTTCCGGTTAGTGAACCATCCGGACGGGTTCACTTGGACGCAATTATTAATGAGGATGGAAAAATGGAAATATCTATCTCTCCCGGTGGCCGGTAAGTATTATTTAATTGTAAATGTCATATATATAATGTTTACATTTTATTATTGTCTTTTTATTTGTATATATATTGATATATTGTTTTTCAATTAATATCTTATAGGTTTATACATGGTGGTTGCCAAGATCCCGCTAGATGGTTTGGGGATTTATTCAGCGGGTATAATTTTGAGGAATTTTATCCCACCCGAAGTCAATATCAAAAGAGGTGTATGCTATACGGTATAACCGGTTTCGGGTAAAATTACTTAATTCTCTTTCCTTTGTAAAGTTTGTAGATTATTCCCTTGTGTATTTAACTACTTTTACTATTTTTGTAGCACATATATTTATGCCACAGGTGTACCGACGTTCAAATCGAGGCGGCTTTCAAGAAATTGGTTGCTAAGCGGTGCATTTGGGAAAGTGTACGACATGAAAAGAAAGTGTCTCGAATGATGGTTTGCCTCCGGCTAATTTCTCCGCTAGTGCATGGGAGCAAGAGTGGGAAGCCTATTGGAACAGTGAGAAATTTCAAAAGTTCAGAAATTGCAAAGAAGAATAGGAACTCACAAGAGGGCGGGGAGTGTGCACACTTTGGAGGATCAATTAACTTCGGCGAGTTGGTCGAGAATGGTAAACTTCATTTATTATCCGTTTGTAAATTAAGCAATACTCTATTTGATTCATATATTGTTATTATTTGATAGGCTTTTTAAAGTTTTAATTTTTTATATGTTAAGCGTTTGAAACACGGAGATGATGAGGTGATGGTCTTCTTTGTATTTCGGCTACACATACTACGGAGGCTGCTGATGGCTCTGGGCCACAATGGGTCAACCCTTATTATCAGACCCTTTATGTAAGTGTTAATAGTATTTTCTATTAGTAAATTATATATTATCTATTAGTAAATTATGAATTATTTAGTTAAATAAATATTATTTTCTACCATAGTGTATAATGTAGTTTTTTTTGCAGGAAGAGTATGATAGGCGGGCTCGTGAGGAGTCTATTGAAGAAGGAAGTTTGCCTCCTGAGAGCACCGAGCGGCCCGCCTTTCGTGAAAAGCTTTGGGCGGCCATTGTCCTCACGAGACAAGCAACCAAAGGGAGACCGCTTGCACTGGATTCGGAGGACATGGTGCGGGGTATTTTAACATGCCATTCCGCGTGCCTCTACTACGCAATACTTTTCATCTTCTTCCTCCGCGGTAGTCATCATGTGGATCAAGAAGCGTTTGATGATCGGGTCAACAAAGAGGTTGAGAGGCGAAGTGGAGGCGATCCAGAGCCAGTGCGAGCCCGGGTGGATGCGCGGGTGGAGGCGCAGGTGGAGGCCCATGTGCAGACCCAGATGCAGACCCAGGTTTCAGCCCAGGTGCAGAGGCTAGTGGAGCAACAGCTTGAGCAGCGCATGCAACAATACTTGGCTACCATGAATTTGCAATCACAGCCACAGCCACAGCCACGTAATAGCGGTAACGCTTCTGATGAATCAGTTGGTCAATACCTTAGGCGAAGTGGCGAAGGTAGTGGCGGTGGTAGCGGTAGCGGTAGCGGCAACGCTCGTGGTCAGGGTCGTGGTTGATTGACATTCATTTTATTTGGCTGGCATGTAATGTAAACAAATATATTTTGTTTCCCTTTCCCTTCCCTTTTCCCCAAACGAAACAATTTCCTTTTCCCCTTTCCCCTTCCCCTTTTCATTTCCCCTTTTCCCTTTCCCATTACCCCTTATCCCTTTCCCATTACCCCTTTTTCCTTTGTTTGTAGTTTGTTTGTGTTTCTTTTATAATGGGATTTGTTTAAAACAAGTTTGACAGGTTTATCCTTTTCCCATTACCCTTTTTCCCTTTGTTTGTAGTTTTTTGTAGTTTGTTTGTAGTTTGTTTGTTGTTGGGATTTGTTTAAAACAGGTTTGACAGGTTTACAGGTGGTTTAATAATAAAACAGAATTTTTTTAAAAAAATCTGGCCAGATTACCGACGGAAATTTCCGTCGGTAAATTAATAAAAAAAAATAAATAATACTAATTTCCGGCGGAAATATCCGTCGGAAAATAATAAAAATAAAACTCATTACCGACGGATATATTCGTCGGTTTACGGTTTAGATTTCCGACGGACATATCCGACGGTAAATTTTATGGATTCCGACGGTTATAACCGTCGGTAATGGTTTTATTTACCGACGGATTATTCCATCGGTAACCTCCGGCAATTGCTCCGGTTAACCGGCCGGCATTACTCATTTCCGACGGACGGTTCCCGGCGGAATTTCAGATTTTCCGGCGGACAATCCGCCGGTATTTCCGGCGGAATTTGTCCGTCGGTATTACCAACCAATTATTTCCGACGGAACTCGACGGACGAATTCCGTCGGTAATATCCATTTACCGTCGGAAATGTGGAATTACCGACGGAAATTTCCGTCGGTAAAAGGCCTGTTTCTAGTAGTGTTTCCTAGGCCATGTTGTGTCAAAGAATGGAATTTCAGTTGATCCTTCTAAGATTGAAGCCGTGGTTAGTTGGAAGAGGCCAGAAATAGTCACCGAGATTCGGAGTTTTCTAGGGTTAGCCGGGTATTATAGAAGATTCATCAAAGGGTTTTCAAAGATTGCTACTCAGTTGACTCGGAAGAATATACCTTTTGTGTGAAATGAGAAGTGTCAAGCTAGTTTTGAGGAATTGAAGAAGAGATTGGCTTCGTCACCTATTCTTGTGTTGCCATATGGGAATGATGGGTTGGTGATTTATTGTGATGCTTCAAAGGAGGGTTTAGTGTGTGTATTGATGCAAAATGGGAAGGTTATCGCGTATGCCTCAAGGAAGTTAACTTCTTATGAGCAGAACTACCCGACTCATGATATGGAGCTTGCAGCTATCGTCTTTGCCTTGTACAAGTGGAAGCATTACCTTTACGGAGCGAAGTTTGAGATCTTCACGGATCATAAAAGCTTGAAGTATCTTTTCTCGCAGAAGGAGTTGAACAACAGGCAGCGGAGATGGATGGAACTTTTGAAGGATTATGATTATACTATTTCCTATCATCCGGGCAAAGCAAATGTGGTGGCAGATGCTATTAGTAGGAAATCTTATGTCGCTTCATTGATGGTTCGAGAATGGAAGATGTTAGAGGATGCTCGAGATTGGTGTCCCCGAGAGTCGAGGCATGGAGCTATCTTTGCGAACATTATTGCCTTACCAAGCTTGATTCAACAAATAAAGGAGGATCAAAAGGGTGATTTAGAGTTGAAGAAAATTGTGGATAAGAGCGTGTATGGAAATTTCAAGGAGTTCTCTCTTAGTCCCGATGGAGTATTGACATTTAGAGGCCGATTGTGTGTGCCAAATCTTGATGAGGTGAAGTGCCAAGTTCTAGATGAGGGCCATAAGTCCAAGTATACCATTAACCCCGGGAGTACCAAGATGTACCAAAATTTGAAGCAACACTTTTGATGGAATAATACACTAAAAGAAATATCACCTTTTGTGATGGCAATTCGCGATGGCAATAAAAGCCGTCACAGTAGGTCATTGCTTTTTAGAGCCATCGCTTTATGTAGTCACGATAACATGACCCCAAAAATGCTATCGTCTATAAAAAAAATTAACATGAGCGCTAACCCCAAATTGTTGGCGGGAGTTTGAAATGAATATAAAAAATTGAAAAGAAAATAAATTAGGTTGAAAAGTCAGAATTAATCAATCCTCTCTCATTCCCTATTTCCCTCGACATCATTCCTCTGCCTCTTCTTTCTTGGCTTCATCAAACACAAAACCATACCGCCGTCATCGCTGTTGAAGCAGATTCGTCTTCGCTCCATGATCTCCTCAAACTGTTATTGTCACTGTGTTGGGGTTTCATCAGGTAATTGTATCTCTTTCTTCTTTTTCTACTTCTTACATTCAATAAACCATAATTTTATACGAAAGGTTCCTTTGTGTGTGAGGGAGGGAATATGCAGTTTTAGATGATTAGTCTGAGTTCAATATGTTGATAAAAAGGGGCCTCTTTCTCTATTAACTTCCCCTATCTAGAACCCCTCCCCGATCTGTTTCAGCCGCTAAACCCTAGCCATCGCTTCTATGCTGCTAAGATAGATCAATTGGAGTTTTTAATCTATTGATGCAACTCCAGTCCCTCCATTCTCAAAGATCCTTCCCTCTTGGTCGACGCGTTACTTGTGGAATGAATGGGCAACTGGTTCTGCTGCCCCTAGAGGTGAGGCCATTTTGCACGAATTTACAATTTTTATGCCGATTTAGCGTATATTTTTCTAAATTCCTGACAAAATTTTACATGGCTTCTTTTGTGTGTATAGTAATATACAGGTTGCTTTAGAATTTGAGAAAAAAAATTATGAAAGGCTGTAACTATGGTCCTCCAAATGAGTGGCAGATTTACAGGTATGTATGTAAGGTATTTTGGGATTTTTCTTGTGTCATAAATAAAGTTAGCATAGTATTTTACTCTATGTGGTAGTCATGGAGTACCTGAAGTACATTACAAAGAAAGGAAGGAGACTACTACATAATGGTATGATGAATTTGGCTCATACTTATTCTAGCTACAACTCTCTGTAAATTTCTCTTTTCAGATCGTAATAACTATAGTATATATTGTATGTTGCTATCCCTGTCCCAAAATAAAATACATTTTTTTTTCGAAATTTACTCTTGGTTGAGAGCAAATTTGGATTTTTTTTTTTTTTTTTTGGTCATTTTTTTGGGACGGGGGCAGTATTAACATCTAAGTTCTTATGGGATGTATGAAATTCCCCACAACAGTGACAAGTACTTAAGCTTTAATGAAAACCATAAACACTTGCCTCGGTGGTTATTGTTCTTATTAAAAACAACAGTGTATAGCATTTCATTCTTTAATACAGAAACATGGATGAATAATATTTTAATGAAACTTCCATAATTCCCATAATACCTTTCTTTATTACCCATCATAAACACTTACATTTGTTTGATGCATTATATGCCCTCCGTCCCAAAACAACTTTAAAAGTTTGTTTAAAGTCTAAGCCATTAAATAGCATGTCAATATATTTGTACTCAATCACGTTGCTGACTAAAGGAATTTTACAGCTCTGTACATCAATATGTAGTCAAGAGCAATTTCTATTACATTCAACTCTATGTTAAATTTGAACATCACAACCTCACCACGATGAACTTACATTCTATTCTTACTCATTATTAGGTCACTGATTTTTTTATTTTATTTTGTAACCTTGTACTTTAAGCCTGAAGAAATAGCTGCCATCATGAATGACTTCAATGAGCCTGGTTCGCTTGCTCCAACTGGCTTGTACCTTGGTGGCTTAAAATATATGGTTATTCAAGGCGAGCCAGGAGTTGTAATTCGAGGAAAGAAGGTAAGGAGCTCACCATAATCTTGTGCTGATTACTGATTTCAATCATTATATGCATGATACAGTGTCAGTACTTGCTCTGGTGGGTAAATTCGACTGATAGCCGTCCAACAATCACGAAGCCGCAGGGTCCACTTTGTGGCTTTTTTTATGCAATCCAATAATGTAAAAAACCTTTCGCCATGTGCGAGCTGCAACCAAGCAACTCAGTTGGATTAACCGAATTAAGCAACTGTTCTAGTGCAGTGCTCTTGTATGCACATGTTTCTGGAATTAGATATGAGACTGATCTGGTTCAAGTTGAAATATGTCACTTTCCTTGCAAATTAGTACTCCCTCCGTCCCTAAATGAATGTCTGAAAAAATTCATGTTTGCTTTTAATAAAAGCAAATTTGAAAAAAAAAAATTAGACATTCTTATGGACAGAGGGAGTATTAGTTTAAAATACTGGTTAATTTACACTATATCTAGTTGAGGTTTGGTTACTGTATCGTGAACCAGCAAGAACCTAAGGTCTCCTTTTGTTGGTCTTCATTGGGGTTGGGCAGCTTAGGGTGTCCATTCTTTACTGTATGATTGCTGAAAACCTGTCTCTGCTTTAATATACATCATAATTACTCTGCCCAATATGATTACTGATCAATTATATTAGAGAGCTCTTAATATTGAATTGCCTGTAATTCATGATTGGATTGACTAATAAAAAGATCCTTAGAAGTTAATTCAGATTCGTGCTTTCAACAACTGATTGAACTTGTCCATCGTCCCATTCATGAATTCTGCTAGAATTTTTTTATTTTATTTTTTCGGGTTATAACTAATATGTAGGGGAGGTGATTTTAAGCCAGCCACTGAGTTCTTGTGCAGTCTTGATATTTTATGGTCTTTTAAATGGTTGTGTTTTGATTCTCTACTCTGCTGACTGGCAGGGATCTGGAGGCATTTGTGTTAAAAAGACCACTTGTCGAGGTATGATGTGCGAATTTCCTCATCGGGTTATTTCTGTTGCAATATCCTGCAGTTGGTGGACTCCCACTACTACATTTCGGGCTAATGTAACGCATCTAATGCAACGACAGAGCTAATGTAACGCATCTAATGCAACGCCAGAGCTAATGTAACGAGTCTAATGCAACGACAGAGCTAATGTAACAGCACATTTTGATTAATGCAACGGCTTTGATCTCAGAGTTACATTAGATTTTTTGGCATTACATTAGATTTTTCTAATGTAACGGCTAAATTACTAATGCAACGCCGAAATAATTCCCTCTTTTTTTTTAAGGCGGACTTTAATATTTTCCCCAAATTAATATTTCCCTCGTTTTTTAATGGGAAAAATTGAAGACCACAAAACTCGATTCTCTCTCTTCTCCTTATTTCTAACTTTAATGGGAAAAATTGAAGACCACAAAACTCGATTCTCTCTCTTCTCCTTATTTCCCACTCGGTTGATCTCTCTCTTCTCCTTATTTCTCTCTGCGCAAATCCCCTCCCGCTTCTCTCTCTAGAACGACTACCCTAGCTTTGTCGTCAGCGTCATCACAATCCTTCGATACAGGTAACGCTCTTCTCTCTTCTCTCCTCTGATTCAATCCGTGCCCTAAACCCTTCCCATCCATCCGATTTTGATTTTGCCCTAAATCTTCCCTTCCATCTGATTTTGATTTCCCCCAATATTCAGGCCCTAAGTTTCTAATTTTCCCGAACACGAGTTGATTAGAAGACAAGGGTTAGAACAAAAGTGGAAATCAAGTTGTGTAATTTTATTGGGTTTCCCAAATGCCTAAGCTATGTCAGTTTAGGGCATCAATTCTTTTCTTTCATTGAGAGAAACAGCTTAGATTATGCAAGTTGTGTAATTTTTTGTTCTTCGAGTTGTCAGAGTCGATTAAATAGAGTTGAAGTTAGGGAACTTAAAATTGAAACAGCCCTCAACATGGAGTGATTATTGTTTGGTTATAGCATGTAATATTATTATTTTTTGGGACTATTTATGGAAAATAAAAGACACTTTGGTGCTTATTATGTTAGTGTGTAGTTGAAATTACCCGGATTTCGCGCGGGCGAAAGGCGGTTGTCTTTCGCGGGGTTGGTGTTTGAGACCTCGCTTTCGGGAAGGAGAGGAGTCGCCACGCGGTTTTGTATTTTGAGCCCAAACGTTGAAAAACGGCTTTAGTGAAAAATGGTGTCGTTTTTATTGGTAGCAAAAACTTAGGAAAAGGCTTTGGAAAAGAGGTGTCATTTTTATTGGTAGCAAAAACGAGAAAAATGCCTTTTTGAGTACCAGAGATTGTTAAGTTCGGAGGTCACGTTACGTTTCGGGAAGAGTATTTAGAAATCACCCGAAACGCCTCGTATGACGAGTCTTTCTACCTTTCTCAAAAATGTGTACGTGTGTGTGTGTGTTTGCATTTTGAAAATGGGGGCTTGAATGACAAGCTTAATCTTGGTTTGAATGTCAAACGTTGATTTTTGTGATTCTGTTTGAAAAGGCGAGCGTTTGAAATACAAACGTCGATTTTGGAGTTTTTTAGGAAAAGTGGCGCGAATGCTGATTTTGATCTTTTAAATGTCAAACGTTGACTTTTTAAGAAAAGAGCGTTTGAATGTCAAACGTCGGATTTTTGAGTTTGAAGATGATCGTTTGGATGCCAAACGTCATTTCGCGCGTTTTGAAAGAGAGTTCGAATGTCGAACTCCGGTTTTGAACCAGGCATTTCATTGTTAGCAATTTTACGGGAAAAAAGCATTAAACGATATGAGATCAACGAATCGTTTTTGCGACTCGGACTTTGATAAGTAAATACTATCACGAGCCAAACGGCTTGGACTTGTAAATGACAGTATTTAAAGTGCGGTATCGACGGAATCAAACGACCCGAAATTTAAAATTACGATCAACGAACCAAACGGCTCGGAATTATAAATGACATGAAAGTAAATGATGATCAACGGATCAAACGATCCGGAATTTGTAAATGACATGAAGGTAAATGACGATCAACGGATCAAACGATCCGGAATTGTAATGACATAAAAAGTAACGGAACGGGGCCGGAACGCCATTTTAACTCGAGATTACTTCTCTTACGGGAAGAGAAGAGGATCAAGGTGATATCTACATTTCAACAACGTTCGTTCGAAACGGTTGTAGCGACTGGCGCGTAAACCGAGATGGAACGAGAGTTTAGGGAGTGAGAGTGTTACATATGGCTAGGGGTTGACTCTTTTGACTCGGGAGGCATATACGGGATACGATTTAGTGTTTGGCACGGTGTTTCGAGGTATTTTGGTTCGTGTTTGGTTGAAACGCGGAGTTTTCACGCAAATCGAGGCAAAACGGGGCTCGGGAGAGGGTTGAAATGGTTTGGGCCGTGGCTGAGAGAGAAAATGGAGTAAGTTTTTCTTTTTTTTTTGAAATGTAACAGACCTCTGTATTTATAGGGTAAATTTGCAAAAGAGTCCGGACGGAATTAGGCTGAATTTCAGGGGGTTTTGTGAAACTATGGAAACTGGAGGGACTTGCTGGCAATTCTGGATTCTCTGCAAAAGAGTCCGGACGGACTGGGACTGCATCCCAGGGGTATTTTGGTCTTTTCACACTGAAATGTGATTGAGGTTGACAAGGGAGCTGTGGCATGCGTGCCACGTGTCCAGTGACTCACCAAGGCATGGAATATCGTGCCATTATTCCCGGTTTTGTGGATTTTTTAAATAACTGTCCGGAAAATGTCTGAAACGCCCCCGGAAAGTGCCGGAAAGTGCGTTTTTCAGGAGAATCTGTACTTTTACGTGCGACGACGTGTGTTGAGTACGCTTTGACGTTGGAATGCACGGGGCAGTCCCGAGATGTCTCGTTGGCTTGAGAACGGGGAGTGTAACGGTTCCGGTTAACCTGGAGCGGGCCAGTTAACGGATTCCGGTTAACTTCTAACGAATTTTGACGATCCGGATTTGGGTACTTACAATTAGCCCCTCAGCGACGTCACTTTCGGAGGAAGTGGGGTCGTTGAAAAAAGATAAGGATCATAATCAGGGGATGCCTTACTTTGAAAGACCTGGGCGGTCAGCTGGCTGGACCCTTAGCGAAAGGATTCCTACGTATCCCGAGCGGGAATCAAGCCGATCGTAGTTCATAGGTGCGAGGGTCTGTGCGCGGGGACCTTGACCTAAGCGAGATTGTTGTGAGGCGTCTAAACCTGAGTGAGACTATTGGGAGGCGTCTGAACCTGAGTGGAGACTGTTGTGAGGCGTCTGAACCTGAGATTACTTGAAACATTCGAGGGCGTGTGGTGCCTTAGACCGGAGTTACTGAAACATATGAGGGCGTGTGGCGCCTCAGACCGGAGTTACTGAAACTTTTGAAGGCGTGTGGCGCCTCAGACCGGAGTTACTGAAACATACGAGGGCATGTGGCACCTCAGACCGGAGTTACTGAAACATACGAGGGCGTGTGGCGCCTCAGACCGGAGTTTCTGAAACATACGAGGGCGTGTGGCGCCTCAGACCAAAGTTACGAGGATGCGTTTGTCCTGAGATGGAGGCGTTCGTGCCTTGGGTGCTAGACTTATGATGACAGCCAGGTTTTATCCGCTGGGAATAGGGTGGAAATGACGGGAATGGTTGCGTTAAACTGACGTTCTTAGCAACAAGGAAAGATTGACGTTCTAACGATGGGGTTAGAAAAGGGATGTGGTCTCGAGAGAGACTGACACATTGCTTGGGAAAAGCGTCCAGAGTTCTAACAAAGATAGTTAGGAACTGAGGGGATTGATTGACGTTTCTTCTTAGACTGATGGTCTTAGGATCCTGCTGGGGAGGAGAGTTCAGGCTTACGACGATGGTCGAAGAGGGATTGTTTTGCGGGCTTACCTTGATGGCCGCTGAAGTGGGAAGATCGGGCTTACGATTGGCGGCCGGGGAAGTAAATGTTGGTGAAAACAATGAGAATTTTTGACGTCTAGAGACGGAATTGTGATTTAACGTCCGAAGACGGGACTGAGCGTTTGAATGTCAAACGTTGGTCTAGGGTGGAAATGAGCGTTTGAATGTCAAACGTCGATTTGAGATTTAATGTCTGGAGACGAACTAACAGGAAATTTAACGTCTAGAGACGAACGTTAGTGAAAACTAACTGAAAATTTAACGTCTGGAGACGAACGTTAGTGAAAACTAACGGGAAATTTAACGTCTGGAGACGAACGTTAGTGAAAACTAACTGAAAATTTAACGTCTAGAGACGAACGTTAGTGAAAACTAACGGGGCTTGACCTCGGGGGAGGGGGTGTTAGAAAGGTCTAACTTGGGGGAAATTTTACACTTTTGGGGGCTAAAAGGGGTAAAATTGAAATTGTGAGAAGCTGAGGGGCCAAATTGGCAAGGAATCTTTTCAGCTGCAAAAGAGTCCGGCCGGACTTAACCTGAATTTGACCAGGTTCAAATCAGCAACAGGCCGACGTAAACTTGTTCATTTCCACCATATTTTCAGGCGAGGCAGAGAGAAAAGAGAGAAGAAAATCTCCCCCATTTCGCGAGTTTTGTTCAAATTTTCGAGGGAAAATCAACATGGATGTCGGTTTGGGACCAATGGCTCGCCATAGGAGGACTGACAATGAAAGAACGAGGTTGGTGAGGACCATTCGAACCACCGTTCTTCCCGTGGATCTGTAGGAGTTTTATCCGGCTCGGGACACTCACAAATCCAAGGGAGGGATCGAAAGACAGGTAAACTTCCTCTAAATTCCGTTAATTTAAGAATGTGCATTCTTTAAATTTTAGGAATTTGACTAGAAATGAGTTAGGGTTCTTGGTGCCCGAATTGGGGCTTTTGACTTTGCTATGCGCCTTTGTCGAAATTGACTAGAGTGTAATTCAATTGACGTTATGGGTAGATAACATAAAAATTTTGGTTGTAAAATTCCATGCATAGAGGTGTTTTCCGAAATTAAAGTAAGTTTAATTCGAGATGGAGTAATTTTTTGAAATGTTCGAAATGATTTGAAAGTTCCGAATTCGACGAATTTTTCGAGATGTTTTGAAAGTTCCGAATTCGACGGAGTTTTCGAAAGGTTTTTAAAGTTCCGAATTCGATGGAGTTTTCGAGATGTTTTGAAAGTTCCAAATTCGACGGAGTTTTCGAGATGTTTTGAAAGTTCCGAATTCGACGGATTTTTCAAAATGTTTTGAAAGTTCCGAATTCGGCGGAGTTTTCGAAATGTTTTGAAAGTTCCGAATTCGACGGAGTTTTCGAAATGTTTTGAAAGTTCTGAATTTGACGGAGTTTTCGAAAGGTTTTGAAAGTTCCCAAAAGGCCAAATTGCCGTCCCTAAAAGTTTTTAGGTCGGCCTTAGGGACGGGACTTTGGGGTCCGGAATAACAGGCGACTCTAAAACTTTGGGACCCCCGTCACCGTCCCCAATAATGTATTAAGGACGGCATGCCTCGGTCCTAAAAATTAATTTAGCGGGGAATAATTTGGAGCCAATTTTTTTTTGGGACGAGTTAATAGGGTCGGATTTGCCGACCCTAATATTAATTTAGCGCCAATTTAATTTTTTCCCGGAAAATTATTAGGGACATGCGTCGCCGACCCTAATATTAATTTAGCGCCAATTTTTTTTAGTCCCGGAAAATTATTAGGGACATGCGGCGCCGACCCTAATGTAATTTTGCGCTAATGTATTAAAGACGGCATGCCTTGGTCCTAAAAATGAATTGAATGTTCATTCTTTTATATATACTAAATGAATTGAAATTATATAATAAAACCAAACCTAAAAATCAAAATTCAAACACACTTTGCAATAATATTGCTATTATTGATCAAAAGACAACAATTTCATTAAGAAAAAAACCTAATTTGGTACTACCTGTACGTACGCCAAGATCAAAAGGACATCATAAATCTATAACACATCCATGCTTAGTTCAACCACTTAATATTTGAACAAAAAATGTACGCAAAACTCGGTAAAACTATGATAAACAAAATAAATGCATCAACGTTGATAGTGCTTAACTTGGTTGCTCGGCATCTACGATCTTTTTCCTTCACATATCTGCGATGAGGAAAACGCAAACAATTAAGCAAAAAACTCTAAAGCATTACGGCTTCAACAAGGATAGAATGCCAAAGTAGAACTATCAAATCAAATCAAGCAAGTTAATTACTATAAGACACAAAACCAAAGATTTCTCACATAAACAATGTACATTTATGCATAGTGATCCAAAGAAATAATATTACATATCAAATCAAATCAAGCACAGACCACGAGATCTTTTTAATATCAAAACTTCAGTAAAACATTGATAAACAAAATAAATAACTAGAGGTACAAGTGCATAAATGTACATTGGGAAACGAGAGGGAAATTATTGAAGCACGGACCACGAGAGGTAAGGTCAAAGCGAGAGATTTTTCGCGGCATTTTCAAGTTTGTTACGGCAATAGCGGTGATATTAACCCCAAAGTAAGAGAGACAGAGACGAGAGAGGGTCGGTGCTCGCATGCAATTTAAATTCTATATAAAATAATCGGGGACGGTGAACATCTCTCACATTCAAAATCAATCGAAGTCCGCACACTATCTAAATTGATTCATGGCATGGTCTTCATCTGAACCAACTCCCATAATCGATAAAAAACATTGGCAAGTCAAATGCGATTCTCCCTCTTAAGTTCGATTCTAATTCCCACCACCTGTTTCCCATCGGCAAGCAAGCGAGTAAGAACATATAGAGTGCATATTGGGCTATATAGAACAAGAAATCAAAGAGGTACAAGAGCCTCACCTGAATGATTAGTAGGCGCATTTAGCGAGAGATGTGAGTTAACAAGTACTTCCTCGGTCCCATAATAAAGTTTCGATTTTCACTTTGCACGGATATTAAAAAGAAAATGTTAGTGAATATAAAATGTAAAGTAGGTGAGAGAAAGTTGGTAGAAAATAGTAAATGGGTTGTAATTGTAAGTGCATCAAGTGAGTCTCATTGTCCATTTTAAAAAATAAACAACTAAAAACAATACTAGCTTTACTCTAGAATAGACCCAAAAAAAAAAAAAGGAAGAACCTTACTCTGGAACGGAGGGAGTACAACTGAGGTCTTTCTAAAGCGATCGATAGGGCGAAACACGCAATCGGAAAGTGCATCATAACCATGTTGACTTTCAAAGATAAATGATACAACATTGGGATTTAAATATCATTCTTCTCGCTCTCGGATCTCCCCTTCACTCATCTTCATCCACTAGCATTAGCTACAATATTCACACACTACAAAGAAGAAAAAAAAATTAGACAAACTACTATTTTGCTGGGTTTTAAATAAAAAGAGTAATTTTCCTACTCCCTCCGTTCCGTTCCGAAATGATCTTCCTACTTTCTTTTTTTCGTTAACACGAAGGTACTTTGAGCAAATAATTCTAGGTTGATTTAATTATTCTAATGAAAAACTAAAAATTGTTATTGATAGTATTTATAATGGTTTATCGATAACAAATTTTAAATTTTCATTAGGATAATTAAATCAACCTAAAATTATTGCTCAAAGTATCTTCGTGTTAACGACAAAAAAATGAAAAGATTATTTCGGGACGGAGGGTGTATTTGGCAAAGTAAGTTGAATTCACTTGATGGCGGGCCACCATTACGAAAGCATAAAGTAGATAAACAAATTAATGTCGACAAACTATGATACGGCTGGTACTATTTAAAGTAGTACTCTAGATACGTAGCAATTATACCCGTGAGTTTAACAACAGACTGCATTTGACATTAAGGCAGCCATCAAAAGCTAAGTTAGTTCAACAAACAAACACAAAATAGCAAAGGTGATTAAGAAATCTTACTCTTACGCCATAAAACTTGATTCTTTTCAGATCTCGAAAAGGAACTACATCAATGATAAAAGAAATCGTAAATACACAAGTCTTTATCAAGCATCTCATAGTATAAACCTCCATTCATGAATTTCTACTCGGCTATTTATTGATGAAGTGGACCACAAACTTCCACAATTCCCCGCCCGTTTGAATTTTTACTTTAAGCGACAACAATGTTGCATCGAACAAAGTTGTAACTTGCTCGACAATAAAAACATTTGCCGGCTCGCGGGAGACGTCAAATCTGCCTGCCTAATAAAGAGTAGTATCCTAATAAAGAGTAGTATGTAATAAGCCAAATCAAGGTATCAAAAAAATCATTCTAACTTGTAAAGCGGAAGGAACAAAGAATTGATTATCAAATGCTTCATACTGGCTTTTCTATGACGTAGTCTACATAATGGTAAAAATGAAATAAAAAGTTTACCCGAAATTCCTGATCACTCTCTAAACATAAATAAGGGAAAAAGAAGCAAAAAGAAAGAACCATAATATGGATTTACCAATCAGACCTAGAATATGAGCCTAGAATGTAAGTTCCAGGCAACCCTCAACCAGAGTTCACAATGAATTTATAAGCAAAATAGCAGAGAACTACCAAGTCAAGGTTCACTAGGATTATGACAACAAGAGAGAACGAGAGAGAGAGAGAGAGAGAGAGAGAGAGAGTTGATTGTGGTGTCCATGCATGAGACAATGAGACACTGATGCTATAATCCTTAACGGTTAACAACAAGGATGACAACAATAAAGGCATCATAGAAAATTCCTTGTGTAACAACTGATCTCTACTTCTCAAGGTTCATTTGTAGGAAAATGTCACGCTAAGTATATTCTGCCCAGCATGCAACACGCCCCTGTAAAACCACATTCCAGAGGTACCAATTACAATTATCATGAAACTATACATAACACAATTATAAGATTAAATCCAATTCAATGTACAAACTTTGGGAATTAAAAAAGAAAACAAGTCAGCTATACATTCTTTAACAGTCTTCTTCTACATCTATATTGTAATAATTTCATTTAAATAATCAAGATGTCTGGCATAGCCAAGAAGCATACCACACTGTAGGCCCTTCAAGTTCGGGAAAATATAGATATATGCCTTGTACTTAGGTCATACAGATCTACCCTTATACAAGTTAATTGTCATATTTGCCCCTGTACTCAAGAAAAATGTGAGTATATTCAGACGGAAAGTTATTGATGGTCAAATATACTCACATTTTCTTGAATACAGGGGCAAATATGGAAATTAACTTGTATAAGGGTAGATTTGCATCCTTGACCTAAGTACAGGGGCATATATCTATATTTTCCCCATCATGTTCCTCGAACTCGTGGGAGTCAAACAAAGCAATGCTCTTCTAGTAGAATAAAAGCGGCCAAGAAGATAGGCATTTACTGAACTTTGAGAAAGGAAAACAGAATTCAACCAGATGAACTAGTAATAACTAAAACCAAACCTGCTTTTCCTTAACATGAATGATATAGCATTGATTCATCCTCCCTGCATTCTTAATAAATAACTCAAAAGTCACAATTCAATAATTAAAATACACTAAACCTACATTTAAAGATAACAGAGTACCACTACAATTCATTCTAAAAGCATACTCCCAACCTTAACGTAAAAGACTACACACAGAGATTGATTAAATAGCGTACACAAGTATATTAATCTTGAAATCACCACGAGCTCTCATTAAAGATGAGTAAGAACAACAAAAGAAAATCCATAAATAATTATGTGCATTAAGACACAATATCTATAAACTCCAAACAGTACAATATCAAAACACGAGGTACCAAAGTAATAACGCTACCACTGAGTGTCAAACTAGTAAAGTTCCAATCTTTGTATCATTAAACTCCCTACAAAACTATCACAAGCATTGAACCAGCAGTCTAGCACCAGTTTGGGTAAATAACAGACCCGGAAAGAAAAATAAAACGAGAGTCCAGCGAGAAAAACCCTAAAATATGCCAAATGAAACAATCTAACCGCTATTAACAAAAAATTCATTACAAATAAGTAGAGAGAGAAAGTACCTTCTTGACGATTGCAGAGAACGGCGGCTGAAATCGATTAGAGAGCGGCGAGGGAAACCTTGACGATTGCTGAGAACGGCAAATGAACAAGAAGAATCGAACAATAGAGGGGATTATTCGGTTTACATACGGCTAATCGAACAATAGAGGGAAACCGACGACGATTGCAGAACAATAGAGGGATACCTTGATGACGATTGCAGAAACCTTGACGACGACGACGATTGCAGAAACCTTGACGACGACGATCGCAGAGAACGGCGGTGGAAGTTGGCGTAAGATTAGAGAGGGATGGTGCGGGAGAGGCGTAGTGGGCGAAGAGCAGAGGGTTTTGGGAGGTTTTTTTTTATTATTTTTTTTTTATTTCATTTATTTGCTAACGTTAAAGACCCAATTTGGCCGTCCCATTAATTTCATTCGCGTACAGCTGACTTATTAAGGGATAATAGGGACTACAGAGTTCTCCCGACCCAAAAAATTATGTCCCTAATAATGACTTTTTTTGTAGTGTTTGTAGCTGACATAACTTTCCATGTGCTTGACAGGTGTGGGCTTTGGAGGTGTTCCACCCGCAGAGGTGGGAGATCAAGGAGGCGTATGAGTCCTTGTTCCCTGCCATGTTGATTTGGCAGAAGGAGGCGAAGAAGCTGGCGTCATCGAGGGAGGGTACTCGGCTGACTTACGAGGAGGTGTCTCTGGCTCTGAGCCGAGAGTTTTCTGCGCGGATCCAGCTGACTAGGTGGAACCGGATTAATGTTGTTGTGGTCCAGGCTGCTAGGGAAGTCACACGTCGGCGGAAGCTGCTGGTGGGGCTTCATTGTGACGTGATGTATATGGGGGAGAGGGTGACCTATCAGCATGGTCCAGGTTCCCTTCCTTTGGTGCCGATGGATCCGCCTCCACACATGCAGCATCCTTCATTGATACCGATAGAGGATCTGGAGCGGTATAGACAGGGCGTGTTCTATACCGAGTTTATCATAGAGGGTGCCGACTATGACATCTTCTTGAGGACGAGGCTGAGGAGCCCGCAGGTACTGCACAGGGAGGACGAGGGCCCTGGATATCCCCGAGACTACCTGCTTCCTCGCGCTAGGCTGGCGTATGAGGGGGGCTGGATGGTTCTCGCCGGCGATTGGTGATCCATATTCCGGAGGAGCCGAGGCCTCGGTACAGAGTGGACCCCAATGCTATGGTGAGTGCTTTGATTTTTTGTACTTGATAGTAGCATTCTGCAAATGTTGCATCTGTGCTGTCTGTTTGTCTTTTGACGACTTTCCTGATTTGCAGGTGTCTGGCCGTATGTACAACCATGCGTGAGACGTTTGGACGGGTGGGCCAACTACGCCAGGAGACTCGTGGAGTTCCTGCGGTGTAATTCCCGGAGGAGTGCGGCTGTGCATGAGCCAGTGCCATCTAGGCCGAGGGACTCGTCTGCCTCCACGGCTGGTGGGACGAACTTTACGCAGGGATTCGGCCAGTTCTCTGGTGAGTGTGAGTACCCCGATCCGAACTCAAGTTTTGGATTCAATTTAATTAAATTTGGGCTTACACAAATTGCTAAGAAGCAATTAGAGTCCAAAAATCCCAAGAAATTTCACCAATCCATTGGGCCTGCCAGCCACTCGGCCCATTATGGCCAAAAGATGTACGCTGTCGTCCGACAAGGGACACTAAGGCGGTTTAACTGCCTATGTCGTGCAACATAAGAAGCCCCATCAGGATGCCTATAAATAGAAGGCATGGCTGATCATTTTGAAGGGGAGGCAAGGAAGAGATCCAAAGTGAGGGTCAAATTCTGAGAGTAATATCAGTAAAATAGGGGAAACTCTTGCCAAATAGAGTGTCTCCCTCTCTCTCTCACACACACACACTCACCTCCCTTCTCACACACACACACTTCAAGGTCAAGACTCCAAGAAGCTTCCTTTGGTGGTGATTGAAGGGGTAGACACCATACTATTGGTGATTCTACTTCGTGGACTACAATAGGTAGACACTAAACCTCTCTCTCCCTTTAAATAAAGTCTCTAAATATACCTTGCATGCATACTTGCTCTCTTACCATGTAGAAATTGGGATTTTGCATGACAAAGGTGGTGGAGAAGTGAATCTTCAATATTCACTTCTCCCCACCTCAGATCTGGACATTTGGTCATCTTAGGATCAATAAAGATTCAATCTTTACGTATTTGCATGGAGTTAGGAGGTGATGGCTACTTCAAAGTGGCCAAAATCATGTGATTTATTACACTTTGGCCACTAAAGCCATGTGACCCTCCCATTATACTCATTTATTATTGTCATATTATCGCATACGGTAGCTAAATATGCTTGGTTTGCTTGGGGAACAAAGGAGGAACCAAACAGACGAAGGGCACGAAACAGGCTCCCCATGTCGTGCGACATAAGTCTCCATGGAGACCCCGTGTCATACGACATGGGACTCCCGAAAGGTTGCAAAGCCATTCTTGGACTTGAATCTGCTAGGCCTATCCCTTTGTGACTCAAAGCCTACCTAAGCATCTTCGGCTCATAAGCCACTATTTGGGTGCCTAAACTCGGTTTGGACGCAACCTACTTGACGGAAGAGGATCACCATATGACATAGAAGACTTCAAAAGACTCTATGTCATGTGACATCCGTGTCGACAAAGCCTATCGTGACTTTGTCCACTCCCATCAACCTCAACCGGGTTCTAGACCACTAAATAGTGTCCTAAATGAGCAAAATAATGTCTTTTCATTTCTCAAGTAGCTTTACCTCTGTAAGGGACAATCTGTCTCAAAACCTCTGCCTTGTGATAAAAGATATCACGTGTAAAAAGGGTGCGGCTCCCTATCATGGCTCGCAAGTTGTATTCAGTTCCATGCCATTAATGAAATCTAAGGCTTGCACACTTTACTTGTTTACACACATCGCACACACATTTTGAATGCCCATATTTGTCCAAATGTTGATTGAAAGTCCCGAAAGGGGCGTGTTGGGTGAACTCTCTAGTTCTTCCCAACACGTAACCAGACTCCCGGACTCAAAATCTCTTAAAATTAGGTTTTTCAATGTTTTCCTCTAAAAACGGCGTGGCGACTCCCAAAACAAACCGAGAACTCCCTTTTCCGCTTCAAAAGCAAAAATAAAACAAAAAAAGACAAAGGGAAGAGAAAGAATTCAAAAAAACCTTCATTTATTTTTTTCTTTCTCTCTTTTTTCGGGCGAGCGTTCATTCAGTGGCGACTCCGCTGGGGAATGTTGAAAAACTTTTTGTTCTAAAAAATGAAGACGATACTTGGTATATAGGTGGAAACCACTAACCTTCCTGTATCGCTCCCTAACCCGGGGCTTGGGATAAATGGTGGTCTAATAATCCCACGTACCAGTATCATTCTTCTATTTTCTAAAAGAAGAAAGGTTTTTCTTAAAGAGAGTCTAACTTTCTCCAAATCAACTTGGACAAATTTTTCATTCTTCTTGTGTGTGCATCTGTGTCATGTTGTGTGCTTTGCCTTGATTCCATGCTTATATGCTCTATCATGCTTTGGTATGTGATACTATCGAGAGCCGGGGCTCTTTTCCTTTTTTGCTACTTGCTTGTTCCGTCAAAATAGAACAGGGCAGAAAGATACAGGACTACAGCTACTGGTAAAACTCTGACATTTGGGGCAGTCCCTTTTTGTCATGCTTTGACTCATTCCTTTGTTTTTTCTCTTTGCATACTGCATAAAAGAAAAAAAATCTTTTATAAAAAACAAAAATATTTTCTTAGAAAATACCTTCACACTACTCGCACTCTACCTGCACATAGAGTTACAACCCGGGAGTGTACGGACGGCATCGCGGAAAGCGACGTGTTTCGCTGACGTTTGAGCGCCTAAAGTCCTCCTAGCCAGTGAGTCAGCCAACACTTGTCCGTGACACACCTTACACCGTATTTGGTTGGTTTATGGCAAATACTTTTCAAAACGTCATTCAAAACTCGGTTTTCAAAATTTCCTCACAAAGTCCAAGTCGTATCCCGTCTCCAAAAGTCTCGGTATACCTTCCCCTCTTAGTGTCGAAATTACGACATAACCCAACGTAAGTAAACGTCAAGACTTTGACATATCTCAACATAAGCACGTGTCGATCTCACGGTTTGACTCCGCAAGGAATCATAACACGTTTTCGACATGCGCCAAATGTGAGACCATGTCGAATTCTTGATACATACTGGCGAAGGATTATGCCAGAATTTCGCCACAAAGCAGCGAAAGGTTATGCCAGATTTTCAACTCGAAAAGAGGAAAAGTCACGCCCAATTTTGCCAGGATCTTACCTGCAAATTGAGGTATCGTACATTCAAACGTACTTTCCGACTCTTTCTCCTCCCAAGTTTAGACGTTGACTTGGACTTGGTTTTGAAAACCCCGAGTTTGAACCGTTTTGACTTGTATGCCCATAGGCTCGTTCTCCCCTTTCGGTTGGTGGGTTCCACGTGCTCTATAGGACCTCTGTCGGGATTGTCCTTCCCAGAAGTGCAATACAGGTGAAATACAGAGGGTCTATAGATGTAGTGATGGGACCCACTAATCCAGGAATATAGTAGAATGCGAAAAAGAAGGTATTTCCCCCTTTTCCAACCATTCCGAGGATTAATAAAATCATTTTTGTAAATAATACAAAAATATAAAAATACAAAAAGAAAAAGCATAAGCATGGGTCCGTCCTCAGCCTATCCTCTCCCCCACCTAAAACCGTTCTCTCCCCCTTTCAGCGAGCAAGTGTTGGGTCAGAATTCCGGGTGGTCGGTTAATCGGCTCTCTCCGGTCGGGGATTCAGCAGTCCCGAAATGGCGGTCGCAGGTTCGGCAAGTTTGGGTCCGAACGCGAGATCCGGCTCGAGAATCGAATATCGCCCAGTGCATGGGTCGGATCAAAGTCGAACGCGGGCGTAATGTCGATTTGGATTCCCTCTCAACTCGAAGCGGTGAACAAACTAATCCCCCGTCACGCGGGCGAATGTCAAAAATCACCTGGCCGATCCACCGCGTAAGCACCGTTATTTGATTTCCGACGGGAAAAGATTAATGAAGAAGCTCGGGGCCCCTCGTCCTGATATGTCTAAGTCAGTCCCTGTAATCCTGAGTCAGTCAGAGTCTTTCGTTATCAAAATCGAGTCTCTAGATATGTTTAGTGCTCTCACGACTAATGATTATAGTCGTATCTCTATCTTCCTTTTTACATTGAATGAAATGGTTGACCCTTTTGCCTATCCCTTAATTGCCATTCTATCAAATGATAAGTTAACTAAGGCAAATCTTAATGACTTAAAAGTGGTTAACAATGATTCATTTGAAGAAGACACAGACCTTTTAGATGAAAACTTTTTAAACGATAATATAAAGCAGGTTTTTGACCGAGACGACAATCGGGCCCAAGCTGCCGATGAAGTATTAACCACGGTGAATTTGGGAATTACGGAAAAACCCAAAGGGACACAAACTGGCAGCCGCCTCACCGGAGAAAAACGAGAAGTCCTCGTCATTGCTACCAAGATAAAGTTCCAGAAGGAAAATCAGCAAAACCGTTCAGGGTCGGGAGGCGCGAGAACCCCGCCTACTGTTGCCAAGTCGAACTAGAAAAAGTCAATGACCCATGGTACAGCCAAATCTTTCAGTACCTTAAGCGTGGTGAAGCCTCATTTCCCACAGAAGAGGATGGTAGGCTAAAAGAAGGCCTCCGTGCAAAGAGCTTGCAAGCGTTAAAAAGGTTGTCTGCGCAGTACGTTATTTTGGGGGACGACCTATGGAAGAAAAGGCATCGAGGGCCACTTCTGCTCTGCATCAGCAAATCTAAGGCCAGAAAAGTCATGGAAGAAGTCCATGGTGACGCATGCGGACCACATATGAATGCCCGAGCACTGATGTTCAGCATACTCAGGATGGGCTATTATTGGATCTCCATGGAAACTGACTGCATTCAGTTTGTGCGGACCTGCGATAAATGTCAGCGGTTCTCCAATCTCAACCATATGCCTCCCCATGATCTCTACTGCATGAGCACTCCTTGGCCATTTGCAACTTGGGGAATCGACGTCATTGGAAAAATAACTCCGGCCGGTAGCAACGGACACGAATTTGTGTTGGTCGCCGTAGACTACTTCACCAAGTGGGTCGAAGCAGCATCCTACAAGGTCCTGAACTCCAAAAAGGTAGCCCGCTTCATAAAAGAAAACATTCTGTGCCGATACGGAGTTCCTAACGAGATCATCTCAGACAATGGGTCACACTTCGAGGGACATACCGACGAACTGCTCGCGGAATTCAGAATCAAGCGACACAAGTCCTCCCCTTACCGCCCTCAAACCAATGGCGTTGTCGAAGCGGCAAACAAAAACCTGGAAAGAATCATCCGAAAGATGGCCGAAAGGAACCGGGACTGGCCCGAGAAGCTTCACTTAGCACTATGGGGCTACCGCACCTCAGTAAGAACAGCCACGGGTGAAACTCCGTTCGCTTTAACCTATGGGATGGAGGCCGTTTTGCCCATCGAGTTGGAAATACCCTCTCTACGGGTCCTGCTTGAAAATGAGGTCAACGAGATAGAATGGCTTCAGAGTCGACACGACGAGCTAGCTCTCCTGGACGAGCGGAGGCTTAAAGCAATGGAGCACATCCGAGCTTATCAGAAGCGCATGGCTAGGGCCTTTGACAAGAGGGTACATCCCCGCGACATTAAAGTGGGTGATTTGGTCCTAAAAGAAAAGCCACCGAATCAGTTCAGTCCTCTGGGCAAGTGGGCACCAGTCTGGGTAGGCCCGTATATGGTGAAAGAAATCTTCTCCGGTGGAGCAATGAAGTTGACGGATTTGGATGGAAACCCCTTCATGCATCGGTGAACGGCGACAAATTACGCCGTTATTACATCTGAATCGAGTCTCCCCCTCTAAAAAAAAAGAGAAGAAAAGATAAAAAAAAAAAAAACAACAACAAAAAGCGCGAAAATAATGTACCCAGACGAGACTGAAAACCTCTCAAAAGGCAGTTCGTGCAAAACAAAGGGCGCGCTAGGTGCTAAAGAATATACCCAACTAAATTTGAAAACCCTAAAAACGGGCGGTCTAGGTAAAAAACAGGGTTGCACCATTTGTCCCCCTTCTATCTATCCCTTTCTTAAACACAAAGGTAATTGGGTCGAACTACGGAGACCTGAGCCCCTCAGTCCAATCTGTAAAAGGGGAACGTAGGCAGCCGTTCGCGGTTCGGTCTAAAAAACATAAAAATCACCAAATCCTGTCAAACAGTTGTATTTGTGATCACCAAAATGTGTCTTGATTAAGTTTTAAAGTAATTTCAACTTTCATCACATTAATACATTCATTGATGAGTTCAAGCACGGTCTACTCTCGACTCATTAACATTAGCTAAAATAATATCTTTTAAAAAGAGCATCTAAATTGTCTGTGTTGGCAACAAGGGATACAATGACTGGTCGCCTAATCCTAGTCGCTCGTTCCCACTCCCGAGCTAGCATTCTTCTGCTTCCTTTTCCTTGGTCCCCGGGAGGTCTTTGGCTTAGCCATACCAAACAATCTTGTCTCCCGTCATCCCGGCTCGGGAATAATACGAGTCGGCGAGTCAATCAATCCGGCAGCTCTCAATGCCGCCTGGGTAGCCCTTTCATCTCTCAGAGCTGCCCTCCTAGCCATAACTTCAGGGTCATCCCTCATCTTGGCTCTCCTCTCCACGAGTCTCTCAAAATCCGCCGTCGAGTCGTCGGTCACATTGTCTGGGTCAGCCTGTGCTTCAACATCGCGTAGCTCTCGGCTAGTTGGGTCTCCTCCGCGGATCCCTCGGCAATACACTTCAATGGTGTGCTGGACTGGTCCCATCTGCTCCCCATACCAGATCAAATACAAGGTGGATAGATATGTGATCCCCCAAGTCTTCCGTATCAGTTTATGAGTGGGAAAAGCTGCTCCTGAAAAGGCCCTGGCAAAGAACCTAAGGGTCCAGGCATCAGTCATGTCAAGAAGGGCGGTATCCCGAGCCATCTACTCCCTGAACCTATCAACGGCTGCTTGTGGGTATCCATCTTGCCTACGAACAAGCAAGGGGATGCGAACGATGAGAAATGCAATCCCGGCGGCCTCACTATAGCGAGAACCATCCACGCCTACCGCTCATAATCTCGAGCCTCCATCCGGGAACCCGATCTTGGATATCGGTGGTAGTATACAGTCGGTCGCCTCTGCCGGCCTTCTGTGAAGCCTCGGGAGTCACTTCGCCTCTGGCTGCGTAACCCGAGGTCTTTGCCGATGCCTAACCGGTAACGGGAAATAAGCCTCAACCGCTCAAAGAGCCACAATGACAAAAGCCCAGGGGCTGCCGCGTCCCTGTGCACCGACCCTCCGGCCCGGTCGGTCCATCCCGTGATAGGTCTCTGCCGTGAGAATGGGAACTATGTCTCTCTCTCCTGCCCGGGTCGAACCTCGGTCGGTGTGATACCTCGAGAGCCCCGCATCGCCTAACAACTCCCAGTGGCAAGCGGAGCATACCCCATCATACTCACGAAGCGGTATAGGGAGATCATAATCGCATAAAGATGTCCATGGTCAGTAGATAAGTCAAGCTGCTCTGGGCATGACACGGCCAATCGGGCTATCAGGTCAGGTCAACAAAGGACGAGTCAAGAATCGAGATCGATCACACTCTGCACGAAAACCCAAGAAGTCGGCCAATTGCTCAGTCAAAGGTTGCGAATCTCGCGGGAAGACAGGATCTCTAAGCTCAGCTCCCCCAATCAGTGCACGAAACTCCTCATTCGTGGGTGTGAGATCGTTATACGAGAGGGTAAAGACATGCCTCTCCCGGTCCCAGTGTCTGGATGCGGCCCGGAGAAGGTTCCAATCTACCGCTCACTCCTTCAATGCCCAGATGCATTTCAACCCATATCGTTGGTCAATGATCCTCCTGTTGTTGCTGCGATGACGGCGGGTCAGATCTATGAGATCGGAATGAAATTGATGCTCTTTGGTCTTAGACCTGTCGTCATAATATTCCATTTTGGACCAATGATCAAATCTTGGGGCTAATTTTGAGGTGGAAGACAAACTCGACACCTGATGTAGCTGCTGGAATGAACTGTTCCCAAATCTGCCTTTTATAAAGTGCTGAAACTTGCTGACCAAGAAACCTGTCCCACAGACTCTCTATGTCGTGCGACATAAAGGTCCCAAGAATCCCTGTGTCGGACGACATAGAGAGCTACATCAGCAACAGCAACAGCTACAACTGCAGCAATCCCAAAGCGACCCAACGCTTGCTAAAACAACCACCCAAACCTGTCCAAAACACCATAAAAACATACCCAAACACTTCCCCTCGCTCATAAAGCCCACGGGAGAGTATTCGGAACATCCGTCACACCCACAGACACATAAATGTCGCCCAAAACATACAAAAATCGCAAAAAACACCCGATCACACCAAAAGCCACCATCACGTGCCTTTCTTGGGACGAACTCATGCATATAAGCTCGCAAATGCATAAATAAACAAAAGTAATAAAAAACATTGTTTTACAATCCAAAAGAACAAAAATAGCACATGCATTTCCTCTCTCCCTAAAAAGAGTCAAAGCATGGCAGAAAGGGACCGCCGTGATCACTCCGACTCGGAGTTGTCATCAGAACCGTCCTCCTCCTCAGAACCGCTGTCATCCTCAGCGCTGCCCACCTCCTCCTCGGAGCCACTCTGCTCCTGGCCATCATCGCCACCCTCCGGCACCTCATGGATCTCGCCGTCAGAGTCATCGCCCTCATAATGCGCCCAAGGCTGGGGCTCAGCATAATATCCCTGCCACTCAGGTACGGTAGTAAAAGGGGGCTGATAAGGATCCTCCTCGCCATCATCAACATCAGGCTGGGGCTGTCGACTCGATCCACCCGCCTGAGAACCAGAAGGAGCCAAAGCTGGCCTGGGCCTCTTCTTCGGAGGCACAACGTCACCAGGTTGAGAGCTACACCTCCCCTTCCAATGCTCCGCGCTCCTCTGAAACTGGCGCAGCATCTTCACAGCACCGGTGAGCGCCTTCGCCACCGTCCTGAACGTCTTGACTGGAACCTGTTCAAAGAAAGCAGAGAAAGCAGTCAAAAGCAGTTGATATAAACAGTAAGGCAGTTAAAAGCTGGAATGAATCATAAAAAAGAAGGGAAATTACTCACAGAGGTGGTCCCTCGGGGTAGCCGCAGATGCGGATGAGTCTCGGACATGTCGAAAGAGGAACGGCGAATACTGCCCCCAGCCTCATACTCAAAGAATCGGGGAGGCGCCGGTGCCTGCATCCCCGCTGCCCTCCTAGCAGCCATGACCTGAGGAGTCACCAACCGAGTGAAAACAAAATAGGCGTAACCACCCTCCTCATAAAACTCAGCGGCATCAATGCCGGTCCGCAGCCGCTCCAAATCAGGCAGGGCCCGAATGTGCCATATCCCCGGAGGAGGATCGCGAGGAACACGAGCAGCCGCACCAGGACCATGCTGCCTGCTCACTCTCTCCCCCAAGTACAGGGCATCGCCCTCCCAGGCCAACTAACGGCCTCCTCGTCCTGGTCACCGGGCGCGGCACCAATCAAGTCCTCACCATAACGGCCGTGCCAGGGGAAGTGTCTCAACCCGACAGGAGTAGCCCTCAGAGCAATCATAATGTCGTGATAGCAAGCCGTCTTACGGGGCTTAACCTCGTCCACCTTCCGGCTCTCCCTCGCTCCAAAGGTCCAACGGCGAATGGCAGGAAACAGATCTGCCGAAATCCTCTCAGGCACGGTCCAGGCGTAACAGCCGAACACCTCATAGGCCCACACCTGAAATCAGAGACAAGAGACTCTCAGTGTGCATCAATAGTATGAAATGAAGACAGAAAAGTCAAGTGCAACAGTCAATGTGCGAAAAAAGCAAAGGACATACCTCCAGCACAGTCTGGTAAAAATCCAAAGAGGTCACGCTGCCTCTGCTCACCTCGTCCAGGCCCCTGTACACCTGGGCCAAACCAGCCTCTCCCCATGAAAAGGTGGACACCTGGTCCCAATCTCTAAGAGGCTCCAACAGAAGAGTCAATGCCGTCGTAGAGGCATTGCAAAGCAGTGTCGAACAACCCGGCCTGACGAAGGCTCTAGCTAGCTGCTCAGCAGTAACCACGGCAGCACCCTCAGAAAACAGACGACTCTGATCCGTCAAAGTAGAATGCAGGTCCGCCAACGGGACCCCATTGCCCTTAAGGCAAAAAGTCATGCCGCTCAAAGCTCTGATGGCATCTATGCTCAGCACGCCAGGGTCCTCAGAAAAGATCGGCCTGTCTGTAAACTGCAGACCAGTAATAGCCGTAAAATCATACGGAGTGAAGGTCGCCTCACCCCAGAAAAGATGGAAAGTGTGGGTAGAGTCCCACAAAAACTGCCTAAAGGCACGCACTAGCTCGACGCTCCTGGCCATGTCCCCAAAAGCTCCGACAGCTGTGAAGAACGGTCCAAGACCAGCAGCAAAGACCAGTCCCTTAGGACTGTCCGGTAAATCAGAAGAGCCCGAAAGAAGACCCCAAATGGTCGCAATAGCCTCACGAGACCCCTTGGTCTGCAAGGTCTGCAGGTAAGCACAACACAGGTATCAAAAATCATACGCATAACAATATGAGCATGCATTCATCATCACTAAATTCTTTCAAAATAAAAATAAACAGAAAAGGAAAAATCTTTTCAAAACACATTCATCCCATGCCAAGCATGCAATTCCTATTTGGGTGCGATTTCCCCCAATTTCAATCCCTAACCCTAGAAATCAAATTTCGAAAAGGGTTAATCTTTCAATACTTACCCCCTTCTGCTCCAACGTAGAAGTGTGAAAATCAAGACCCGGGTAGAGCCCATGTCCCTCGATGAATTTCTTCCGCTTGTTCCGATCCACAAGCTTCCGTCTCTCGGACAATACTTGTTGCACGTTCCTTCTCGATTCGGCCCGCGGAGGCATTTTCAATGTCTTGATCTAAATCAAAATCGGAGGGAGAATTTTCAAAATTTTCTCTCTTTCTTTCTCTCTGTTCTCGGCGGCAATGGATGGTCTTTTAAGACCTGTCTTACGACCTGCAGTTTTAATTAAAACTGCCTGGGAACCTCCCCATGTCGTACGACATCCATGTCCCAGAAGGGTGATTTTCCCCTTTTGCCCCTGATCAACTTTGCGGCCCTATCTTGGCTACACGACATTAAAATCCGTCGTTATAATTGGGTTCAAGTACCCACCTCTCTCGGTTAACACAACACAATGGCCGGAACGGCCTTAAACTACCCGGTCAGGAAAGACCGCCTGATTTCCACAGTCAAATTAGCGGGTGACTCCCAAAGAAAAAAGTCAACATTTCCAGCGGGTGACTCCCAAAGAAAAAAGTCAAATCTTCGGGGTGACTCCCCATCAAAACAGTCAAACTCGCGGGTGACTCCCAAAGAAAAAGTCAAATCTTCGGGGTGACTCCCCATCAAAATAGTCAAATTAGCGGGTGACTCCCAAAGAAAAAAGTCAATATTTCCAACGGGTGACTCCCAAAGAAAAAAGTCAAATCCCCGGGGTGACTCCCCATCAAAACAGTCAAATTAGCGGGTGACTCCCAAAGAAAAAAGTCAACATTTCCAGCGGGTGACTCCCCAAAGAAAAGTCAAATCCTCGGTGACTCCCCATCAAAGAAAGTCAACACTCGGGTGACTCCCAAAGAAAAAGTCAAATCCCTGTGACTCCCCATTAAAAGCAGTCCAACCGGCGGGTGACTCCCAAAGAAGAAAGTCAACATTTCCAGGCGGGTGACTCCCAAAGAAAAAGTCAAATCCTCGGGGTGACTCCCCATCAAAAAGCAGTCAAACTCGCGGGTGACTCCCAAAGAAAAAGTCAAATCTTCGGGGTGACTCCCCATCAAAACAGTCAAATTAGCGGGTGACTCCCAAAGAAAAAAGTCAACATTTCCAGCGGGTGACTCCCAAAGAAAAAAGTCAAATCCCCGGGGTGACTCCCCATTAAAAACAGTCCAGCCAGCGGGTGACTCCCAAAGAAAAAAGTCAACATTTCCAGCGGGTGACTCCCAAAGAAAAAAGTCAAATCCTCGGGTGACTCCCCATCGAAACAGTCAATCTTCGGGATGACTCCCCTTAAGAACAGTCAAACTCCAGTGCAAATGCACATCTTCGGGGTGACTCCCCTTGGAACAGTCACTTTCAGGTACAAAACCCGTAGCCTTTCATTTGGCACCCCATCTTTGTCTGAACTACGACTTGGCTTGATTCCCCCACGGGATACGTAGGAATCCTCTTCATAAGAGGTCCGGCCACTTGACCATCTTGGTCACCTCTTTCCCCGCCGTTCGTGTCCGGCTCGGGATTCTCATTTTTTTGTCGACGACCCCGCTTCCCGTGGAAGCGACGTCGCCGAGTGGCTCTGTGAGTACCCCGATCCGAACTCAAGTTTTGGATTCAATTTAATTAAATTTGGGCTTACACAAATTGCTAAGAAGCAATTAGAGTCCAAAAATCCCAGCAGCCCACCAATCCATTGGGCCTGCCAGCCACTCGGCCCATTATGGCCAAAAGATGTACGCTGTCGTCCGACAAGGGACACTAAGGCGGTTTAACTGCCTATGTCGTGCGACATAAGAAGCCTCATCAGGATGCCTATAAATAGAAGGCATGCTGATCATTTTGAAGGGGAGGCAAGGAAGAGAGCCAAAGTGAGGGTCAAATTCTGAGAGTAATATCAGTAAAATAGGGGAAACTCTTGCCAAATAGAGTCTCTCCCTCTCTCTCACACACACACACTCACCTCCTTCCTCACACACACACACTTCAAGGTCAAGACTCCAAGAAGCTTCCTTTGATGGTGATTGAAGGGGTAGACACCATACTATTGGTGATTCTACTTCGTGGACTACAATAGGTAGACACTAAACCTCTCTCTCCCTTTAAATAAAGTCTCTAAATATACCTTGCATGCATACTTGCTCTCTTACCATGTAGAAATTGGGATTTTGCATGACAAAGGTGGTGGAGAAGTGAATCTTCAATATTCACTTCTCCCCACCTCAGATCTGGACATTTGGTCATCTTAGGATCAATAAAGATTCAATCTTTACGTATTTGCATGGAGTTAGGAGGTGATGGCTACTTCAAAGTGGCCAAAATCATGTGATTTATCACACTTTGGCCACTAAAGCCATGTGACCCTCCCATTATACTCATATATTATTGTCATATTACCGCTACGGTAGCTAAATATGCTTGGTTTGCTTGGGGAACAAAGGAGGAACCAAACAGATCAAGGGCACTGAAACAAGGCTCCCCATGTCGTGCGACATAAGTCTCCATGGAGACCCTGTGTCATACGACATGGGACTCCCTGAAAGGCCGCAAAGCCATTCTTGGACTTCGTAATCCGCTAGGCCTATCCCTTTGTGACTCAAAGCCTACCTAAGCATCTTCTGGCTCATAAGCCACTATTTGGGTGCCTAAACTCAGTTTGGACGCAACCTACTTGACGGAAGAGGATCACCATATGACATAGAAGACTTCAAAAGACTCTATGTCATGTGACATCCGTGTCGACAAAGCCTATCGTGACTTTGTCCACTCCCATCAACCCTAAACTGGGTTCTAGACCACTAAATAGTGTCCTAAATGAGCAAAATAATGTCTTTTCATTTCTCGAGTAGCTTTACCTCTGTAAGGGACAATCTGTCTCAAAACCTCTGCCTTGTGATAAAAGATATCACGTGTAAAAAGGGTGCGGCCCCCTATCATGGCTCGCAAGTTGTATTCAATTCCATGCCATTAATGAAATCTAAGGCTTGCACACTTTACTTGTTTACACACATCGCACACACATTTTGAATGTCCATATTTGTCCAAATGTTGATTGAAAGTCCCAAAAGGGGCGTGTTGGGTGAACTCTCTAGTTCTTCCCAACACGTAACCAGACTCCCGGACTCAAAATCTCTTAAAATTAGGTTTTTCAATGTTTTCCTCTAAAAACGGCGTGGCGACTCCCAAAACAAACCGAGAACTCCCTTTTCTGCTTCAAAAGCAAAAATAAAACAAAAAAAGACAAAGGGAAGAGAAAGAATTCAAAAACCTTCATTTATTTTTTTCTTTCTCTCTTTTTTCGGGCGAGCGTTCATTCAGTGAGACGGCGGGGTTTGGAGCTCGTTACTCTTCGCACTCGGGGCACGAACAGGGAGAGTCCTCGGGGTCGCAGGCGCAGAGGCGGCCTTTTTCGTTTTCCCGCCTGGAGGAATTTGGAGATTACCTGTCCTCGATGGACCCGGCTGCTGCGGGGCAGTACTTCGAGTGCTCGGATGACGAGCAGGACTCTGAGTAGTCTTCTTTCTTGATTTGTTTTTAAGCAAAATGTGTGTATTGTCCAAATGACTTGACTTGTACTTGAAAGGGCCTTTGAGGCGGAATTTGGTATTTTGCACATTTATTTAGTGATCACCTTTTTTTATTTTTGGCAAATAAACAAGTAGGTTGATCAAAAATAAATAAAAATGAAACATGCACAAAAATTTGAACTGGTCAAAATTTATGCCTATATGCACTGTTATTTAATTAATTGCACTGTTGCACGAGCCCGGGGCGGAAGTGGTGTTGGCAGTGGTTGATTGAAACTAGGGGTGCACGTAGTTTCAATGAGGCTTGAACAGGATTTGGCTTGGAAATGTTTCCAAATTGAAAGCAGCTGGCTGCAGAGTTGACCTAGTCAACTTGAAAAACAGTCCGGCCGGACTTGGATTCAGTTTCCAGATTCTTTTAAATTGCAGTTCAGCTTTTGCAATTTGTGAAAACAGCACGTTTGCTTCGATCAATCAACTGAATTTCACTTAAATTCTTGAAGGTTTTCTTTGCTCTTTTCATGGCTCCATTTCCTAGGCTATCGTCTAAGATGCAAGTGCTATACTTGGACAATTTCCAGTCGTGGGTACGGCACCACACGAGGCAAAGCAAGGGTTTTTTCGAGGGTTGTTACGGGATGAAATCTGTTTGGGCATTGAAGGATCTCATGCCAGATTGGGATCTTTTGAGAGCTGCGGCTCATTTCTGGGATGTACGGAGGCACGTGTACATCTTTTTGTACAACGAGATCACTCCCACGTTTGAAGATTTCCGGGCCATTTTAGGAGGACCTGAGACGGAACAGCTAGTTCTTCCCTTGACGGGTGGCATGGCCACTATTGAGAAGTTAGTGTCTCTGCTTGGTATCTCAGCTGAAGAAGCATATGGGATGCTAATACTGAACACAGATTATGTTGACATTTCGGGGCTGCCCGATAAATTTGCTGGTATCGAGGGGAGCATTTTTGCGTGGGATGCATTTGCTCTGTCCGCGATTGCTACTTTGTTCACGTTCACGTCCCTGGGTGTGTGCCATCACAGTGTACTGGACTTGGTGAGGCAGTGCCGGAACGGGGGAGACATCGTGCCTTTGATCCTGGGCGAGACGTTCCTGGGCATAGGTCGGATGGAGACCGGCAGCCGATACATGTGGGGAGGGAGTCCCGCTATGCTCACTATGTGGTTGAGGGAGCGATTGCAGATGATGCCCGAGGTGCCAGTGTCTTGTGACCCTTGATCCTTTTCTCGACGTCCTCTGGTGATAGGGGGCAATCAGGCTGAACTGGAGCTCTGGATGGCCAGACTCCGCATGCATCACTTGCGATGGTGGGTTCCTCATTGGAAGATACAAACTTGTCGGACCGCTCAGGAGGGTCTTTTGGTTGTCAGAGTACCGGGGTTGTCCCAGACTGCTTTCTACATTCCATCATTGGTCTTTGCGACGATGCGGGTGGAGCAGGTGCCACTGACGGGTTTGGGTCATGCTGCTACCTTCGAGGTAGGACCTCTTCCTATGGAAGATCCTTCGACGCTATTGCTTCTCACGCGGTTGTGGCAATACACGTCCTTTCCTGCCAGGGTTCTCTTTTACCAGAGAGGGGGCATTGTTTTGTCTACACAGTATCTGAACTGGTACAAAAAGTGTATGGGGGAGACACAGATGGCCATCTTGTGGAGAAGGAATGAGATGTTGGGTCCTGATTACCCTGACGGCTCGACTTTGAGGAGGGCCGAAGCGGGAGCTAACCCTCAGAATCGTACTGGGGACGACATGGCTGACTATGAGGCCAATGCTAGTCGGGAGGCCAATCAAAGCACGGTCATGATGGCTCGAAGAGAGGCGGCTCAAGATAGATCTAGGGAAAGGGCTGCGTTGGCAGCTGCCAATTTGACGGAGGCGTCGAGAAGGGTCCCTGAGCTGGGTAGAAGGACTACGGGAATATTCCCTGTGAAGGTGAAGAATACTCACCGCGGAAAAGGGAAGGGGAAGAAGGACCAAGTACGGGAGACTAGGTTGACCTTGCTGTCCGGAGTATCCACCCACTGTCATTGCAGACACATTAATTGATTAATATTTTATTGTAGTTTTGCTAGCGTGTAGCGAGTCAAGAGTTGACCGTGCTTGAACTCATCAAAGATTGTTTTAACCGTAATGAATTTGTAGGTTAATTGAAAAGAGTTTTTCGAAACACAAGCAATTGATGCTTATTTTTTTATTTTTTTTAGACCTAACCAATGATGTCTACCTACGTTCCCCTTTTACAATTGGACTAAGGGGCTCAGGTCACCGTAGTTCGACACTTTAGGTGATATTTGAGAAAAACAAAGACAAAAGAAGTGCGGCCCTATTTTTTACCTGGATCATCAGGAATGTATCCAGTTGGGTATTACTCTTTTAGCACTTTAATTTTACTGAGGGGTGGTGTATGGGGAAGGAGAGTTGACTCGTGCTCTTCCTCAAACGAAGTATCTGCGGAGCTTGCTTCCGTTCACGGGGTTAACGAAAGGGTTCCCGTCTAAATCTGCTAACTTCATGGCTCCTCCGGAGAAAATTCTTTGTACCACGAACGGGCATATCCAAGTAGGCTCCCACTTTTCGAGGGGATTGGTCTGCGTAGGAGGCTTTTCCTTTAGCACCAAGTCACCTTCTCTGATGTCTCGGACCTTGACTTTCTTATCAAATGCTCGGGCCATTCTGCTTTGGTAGGCACGAGTGTGTTCCATGGCTTTCAATCTGCGCTCGTCGAGTAGAGCAAGTTCGTCGTGACGGCTCAGTAGCCATTTGACTTCATTAATCCCGTTTTCCAAGAGGACTCTGAGGGATGGAATTTCCAATTTCACTGGTAACATTGCTTCCATTCCATATGTAAGTGCGAAAGGAGTCTCCCCTGTGGCGGTTCGGCGATTTTACGTATCCCCGCAGGGCTAGATGTAGCTTCTCGGGCCAATCCCGACCTCGGCGGCCATCTTTACGATTATCATTGCGAGAGTCTTGTTTCTTTGCCTCTCTTGCACCATTAGTACGTAGTGCAGCAGGGAGAAGACTTGTGGCGTGTAAATCTGAATTCGGTCAGCAGTTGGTCACAATCTCCTTGAAGTGGGTCCCATTGTCGGATATGATCTCGTTGGGCTCTCCGTATCGGCACATGATGTTCTCTTTGATGAACTCGGCCACCTTCTTAGAATTCAGTACCTTGTATGATCTGGCTTCTACCCATTTGGTGAAGTAGTCGACTGCGACTAAAATGAACTCGTGACCATTGCTCCCTGGCGGAGTGATTTTGCCGATGACGTCGATTCCCCATGTGGCAAAAGGCCATGGTGTAGTCATGCAATAGAGTTCATGAGGAGGGATATGATTGAGGTTAGAGAACCGTTGACATTTGTCGCAGCTTCTGATTAACTGGATGCAGTCTGTTTCCATTGATACCCAATAGTATCCCATACAGAGGATGATCTGTGTCAATGCTCTGGCATTCATGTGCGGACCGCAGGTTTCGTTGTGAACTTCGCTCATTAGCTCGCTGGCTTTTTCTTTATTTACACACCGAAGGAGTGGCCCTTGGTGGCGCTTCTTGTACAACATACCCCCTAGAATGACGAAATGGGATGCCAGGCGTTTTAGTGCCATCATGTTTTTGGCTTTGGTCCCTTCTTTGTATTTTCCATCTTCACTTGTGAAGGAAGCTTCTCCGTTTTGGAGGTACTGGTAGATTTGGTTGTACCAGGGTTCGTCGATCGGTTCATTTTTAACTTCGATCTCACAGCAATAAGCGGGTGTTTCCCGTCTGCCTCTTCTGAGGGGTTTTACTGATTTCCCGTTGGGAATTTCGACAAGAGATGCTAGGGTAGCCAGGTCATCTGCGAAGCGGTTCCTATCTCTTGGCAAATAATGGAAAGAGATGTCCTTGAACTGAGCAATGAGCTCCTCCATGTACGTGTGGTACTTCTGGAGGCCAAAATTTATCGTCTTCCATTTATTGGACACTTGATTGATGATCAATGCTGAGTCTCCGTACACTTCCAGTTCTGAGATGTTGCACTCGAGAGCGGCTTCTAGACTGGCTGCGCAAGCTTCATACTCTGCTGCATTGTTGGTTGTTTCAAAATTCAGTTTGATGGCTATGGGAGTGTGCTCGTCCTTAGGATCGACAAGGAGCATTCCAATAACATTTCCCTTCTTGTTGGCTGCCCCATTGAAGAAGAGTTTCAAGCGGTTTGCACTGTCAAGTGAAAAGATTCCGTCATCCGAAAACTGTGGATCAGGACCCTTGGGTTCACTGCTTGGGAAGTCTGCCAGCTGATCTGCCATTACTCTGCCCTTTGTTGATTTTCTGACCATGTACTTGATGTCGAACTCAGCCAAAAAGAATGACCACTTGGCTAGTCTCATTGACAGGGATGGCTTGTCAAAGAGATATCGGACGGGGTCCATCTTGGAGATCAGGAGCACTGAATGTGACTGCATATAGTGTTTCAGTTTCCCGACTACCCATACCAAGGCAGTACAAGTTTTCTCTAATCTTTGAGTAAATTTGAGTTCACTTCCTTGAAGCTTTCGGCTTACGAAGTAGATTGCATGCTCAACTTTGGAATCTTTCTGTTCTTGTGCCAGCATTGCTCCGATTGACGTGTTTGTCACTGTCAGGTACAGGAGGTGTGGCTTATCTTCATGTGGCGGGCACAGGATTGGGGGATTCACCAAGTATGTCTTGATTTTCTCGAAAGTCATCGGCACTCGGAGTCCCATTTGATGTCGGCATTCTTCTTCATCGGCTTGAACATTGGCTCGCGAGAGAGATGTCAAGCGGTTGATGAAGCGGCCCGATATCTTGAAGTGTTCCCATAAAACTTTTCACTTCTGTCAGTGTCTGTGGTGGCTTCATGTCAATGATGGCCTTGATTTTCTTGGGATCGACTTCGATACCTCTTTCTGTAACCATGTACCCCAGTACTTTGCCTCGCTTAACGCCGAAGGTGCACTTCGCAGGATTCAATCTCATGGAGTGCTTTCTGAGTCTGTTGATGAACTTTCTCAAATCTATCATGTGTTGCATGTCTGATCCTCTGGAGTGGATGATCATGTCGTCGACATACACTTCGATTTCCTTGTGAATCATGTCGTGGAAGAGGGCTGTTGCAGCCCGCCGGTAAGTAGCCCCAGCGTACTTCAAACCGAACGGCATGACCGTGTAGCAGTATGTCCCCCACGGAGTGGTGAAAGCAGTCTTGGCTTGATCTTCCTCGGACATTTTGATCTGATTGTATCCGGCAAACCCATCCACGAAGGAATTTACTTCGAAATTTGCCATGGTGTCGACTAGCATATCGATATTGGGCAGTAGGAAATCATCTTTAGGGCTGGCCATGTTGAGATCTCGGAAATCCACACAGCATCTGACCTTTCTATTGGCCTTGGTGACCGTTACAATGTTGGAGAGCCAGGTCGGGTACTTAATTACTCTGATGAAACCAACGCGGAGCATTTTCTCAATTTCTTCTTTCACTTGCAAGGACCACTCTGGCTTGATCTTGCACAATTTCTACATTTGATAGTGCTTGGATTACGGATCGGGGGAATTACGTGCTCCACGATTGAGGGATCGAGTCTGGCATGTCCTGATATGACCAGGCAAACACGTCAACATACTCCTTGAGGAGATTTATCAGGGCTTCTTTTTCTGCATCGGCTAAGAAACTGCCCACTTGTGTCTCTTTAGGCTCTTATACTGACCCCAGGTTCACTTTGGTCATAACCTCTTCGGCATCTTGGGCCCGATTGTCCTCTTGGTCTACTACACGCTTGAGAACTTCTTTAATGTATTGCTCATTTAATGTGTCTGCTTCTTTATCAAGTGAGTCATTATTAACGTCTTTTAAGTTGTTTGTTAACTTATCAGTTGTTAAAGTGGCAATGAGGGGATACTCCGAAAGGTCAGACTTTTCATTAAATGAGAACGGAAATACATTGTTGGCTACATTATCATAGTCTTTCGGCATAAGGCCATTGGACGACTCAGAGGACTGGACTTTAACAAGGACTGACTCAGAGGGTTTGAGACCGGGTTTAAGGAGATGTGGGTGCAGGCCCAGCTTGTCTTCCATTTCTGTCTGGCTTGCCCTTGGTCTGGTGAAAGTTATCCAGTTCTTCAGTGGCATTGCTGGATGCTTGATGAGGGTTCAGGGGTCGAGAGGCTTGGCTTCTGCTGTCCCAATCATGGCGATCATGATGTTTTCGGAGCCCAGGTCAATCAGGTTTGGCACCTCCATGACTTCTTAAAAAAGACTCTGTAGAGCGGGTCCACTAAGAGCGACTTCTATGAATTCTGGTTCCTTATGCTTTGGAATTACTGTCTCGAATGTGGCCTCGACGACTGACCCGAACAGTCTGTTTCCCATGAAGAGTGTCTCGAGCTACTCTTCTATGTCTGGGATTCCCTTGAATGTGTACTCATGCTGAACTGTGGTGGCAAGTGGTCCAGGTAGAGTTGTGATGTCGAGGAATGCTCCCCTTATCGGATTAGTCTTGAGTCCTCTGAAACGTTTGAGGTCCCGTGCTAGCTTTTCCATCCTTTCTGTAGTCTCTGTGCTGACTTTCCCTGCTTCTTTCTCATCTTCATCAGTTCCACTTTCGGTCCCCTCAGTTCTGCTGTCGGTCCCCTTAGTTCTGCTATCGGTTCCCTTGTCGGTCCCCTCAGTTCTGCTGTCGGTTCCCTTGTCGGTCCCCTCAGTTCTGCTGTCGGTTCCCTTGGTGAAGTAATGAGCGAGGTCGAAACTGTAAGGTTGGAGGTTGGGTATGCCGTTGGAGGTTCCCCTTTTGCGGGCTGCTGCCTTGGTGCGGGCGAGCCTTTTGTTTTCCCTGATGTCAGCTGGTGTTGGCACATAACCGAGCCCTTGGACCACCATAGTGTGGTCCTTGACTTTGATGACTTGGTGTTGGACTTGTAACCTTTTATCGAGCCCCAGTCCTGGGATGAAGTTCATGAGTTTCATCATCTTCATGGCGGGAGGAATTTTGTCTTGAAACAGTGGAAGGTCCACGTTTCATATTTGGATCTTGGAGGTCTCCAAAGTGAATCCAGTTAATGCCATGTCATCGTCATGCTTGATCTCTAACACTAGAATGTCGTTGGTGCTGGTCCCCTCGGTGGTGACGCTGTCGCCGTAGACTGTGGTTAGCTCGTTGCCTTGCATGAACTTGATACACTGGTGAAGGGTGGATGCCACGCCATTTATTTGATGCAGCCAGGGTCGCCCCAAGATGGCTATGAAAGTGATAGGAATGTCCAACACTTGGAATTCGGTGGGGATCATCCGCTTGCCAAACCATATATTTATAGTAGCAACCCCGAGAACTGTACGGGAAGTGGAGTCATAGGCCTTGACAGTGTGGACTGAAGGCTTCAGATCTGTGGGCTTGATGTCAAGCAGGTCCATCATCTTGGCGGGCAAGACATTCATTCCGGAACCTCCGTCTACCAACACACGGGGAAGGCGGCGCTCGTCCAGCTGGACTGTGATGTAAAGCGGCTCATTGTGATCAACCCCAAATTTTGGCAGGTCCAAATCTGTGAAGGTGATAATGTTGCCGTCGTGGATGTTGTCGATCATCTGAATTACTTCGTCTGGGGTTGCGTCCACGGGGACCATGGTGCGGGCCAGACTTTCCTCTAGCTTGAGCTTGTGAGGATATGAAGATGTGAGTAGGGACCACAGGGAAATGTTCGCCTGGGTCTGCTTGAGCTGAGTAAGGATCGGGTCCTCTTTCACGGAACTTGTGTCTTCGGGGTGGTCGGGTTGTGGTTCTGGCTCCGTCGGCTTTTTGGTGGCCTTAGGTGGTAATGCATGGATTTGACCTGATCGGGTCAGGACGCTGACATCAGGTTTGGTACCTTCTGAACAGGTCACTCTGAGCTGAGCCATAGTCAGAGGAGGATTCCTCGAAGCATAGGGCCACATGTTTTCTCTCAATTCGTTGACTGTAGATGCATTCCCGAGAGCTTCGGCAGCTTTTTGGATTCTGTCCCAGGATACTGGCTTGGGTGCCTCTGTGGGGAGGGAGTTTATGGTTTGCCGCAGCTGTTCGAACGTCAGTGCGCAACAGTGGTTGCCAGAACTGAACTGTGCATTGCTGACCCTCCGGGGGAGGTTAGAGAGTTCTTGGTTCAAGCAAACAGTCTCCTTGATCTCTTCACGGTATACCGCACTTCTTTCCTTCTTACTGAGCATGCTCAGGGCATTCTGGAGTTGGTTTTAGCGATATTCATGGTTTGCTAATTTTCCTCCACTCTTAGCCCAGATCAACTTTCTTGTAGTAGAGCCTGCGTCGAGAGTTTGCGCCTGTGTTTCTTCCCATGTGAGAATAGCCAGTGCTTCCTTGAACTGTATGCGGCAGTCTAGATAAACCTCCATCGGGGAGAGCTTTCCCTTCTGCTTTATCTGAGTGGCGGGTATGTCAGAAGGTAAGTACACGGCTTCCCGGACATCTGCCCATGTAACTGGTTGCTGTCCCAGTTGATCGTTTCTGTAAACGAATGCCGCGGTCTGTGGAATCTCCCTGAGTAGTTGCCGCGGTCTGTGGAATCAACTGGTTGCTGTCCCAGTTGATCGTTTCTGTAAACGAATGTCGCGGCCTTTCACAGAGAACTTGCTTTTCTCGGGGAGATAAGCGTTGGTACCCTTCATGCTGTTTGGCTAGGTATTCCTTGTGTTGTGCCATTCCATCTCCTAGGTCGTCGGGACTGTTGACCGCCCTCCCTTGCCAGAGGGGATTGGATGAGAAAAGACGGTAGTCCAGGAAGTTGCCGTGAGCAAAACCTTTGAGGTCGAACTGGTCTAGAGTGGCCTCTAGCTTTCTGTCTGAAGCTGCTTGTGACACTTTAAGGGCTTGGTCCCTGTGGGTCTTTTGAGCTTGGTTCTCTTCCCAGAGACGGTTCTCTTGAGCAGCTAGATCCATGAGGGCTTTCCTTGCGAGAGCTAAACGGTCTCCGTAGGTGCGCACCGTCTGACTAGTGTCTAGAACTGTGATCACATCCAAATCCCCGAATGGCGGGAACACTTGGATTATATTGACGAAGGAAGTCGGGCTGGGACATTCCATGTGGCCTTCTTTGATCTCGGTTACCAAGAAGTTCGCCCATATCTGCTTGATTGAACCCACGGGGGTATTGAATTCTGCGATGTTGATAGTCTCGTGATCTCGCTGGATCGCCAAGTCTATCAGAGCTAGCAGTTTGCTGGCGGGATGCCTGAATCTGTGGCCGTGACGACTGGGAGCAAGATCGAACTTGAGCATGTTGATGCTGAGGTGACCATCCCTTTCTTCGGAAGCCGGATCTGTCTTGTGGGGAAGAATCTTACAGATGTTTTCAGGGTGGCTACTGGAAGCGTTCCCGAGGTTGATCTGATTCGTGACAGGGTGAGGAGCTTTATCTCCTTTGCTGATGCCCTTGGCCTTGGCGGTGCTTGTGGCTGTGAGCTTGACTGACGGCACGGGCCGGTTGCCACTGGGGCTGGTAGTCGGAAGTGATGATGAGCTCTGAGCTCGATTAGCCAAGGCCTCATTTACCATGAGCAGGCAGTCGTCGAGGGTAACTTTGGCATTGCAGAATCTGATAATGAGGATCGGATCCTTGGTATCATCGGGATATCTGGAAAAGATAATGTTGACGAAGTCGTCGTCAGTCACTTGATCAGAGGGGTTCTTTGTCGTGTCAACCAGTTGTTTCCAATTGTCGGATAACTGCTTGTACTGGACGTTGAGCTTGACGATTTCCATGGTATTGGAGCCCTTGTCATAAGTGACCTGATCGGAACGGGTGCCATCCTCAAAACTGAGCATATGTATGTAGGGATCTTCCTGCGGATCTGCCGCATCCTCGACTCCGGAGAGTCCTGATTCGTTGTCGTCCAATGGCTCAACCCAGACATAAGGACGCTTCGCGTCCTGCTGCGATGCTGGAGCTGCTAGAAAAACATCGTGCCCTTCGCTTGAGAAGAGGGGCTCGGCGGGCAATTCCTCATGGAGGACATCCCATACGACTGCCATACATTCATCACGAGTGTGACGATGCTTGTTGACCTTTATCACGAAGATTTCTTCACCTGGCGGGGCCAGAGAGTAGGATTGAAGGATACTGACAAATCTCCGATCGGAGACAGGGGGTTTACGTGCCCGCATCATTGCGATGCTCAGGGTTTCTTTCCAGTCTGCTTCCAAGTGTCGGAAACGGCAGTTGAACTTGATGAACCTGACTGCTTCAGGGTCTGCCTGCTCGAGGACGTTGATATAGTTAGCATCTCCGGACTCTGAGGGATTCTGATGAGATTTTCCCCGATAGTCCCTTGGTCGACTTGAAGGAGGTAGCCCCGGTGCCTGGCTGCGGGCAGGCTAGGTTGTTGTCTCGGCTTCGTTCCCTATGAGGAAACTGTCCCCTCTGATGACTTCAAGATCTCCTTGGCGGTTAATGAACTTGACGCACTGATGGAGAGTGGAAGCTATGGCTTTCATGTGGTGTAGCCAAGGGCGTCCCAACAGAGCTGTGAATTCGGACGGAATGTCCATCACATGGAATTTTGCTGGCACCATTTGGGTTTCAAACCAGAGCTCCAGAGTCACCGTCCCCAGGATGGGACGAGACGTGCTGTCGTAGGCCTTGATAGTCTGGGCAGATGGAATCATGTGGCTTTCGTCGATGCGTAGGGCTCGCATCATTCTGAGAGGGAGGACGTTAACTGCTGATCCGTTGTCTACCAACACTCCGGGGAGAGATATGGTGTTGAGCCGGAGAGTGATGTACAAAGCTTCATTGTGTCCTGAGGCGTCTCTCGGCAGGTCTTCGTCACAGAAAGTGAGCATACTGCCATACAGTCGGGAATCGTAGATCTGATCTCTTTCCGGAGAAGGGGAGTCATCAATCCATCCGTTTCCTGTCTTCTTCTTGCGAGGTAAAGCTTTTGGTGGTGCCTCGGGATTGTGTTGAGGCTGCTTGCGACGGTGGCCGCCCTTGGTTAGCACGTTGATTGAGTGCGAGTGCCAAGCTGACTTTGAATTTCCTTTGCCGGCCCGTGCTCTAAAGTTGGGCAAATTGAACCTTGGCTGATCCCGCGGGGGGTTAGGCTTCTGACTGGCAGTGAGGTTGTCAAGATTTGAGGTATTCCGGTGTCCTGAGACCTGAACTGTGGTGTCAGCAGGACTTTTCGGCTTTCCCACCCCTGTCTGCTCTAAAGTTGCGTGGCCTGGAGGAAGGGAGGACTGGCTGGAGTAGAGTACGTAGTAATCGAACCTCCCGGACGGCTCTCCGAGTGTACCCATACTGGTGTCTCCAGCTTCATATCTTTCTCTCAGCTTCTGTTGAGAAGAATTCTTCTTCTGCTTTCTAGAAGAATTACCCCTGATCGTGTCTTGGAACTCGTACTCAAGGCATTCAGAGCAATCACAAACATCGTAACTGATGTGGACATTTGATGAGGACCTGGCTGGAAGAGGCGGAGGAACTGGCTCTGCGGCAATCTTCTTTGGTACCCATTCAATGGAGTTCACACTGTTGTTGTTCGGAAAAGGGTTTCCGACTGTATTAGGTCCACGGGGACGCTCCAATTTTCCTTCCTCTATCAAATTCTGACTTTCGTACCGTAACCCATGCAGTTGTCGGTGGTATGGCCATGATACTGATGGAAGGCGCAGTACTTGCTCTTGTCAGCGTTGACTACGGGATTCTTGGGTTTGTAGTTTGCAACAGGTTTGAGGAGGCCTTCCTTGATCAACCCTTCCAGCATCTTACTCAGCGGCATGTCCAACTTTTCGAAGTGCACGGCATGCTGCTTCGGAGTGGAGTTGTTGCTTTGCGGGACTGGGTTTCTGTTGCCCGACTGCTGCACCTGATGGATGTAGTTGACAGACGTATATTTCCCTTTGCCGGGGGCCGGTGCGGGATTGAATGCAAGCTGGCGATCGGTTTACGTATGAGCTGTGCGGTGGCCAATTTTTCCTTGAGATCCTTCTCGAAGCGTGAGCCGGCATTGACCATGGCTCGGAGATGCAGGAAGAAGTGATGGGCGATGAGGATTCTGATGGACGGTCTTAAGCAGTACTTGAAGATCCGCATCTGTTCATCCTTGGAGAGTGGCTCCATAATCTCGGAGAGTTTTCAACTCCACCTCTTGTAGAATTCTCCGACGCTTTCATCTGCTTTCTGCTCGGTGGTGATTAAGTCCTCACGACTTGTTTCCCACTCCAGGTTGGATCTGTACCGCTCTAGGAAGATGTTGCGATCGATCCCACGTATGGCGTCTGCGAGCTTGACCCTTAGGAACCATCGTAACGCTGAACTCTTGAGCGTATGCTGGAAGTGATCGGCCATTTGCTGAAGGGTTGCTCCTTTCGCTCTCATGCCGAGAACGTAGGTGTTAACATGCGTTTGAGGACATTCGGTTCCATCGAATTGGTCCATCTCTGGCATTCTGAACTTGGCTGGGAGAGGCGTGACCATTCCCAAATCTGTGGATCAGAGCGTTTCTTGCTTTGAGCTGCTCATGCTGGCTTTCAGGTCTTTCATCTGTTCGACCATCCAGGCTAAGGTTGGGTCCAGTGGTGGACTTTGAGGCTCGGCGCCGGGTGCTACCATGTGAGTGGTAGTGATTGGAGGTGGAAGGCTCGATATATGAGGATATATGGGGGCCATTTCTGGACTGTATCAGGATCTGTCCCCGGTGTTTTGGGATTCGTGTATAGGTAATGGGATGAACCCAGGAGGATATTGAAGGATATTGGCATCTGTTTGAGATGGTCCAGCGGTGCGCTGGTTGTACTGAGTGATGGGAGTAGTACCGGCTTGGCCGTATATGACAGGGTTGCCCTGAGAGGTGGCAATGTGAAGCCTAGGTCGGCTGTTTCCTTGATTCGAAGGCATCCCGTAAGGTTCCGGGGGAGGAACCTGGTTGAAGGTTTGAGGAGCTGGTTTCGGGGAATCTTCGTCCTTGACTAGGACGAAAGTACCGTCTGACTGGGGGATAGCTGCTATACCTCGCTCATTCAGAAGCTGTACCACGAAATTCTGTTGATCTTCTTTCTGCCTCTTGTGAACCTCACAAGCCCGGATGGCTTCTTCCAATGTCATATCTGTTACCGGTGGCGGGGGTCCATCCCCGTCACGATTTCTCAGTGAGCTAGACATGTCGGATATTACATTTGAGGAGGCGAGGGAACCGAAGAAGCTGTGCGACGATGCCGTAGCTGTGACTGCGGCGGCGGCGGCCGGAATTCTGAACCACTTTCTGCTCGCTGCAGGGAACGAAAGGCAGGGTTTAGGCTTCGGAAAGGGTATTTGGCTCAGGGTTTCGGGCTTGTGCAATGTGCAGTTACCGATTAATGTTTACTTAAAACTCATTTTCTCAGAGTACTAATCGGTTGGAAAAGATCGCGTCTTCTTTTTCGCAACTAACCTAAAGTCTCTAATCAGTGGATCTCGTCACTACGTTTATAAGCCCCTCCTTTCCATTTGTAGATCATCTTCTCTGGACGGACAATCCCGAGCGAGGGTCCTATAAGGCAAGCGAGTTCCACCGACAAAGGAAAAAGTGAACTTAAGGCTAGCTGATCACGCAAACTTCCAACGTATGTGACACGCGGGCCACAGTCGAAGTCAACGTCCTTAAGTTAAGGCGGGGATCGTGCCAAAATTTCGACATGACCTCTCCTGACTCGCTTGCGCGAGGGACCTTAGCATTTGGCGTTGGCCAAGTTGTGGCTGGCACGGTGCATACGGTGAGGGTTTGGTGACACGGTGTCACATTGAACCTTCGGGTATATTTTTCGGCAGAGCTCCGCGTCAAAGTCAAGGCTGAAAAGCTCAAGACTTCGGGTCGGGAACGACCTTCGGTCTCAATCTTTCGAGCTTGACTCGTGACGAAACCCGGCGTAAAAACATACACTTGGGCTTTATGACACGTACTAAGCCAAAAACCAACCGGGGTCTTGGACGAAGTGTGACACAAAGAGTGCATGGCTTACACGGGCTAGGATGGGCTGTTTGGGACGACCCCGTGCGCGCTCGAAAGGTGTCTGGCAGACCAACCGAGCCTGGCAACCACGGTCATCCCGGGTTACGGGTCGTAGTGTGCAGTGTACCGAGGCAGCAAGTGCACGTGAAGTGCGGTGTACCGAGGCAGCAAGTGCGAGTAGTGTGCGGTCACTAAAATTCTTTTTCTGAGTAAAACAGAGATTTTCAGAATGTGTCTTAAAGAATTTTATGCGCAGTTCAAAATGTAGCATGAAAATCAAGTATGAACGGGTATGCACGAACATGTTATGATTTTGAAAAAGACGATAATGCAACACCTTTTGAAAAACAACCGTTCGAGGTTTAAAGTAACACACGCACACAAAAATGAGGAAGGGTAAACGAAAGTTTGACCCACGGAAGGCTTTTTGAAAACAACGGTAGTTTTGAAAAAGTATCCAACTCCCCAGCGGAGTCGCCAACTGAAATTACCCGAATTTTGCGCGGGCGAAAGGCGGTTGTCTTTCGCGGGGTTGGTGTTTGAGACCTCGCTTTCGGGAAGGAGAGGAGTCGTCACGCTGTTTTGTATTTTGAGCCCAAACGTTGAAAAACGACTTCATTGAAAAATGGTGTCGTTTTTATTGGTAGCAAAAACTTAGGAAAAGGCTTTGGAAAAGGGGTGTCATTTTTATTGGTAGAAAAAACGAGAAAAAGGCCTTTTTGAGTACCAGAGATTGTTAGGTTCGGAGGTCACGTTACGTTTCGGGAAGAGTATTTGGAGATCACCCGAAACGCCTCGTATGACGAGTCTTTCTACCTTTCTCGAAAATGTGTGCATGTGTGTGTGTGTTTGCATTTTGAAAATGGGGGCTTGAATGACAAGCTTAATCTTGTTTTGAATGTCAAACGTTGATTTTTGTGATTCAGTTTGAAAAGGCGAGCGTTTGAATGACAAACGTCGATTTTGAAGTTTTTTAGGAAAAGTGACGCGAATGCTGATTTTGATTATTTAAATGTCAAATGTTGACTTTTTAAGAAGAGAGCGTTTGAATGTCAAACGTCGTATTTTTGAGTTTGAAGATGATCGTTTGGATGCTAAACGTCATTTCGCGCATTTTGAAAGAGAGGTCGAATGTCGAACTCCGATTTCGAACCGGGCATTTCATTGTTAGCAATTTTACGGGAAAAATACATTAAACGATATGCGATCAACGAATCATTTTTGCGACTCAGACTTTGATAAGTAAATACTATCACGAGCCAAACGGCTCGGACTTGTAAATGATAGTATTTAAAGTAGAGGTGGCCGGTTTGTTAAACCGGCGGTTAGCCGGTTTTCAACCGGCGGTTTTCAACCTTGGAAAGTCAAACCGGAACCGAACCGCCTAACCGGCTAAACCGGTTACGGTTTAGGCGGTTCACGGTTTTAACGGTTATCCGGTTAACCTCCGGTTTGACGGTTTGGATCTGCTCGGCCGAGTCCTTGGTGTTGCTCGGCCGAGCAACCCTTTTAGGGTTTAGGGTTTTGAGGGTTGCTCGGCCGAGTCTTTGGTGTTGCTCGGCCGAGCAACCCTTTTAGGGTTTAGGGGTTGAGGGTTGCTCGGCCGAGTCATATAGTAGTGCTCGGTCGAGCATATCATTTTTCAGTTAATTTTTTAACAGTTTTCGTTAACTTTGTATGTAGTATATTAATTTTATTTTTTTTCAATTTTTTTTAGATAGATAAGACTATTTTGAACTTAAGTTTACTACATACATTTTTTGCAAAAAGGTTTATAAAAAAAGTTATGAATTTTTTAAGAAATAAAAGTTAACGGTTTTTTGAAAAAAGTTAACTTTTAATTTTTTTTCAATTTTTTTTTGGATAAATAAGACTATTTTAGACTTAAGTTTACTACATACATTTTTTGAAAAAAGGTTTATAAAAAAAGTTATGAATTTTGAAAGAAAGAAAACTTAACTTTTTTTAAAAGAAACAAAAGTATATAAAAGAAAAAAGGGACGGTACCCTTAAATTTTATTAATCAAAATAAAATTACAAAGAGGGGGACAACCAACCTTACCCTTTTATAAATAAGGGGGGATATTTAGGAGCCTTTACCTCAACCTAACTATTACAATTAATTAAAAATAAATCTAATCTAAAGTCTAAACTAATCTAATTAAAATAAAAATTAATCTAAAACATCATTCATTCATCACTACTTTCCGTGGAGTCCTCGACATCGTATTGATATCTTGGATCCAATAGATCCTCATCATAAGGCATGTCTTGTTGCCTTTTTTCCGCTCTAACCCAATCGCCAAGTAAAAGTTGATGTTCCAAGTTTTCACTTGTTAGTTGAGAACATCTTTCATCCAAAACATTTCCACCAACGCTAAATGCCGATTCAACCGCCACCGTTGAAGCGGGAGAGGCTAATACTTCTTTAGCAACTATGGAAAGTATAGGATAAATGTCTTTCCTTCTTGACCACCATTGTAAAACATCAAATTCATTTGAATTTGGATCTTGATTTAATTCAAAGTTTGTAGTGAAATACGTTTCTAACTCCACGGGAAGGTTTGATGATGATGAAGATGAACCTCGAGAAGGACCATATTTTTTACTATACAAATTTGTAATAAAACTATATGGATCCCCACTAGTAAAACTTGGTTGGGGAGTAGAGGAATCATCTTCATGTTGTTGGCTTTGAGAAGTGTTTCCATATAAGACATTATACTCATTAAAAAGGTTAATCAAATCATTATTTGTGTCATTAACAATAATTGACGGAAGTTCATAACTACCGTCACCATCGGGATATAATTTCATATAATAATAAGTTATAATGGACTCTAAATCATCTAATTTAACTCGGGGATGTAATAACTTTGCAACCAAGAAAAGAGACGGAATAGTGTCAAAATATTTAAGCCACTTTTGTCTCATGTTAAAAATGCATTGGTTTAAAATAGGACAATCTTTTAAATTGTCAAAAATAGTAACAATTGCAATACAATGCTCTAGCACCAAAACGGAAGTTGGATAATAAACTCCCGAAAAAGCCAAAGTAGCGGTATTAAAAATCTTTAACAATTCACATAAATTAATGCATGCATTCCAATGATGAGTAAATAGAGGTTCATGATAGCCAATTGACATAAAAAAATTGCGTTAGGAGATCTTTATAAGCATAACCATCGCATAACATTTTATAGGTGGAATTCCACCTAGTTGGAACATCGTAAGTAAAATATTTGTCCGGCACACTTTTACTTCTTAAAAACCTTATCCATTTTTTTGTATTAGAATTTTTTTTTGAAATAAATTGAAGAGCTCGTCTAATTGGCTTAACATGAGTTTCTAATGCATCTAAACCATCTCTAACACATAAATTAATTATATGGCATAAACATCTAATATGAAAAAACTTACCCCCAAGTGAGGGTTGACAAACGGTAATTAAATCGGGCAAACTAGCCGTATTAGCACTTGCGTTGTCAAATGAAATAGTAAATATTTTATTTAAAATACCATATTCAAGAAAAATCTCAAGCAATTTCGCACAAATATTTTCCGCGAAATGCGGTGGCTCAAAATCTTTGTAAGCAATTAATCTTTTTTAGATTTTCCATGAATTATATATCCAATGGCAAGTAACGCCCAAATAAGTATTTCTTTGCCAATGATCACTCCAACCATCGGCACAAATTGAAACTTTATTTTCTAATTTTGATAAAATACCAATTAAATCTTTTTTATATCTTTCAACCACTCTAGTAATATCACGTACGAGATTCGTACGTGGTACTCTCGTGGCGGCGGGGTTCAAAGAAAGGCGAGCAAAATTTTCATAAAAATCACAATCCGCAAAATTAAAAGGAAGGCCTTAACGCAAATAAATTTGGCTAGTTCATCCCTATAAACCCACTTGTCAAATTTAAAAAGGACGGAAGAAGGGCAAGACGAACCTTGTGCACCCGAACCCGAACTACGTTGAAATTGTAATTGAGTTTGCGAAGCGGAAATGCCAAGTTTCTCGGGATGTTTTGCCGCCAAATGCCCGTTGAGCGTCCCATGCCCTCCGCCTCTTTTGAATGCGTAAGTCGCATTACAATAGTTGCAACATGCTTGAAAATTATAATCATCCTTGGCAGTAATTTTTCTTTTGGTGAAATGGATGGCGAAGGTATCGGATTGTGGCTCTCTTTCTCTAGGGGGTTGTCGTTGTCCCCGACCCCGACCACCTCCCCTAGCTCGGCTGCCCCTACCACTTCTAGCATTATCACTTTCAATTTCAACTTGTTCTTCTTCCTCATTTTGTTGAATATTTGGATTTTGATGATCAAAATCATCGTTGGGGGAGGAAGAATCAACAACAGACTTGCCTAAATTGCTTCTTCTTTGATTTGCAGCCATTTGTATAAGAGAAAATGAAGTTTGGAAACAAAATGGAGCTTAAAAATGGATGAAAATGGAGAAAAACACTAATTTCGTTAGAAAACTAACTGAAAATGGGACAATATTTAACTGAAAATTGGATGAGGGTGAGAGTATATGTAAATATTTGAGAGTAGAAGAGAAAGAGTAGAGAGAAATAATGTGGAAATAAAATGGGAGGAGGGAGGTGATATTTATAGTTAGTAAATTAGGCAAAAAAATATTTTTTTTTAATTTTTGACTGCCCAAGTTAAAAATTAACGGCTAGTTTTTAGAAATAACGGCTAGTTTTTGAAAAAGTAGCCGTTGGAACATGTTCTGGCGTTATGCTCGGCCGAGCAACTCATATGACTCGGCCGAGCATGACCGTTATTGGAAATTAACACACTGGAAGGTTCTGCTCGGCCGAGCACCTCATATGACTCGGCCGAGCAAGTCAAAAACCGGCGGTTAACCGGCGGTTGACCGGTTTTTCAAAATTCTCAACCTTAACCGAACCGGCCAATTACCGGTTTCGGTTAGCCGGTTCCGGTTAACCGCCGTTGACCGGTTTTACCCGGTTTTGACCGGTTTTCAACCTCCCGGTTGACCCGTTCGGTTTATAAAATGGACACGTCTAATTTAAAGTGCGGTATCAACGGAATCAAACGACCCGGAATTTGAAAGTACGATCAACGAACCAAACGGCTCGGAATTGTAAATGACATGAAAGTAAATGACGATCAACGGATCAAACGATCCAGAATTTGTAAATGACATGAAGGTAAATAACGATCAACGGATCAAATGATCCGGAATTGTAATAACATAAAAAGTAACGGAACGGGGCGGAACGCCGTTTTAACCCGAGATTACTTCTCTTACGGGAAGAGAAGAGGATCAAGGACTAAAACGTATCGAACCCCGTTAGACGGTGATGTCTACATTTCAATAACGTTCGTCCGAAACGGTTGTAGCGACTGGCGCGTAAACCGAGACGGAACGAGAGTTTAGGGAGTGAGAGTGTTACCTATGGCTAGGGGTTGACTCTTTTGACTCGGGAGGCGTATACGGGATACGATTTAGTATTTGGAACGGTGTTTCGAGGTGTTTTGGTTCGTGTTTGGTTGAAACGCGGAGTTTTCACGCAAATCGAGGCAAAACGGGGCTCGGGAGAGGGTTGAAAATGGTTTGGGTCGTGGCTGAGAGAGAAAATGGAGTAAGTTTTTCTTTTTTTTTTTTGAAATGTTAACAGACCTCTGTATTTATAGGGTAAATTTGCAAAAGAGTCCGGACGGACTTAGGCTGAATTCCAGGGGGTTTTGTGAAACTTTGGAAACTGGAGGGACTTGCTGGCAATTCTGGATTCTCTGTAAAATAGTCCGGACGGACTGGGACTGCATCCCAGGGGTATTTTGGTCTTTTCACACTGAAATGTGATTGAGGTTGACAAGGGAGCTGTGGCATGCGTGCCACGTGTCCAGTGACTCACCAGGGCATGGAATATCGTGCCATTATTCCCGGTTTTGTCCGTTTTTTAAATAACTGTCTGGAAAATGTCCGAAATGCCCCCGGAAAGTGCCGAAAAGTGTGTTTTTCAGGAGAAGCTGTACTTTTACGTGCGACAACGTGTGTTGAGTACGCTTCGACGTTGGAATGCACGGGGCAGTCCCGAGACGTCTCGTTGGCTTTAGAACGGGGAGTGTAACGGGTTCCGGTTAACCTGGTGCGGGCCAGTTAACGGATTCCGGTTACCTTCTAACGGATTTTGACGATCCGGATTTGGGTACTTACAGCAGTGCTCTATTTACTTGCAATCTTGAAAACCCTGTTTCAGTTTCGGATTCAGGGAGTGAAAGCTTGTAACGATATCATTTTGCTTGTACCATTCTACTTTATCTTGTCATTTTATACAGTTTTTGGTACAACCATTATCCGACCTTTTCGATGTTGGACGTTCCAAACCTATAATCGTCCAGAATCGGAATTCAAGCTGAGGCGAGTATATCGTAAAATCTTGTTTTTTGTTTTCTAACACCAATGCTGGTCTTGCCAACATATTGGCTCTTTTTAACACTGGCATTTGGCATTGATTAACTAGTACTTTTAATGCTAAAAAGGACACTATTTAACATATTTACAGTGACACGGAATGCTGTATCTTCACCAGTTTATCATTGCCAATTTGTCAACTGAATGATGATCTGATATACTCTAGAAATGCGTTTCCATTGGTTATCATGAGCAACATCAAAGCAGAGCTTGGAATTGTTGGACTTTATGTATGGCTTCTCAAGAACTTAACAGAAAATCTGACGGAGAAAATAACGGAGATTGGGAAAACTGGAAACAAGTCGAGTCTTGTATTATATACAATCTCCGTAAGAGTTATTTGTCCCGCACTGGTGCTTACGGTTGTATGACAAAACTCTAGTAAGATAAAACGACTTACTATTAGTTATAAGGAGCACTCCAATATAACTAATCTAACGAACAACAAAGGTTTTAGAACTTTGGACTTGAAAGATTGAATGCAACAATATGCTATGATTTGGCTATGTTAATCTATCTCTCTAGAGGGTTGGAAAGGCTCAAATGACTGTATATGTAAATTGAAATTCGGAGGGGAAGTATATAAAGAGAATCAAAGGGTTTGGTGGCTTTTCCCTTGAAAAGTCACAACTTTTCGGGTATAACAGCACTTGCACGGCCGTGTCCAATGAACTGCACGGCCGTGCAAGGCAATATGCACGGTCGAGTTCATGGCTCTGCACGGTCGAGTGGCAAGGCAAGGCACGGTGCACGGCCGTGTCTTAGACACTTGCACGGCCGTGCAGAAGCTTCTTCAGCCTGCTCGTCAGCCCTTTAGCCACAACAAGTCCACACCAATTTTGAGACCAACCCAAAACACACTTTGACCCAATATTTAAGTTACAAATCATTTGTCATTAATTTCTCATTCACACGGAAATGGTTTTGAGACATTAAATGAGTTATATATAATCTACAACAAATGTAGATTACCATTTGTAACTAGTTCCGTTAACACATAACGAACTTCCGTTAGAAACTAGATCAACGTTAAGTTAAACTTAACTTTCCGTTATCCATTTCCAACAATCCCCACATGAATGACAATTAATGCATGTATGCAAATTCGTCCAAAGTTCCGGCGAACTATTATTACATCGGGATAGATAGCTTGTGGCCTTGAATCTTCCCTAGTGAAATATTATCGGATATACTAGCCATTTGGTAGCGAGTCGCTTTGAACCAGTGACTGTCGGGTGTATACCAAGACAATAATACTCACATAATAACAGCTCTAACAATTGTTGTTCTCACGTTTTGTCCATTTTGGCCCTGGACCGTATCTCATTCATAAGCGTTCATTTAGAGGCGGCCTTATTACCTCTCACTTATATAGGTGATTCTCACTATAAGGAGTATCATGCACTACTCCACCCGTAGGTATAGAAATCATTAAAAGTTTTCTCAACTTAACCTTACCACTGCTGCATGTGCTTGTACTTGGATGTTCTGGGAATGAGTATTCAACATCTCCAGGTTAATAAATCGAGTTGTTGTTTCCAAGTAACTCTACTAGAACTTATAACTTGGTTGTCTCATTGAACCAAGGGCCTGGGATCTCCATTTCTCAAGGTTGAGTGTCCGCTATAAGTTCTTTTGTTGTGGGTTTTAAACCCATTCCCTTAACAGTTTATACAGTTGATCTCTATTTATACCTTTGGTAAATGGATCCGCTAAGTTATCACATGATTTTACATAATCAATGGTGATAACGCCATTCTTGATCAACTGTCTAATGGTATTGTGTCTACGACGAATATGTCTAGACTTACCATTATACATACTATTCTCGTGCCCTTCCAATTGCCGATTGACTATCACAATGGATTAGTACAAAGCAGTAATGTGTTTGCTCCAACAAGGAACATCCTCCAGGAAGTTCTTAAGCCATTCTCGTTTCTTCCCAGCCTTTATCCAACGCGATAAACTCGCATTCCATTGTGGATCCGGCTATACACGTTTGTTTGGAGGATTTCCATGACACTTTGCTCCTCCACCTATAGTGAATACATATCCACTTGTGGATTTAGAGTCTTTCGTGTCCGATATCCAATTGGCATCACAGTATCCTTCTAATACTCCTGGATATTTATTGTAAAGTATCCCATGGTTTAATGTATACTTTAAATATCTTAGTATTCTCATTAGAGCTTTCCAATGATCAGTACTAGGATTGCTTGTGAACCTACTTAGTTTGCTCACTGAATATGCAATGTCTGGACGAGTACAATTTGTTAAGTACATCGATCGCCAATTATTCTTGCATATTCCAGTTGAGAAACCGGTTCCCCTTTGTTCTTGGCTAAATGTAGAGCCAAGTCTACAGTGTCTTAGCCGGAGGGTCATCAAAGACATTAAATTTCCGAAGAACATTCTCTAGGTAATGGGATTGTGAAAGAACTAATCCTTCGATGTTCTAGAGATCTTTATCCCTAATATTACATCGCCTAATCCCATATCTTTCATGTCAAAGTTCTTCTTTAACATGCCTTTGGTATTCATGATTAAATCATGATTACTTCCCATTATGAGCATGTCGTCTACATAAAGACAAACGATAACGAATGATTCAGATGTTCCTTTAATGTAGACACATTTGTCACATTCATTAATCTTGAATCCATTCGATAACATAGTTCTGTCGAACTTCTCATGCCATTGTTTAGGTGCTTGTTTTAGTCCATACAAGTACTTTACAAGTTTACACACCTTTCGTTCTTTACCAGAACCACGAACCCTTCGGGTTGTTCCATGTAAATTTCTTCATCAAGTTCTCCATTTAGGAAAGCAGTCTTCACATCCATTTGGTGTATCTCAAGATTATGCACCGCCGCAATAGCTATGAGAACACGAATAGATGTGATCCTTGTGACAGGAGTATGTATCGAAGAAATCATATCCCTCTTTCTGTCTAAAGCCTTTGGCAACTAGCCTAGCTTTGTACTTTTCGATAGATCCATCCGCCTTATACTTCCGTTTAAGGATCCATTTGCAACCTAATGGTTTGCAACCTGGAGGGAGATCAACTAATTCCCAAGTATTGTTGAGCATTATGGATTCTATTTCACTTTGTTAATAGCTTCCTTCCGTAACGAACTATCCGGACCGGACAAAGCTTCTTTAACAGTTGATGGTTCGTTTTCTAACATGTAAGATAGAAAATCAGGACCAAAAGTCTTTTCCACTCTTGCCCTTTTGCTACGTCTCGGTTCTTCATCTTCTATTTGAGAAGGACTGGATGTAGACTCATGTGTTCTCTTATTAGAACCTACATCTTTCCCCGTCCTTAACCGGAAAAATGTTTTCAAAGAATACCGCATTCCTTGATTCTATAGTAGTTCCTACGTGCATATCCTAATGTTCGATTTATGCACTATAAACCGATAGGCACTACTATTATTGGCATATCCAATAAAAACACAAATAATGGTCTTTGGGCCAATCTTGACTTGTTTAGGCTTAGGTACTTCAACCTTGGCCAAACACCCCCACACTTTAAGGTATTTAAAACATGGCCTACGATTATGCCATAATTCATAGGGCGTTTTATCAATACCTTTCTTGGGTATTTTATTAAGAACATAATTAGAAGTGAGTATTGCTTCCCCCCACAAGTTGTCGGGTAAGCCTGAACTGATCAAAAGCGCGTTCATCATCTCTTTGAGAGTGCGGTTTTTGCGTTCAGCAACTCCATTAGATTGAGGGGTATATGGAGCCGTTGTTTGATGAATTATGCCGGATTCCCAACATAGTCCTTCAAACGGTGCTTCATATTCTCCACCTCTATCGCTTCTAATTTTCTTAATTTTCAAGTTAAGTTGATTCTCAACTTCTTTCTTATAAGTCTCAAAAGCCCCTAAGGCTTCATCCTTACTTCTTAAGAGATAAACATAGCAGTACTTAGTGCAATCATCTATAAATGTAATGAAGTACTTTTTGCCTCCTCGAGTTTGCACTAGTTTTAAATCACATATGTCGGTGTGAATTAACTCGAGAGGAGTCGTGTTTCTTTGTATGGCATTAAATGGTGACTTAGTCATTTTTGCCTCAACACAAACTTCGCACCTATTAGTCGAGTCGGATTTAGTCATTTGGATTAAATCTTGTCTCGCTAATTTCTTAATGGTGTCGAGGTTTACATGTCCTAATCTATCATGCCATAAATTAGAACTTTCCGACAAATAAACATAAGGAACACAACTTTTATTCATCGCACCTTGGCGGATTACAGTCATTACATTCATTTTAAAAAGGCCCTCCTCGAGGTAACCTTTTCCAAGAAACAAACCATTCTTGGTTAGTACAAATTTGTCGGATTCGAATACTAGTCTAAAACCGGCCTTACTAAGCAAAGCGCCGGACACCAAATTTTTACGGATGTCTGGAACATGCAGCACATCCAACAAGGTTACTTCTTTTCCGGAAGTCATCTTCAAAATCACGTTTCCAATGCCTTGAACATCGGAGGTCGCTGAATTTCCCATGTAAAGCTTTCTTCCGGAGATGGGAGTATAGGAGGAGAAACTTTCCTTGTTACCACAAATATGGCGGGTAGCACCGGTATCTATCCACCAAGCCTTTGGATTCCCCTCCAAGTTTGCAACGTTGGCCTCGAACACAACCGCTGCAAAGTCAAGATCCATGTGGTCAACATTATTCGCCTCTTTCTTCGGAGACGACAATCCCTTGACAAATGGCCCGGTTTGCCACAATTATAGCAAGACCCCTTGAATTTCTTAGAGGTCTTCTTCTTCCCTTTCTTAGCATTCCCGGTATTTTCGGAATGCTTTCTCTTTGTGCCACTCGTGCTAGCCTCGGCGAGATTGACCTTTGCCTCCATCTTGCCTTTAGCAACTTTGGCCTCATTCATTCTATTGTTCTCTTCTATTGAAGACGAACAACAATGTCTTCTAAGGACATCTCCTTGCGTTTATGCTTGAGATAGTTCTTGAAGTCCTTCCACGAAGGAGGCAACTTTTCAATGATAGAAGCCACCTTAAATGGATCATTCATGATCATCCCCTCGGCATCAAGCCCATGTAGAATGATTTGGAATTCATCTACTTGAGTTGTTACCGATTTGGAATCGACCATCATAAAGTCAAGATACTTACCGACGACAAATTTCTTTGACCCGGCATCCTCGATCTTGTACTTCCTTTCCAAAGTGTCCCACAACGCTTTGGCTAACTCGACTGTACTATACACATTGTATAGTGCATCGTCAAGTCCATTTAAGATATAATTCTTACAAAGAAAATTACCGTGAGACCAAGCCTCCTTTGCCATTTGCCTTTGGGGGTCCGGATCACCTTTTTCTACCGCCGAGGATCTTCCTTTAAGAAGCGGTGCAAGCTTAGGGTGATCAAGTAGAAGAGCATCTTCTGTTGCCATCTCTTGAAATCCACACCGGTGAATTTCGCGGGTTTCTCACCATGACTGATGTGATGAGTTGTAGGAGCGGGAGCAACATTGTTGAATGTAGTATCACCTTGTGATGGAGGCGTCACATTCCCTTGACTAGATGAAGTGGTGTCTTTCTCGTTTGCCATCTCTTGAAGAAGCGTAAAATAACTCTTACGATTGTTGGACTTTATGTATGGCTTCTCAAGAACTTAACAGAAAATCTGACGGAGAAAATAACGGAGATTGGGAAAACTGGAAACAAGTCGAGTCTTGTATTATATACAATCTCCGTAAGAGTTATTTGTCCCGCACTGGTGCTTACGGTTGTATGACAAAACTCTAGTAAGATAAAACGACTTACTATTAGTTATAAGGAGCACTCCAATATAACTAATCTAACGAACAACAAAGGTTTTAGAACTTTGGACTTGAAAGATTGAATGCAACAATATGCTATGATTTGGCTATGTTAATCTATCTCTCTAGAGGGTTGGAAAGGCTCAAATGACTGTATATGTAAATTGAAATTCGGAGGGGAAGTATATAAAGAGAATCAAAGGGTTTGGTGGCTTTTCCCTTGAAAAGTCACAACTTTTCGGGTATAACAGCACTTGCACGGCCGTGTCCAATGAACTGCACGGCCGTGCAAGGCAATATGCACGGTCGAGTTCATGGCTCTGCACGGTCGAGTGGCAAGGCAAGGCACGGTGCACGGCCGTGTCTTAGACACTTGCACGGCCGTGCAGAAGCTTCTTCAGCCTGCTCGTCAGCCCTTTAGCCACAACAAGTCCACACCAATTTTGAGACCAACCCAAAACACACTTTGACCCAATATTTAAGTTACAAATCATTTGTCATTAATTTCTCATTCACACGGAAATGGTTTTGAGACATTAAATGAGTTATATATAATCTACAACAAATGTAGATTACCATTTGTAACTAGTTCCGTTAACACATAACGAACTTCCGTTAGAAACTAGATCAACGTTAAGTTAAACTTAACTTTCCGTTATCCATTTCCAACAGGAATTTCATATATTTGAAGCTAGCTGCTCAACCAACTATCCCTGACGCAAACAAGCTTTAATTGAAACCTGGTATCACACTATCACTCCGCCAAGTAGAAGCATTTATCATGAAATTGAGTGTCAATATCCTAGCAGACTAGCGCAATTCAGTTTGTGCTAGCATATGACTTTCTAGCAGTTTGAGCCATTATTACTGGCTCGTTGTAGTCAAAGTGTTGCAACTAGGTTTAGCTATGACAATGGGAAACGGAACCCCCGAAGACGTTACACAGATAGCATTCAGGGGCGGATCTTAGTGAGGGGTGGGTAGGGCTCAAGCCCACCCCAGATTTTTAGAAAAAAAAAAAAAAATTTTTTTTTTTTTTATTATACCCACACCTTGACAATTCCACGCCTTGACAATTTAAAATTCATGTCTAACAAATTGTTTGGCCTATTAAGTACGGAGTATAATATTATTGCTTGGGCCTTCAAAGCGCCGTCATTTCTTTAGACAAAATTAAGACAGCAGGTCGTAGTCCAGTCTGATTCAGTTAACTTTCCGGAGGTTTAACAGAGGAAGCAGAGAGCGGCGGCGTCGTGACCGTCAGTAGACCTCAATTGGCCGTTCGAGATTCCCGGCCATGGCCGGATCTTCCTCAAGTTATTCCAATGGCCGTTCTTTACAACAGAAAATAAAGCCTCTCAATCTGTGACAAGATGATGTAAACGCAGCGGAATAGTAACGATAATTAGCCTAAACTAATTAACCTGCAAGGATTAAGGAATCCCAAGATAACAATTCAATGAATTCTACGAAGAAGACAAAGAACCTTTGATGAACTTGCAATTGCAATTCAAGAGAAAAATAATAAAAATCAACCTATCTAAAACTAAAACTAGGGAGGAGTATTTATAGATCATACTCTCCTAAATTCTTAAGGAAACATAAAAGAAAATATAGAAAATCCTAAAAGAGAATACTCTCCTAAATCCTTAAGGAAACATAAAAGAAAATATAGAAAATTCTAAAAGAAAAAGGAAAACAAAATAAAGAAAATCCTAAACCTTCTAAAATTAATCCTAACCTATATAGTAATCAAATAGAAGTCAAAAACTAATAAAACTTACCTAAATCTATTCTAAAACTACCTATAATCAACCAATTAAAATTAAATCCGAAAATACAAATGAAATAATAAAAGATACAAAAATAATTAACATCCCCATTTACATCATTCACCACCACTTCAAAAGAACTCGTCCCCGAGTTCTCATCCGATGTTTGGAAGCTGCCATCCCATTTAAAAAGATACTTCGAATAAACTCGACTTCTTGGCATCGTAAGATATAGAAAAATATTTTCAAAATCAAATAATATACTTCCATTATCCGTTCCATATTCTTCATCAATTACCTCCACTTTCTCTTTTTTTCAATCCAAAGCGCTCGCATAAATAACCGGTTAATCCTCCTCCGGATGCTCTAGCACTAACGCGGACGCCCTCGAGTGTTAGTGCAGGCACGCTATTAGGCAGATTTTTCGCCAAATCTTCCAAATCATCATTAAAAATCTCCTGAATTACTTCATCCTTTGCACATAGATCCACCTCTTTAATGCCCAAATTCCCCTCTTTAACATGATCTTCTTTGACCGTATCAACAATCGCTTCAGCAACAATATCTTCTTGCGCATGAACTTCTTCAATAGACAACTCACCATTAAAGACAGGAATATCCGCCCTAATCTTGGGTCGTTGATCTTGAGGAGGCACCTTTGCCACAGCCTCACCTTCAACATTATCCGAAGTATCCCCGCCTATCGGATCATCACGGTGGAGATTTTCCCCGCGAGGACTAGCCCGATTTCGTGGGTTGACATCACCACCACCACCTACACGCAATCCGACCAAAGCTGCCATGAGTTCCGTATGCTGTCGATCTTGGGCTGCTCTGCGCTCTCTAGCCTCTTGATCCAAACGGTCCATACGTTCCCTAGTTGCTTGATCCTGACGCTCCATACGCTCCAAGATTGCGGTAATAATGGTTAGGTTGTCTCCGTTGTCTCCACCGGAATTGGCCATCGTCCAAGGATCTCGCCTTTTCTGATACCAACTGATGTAAAGGCAGCGGAATAGTAACGATAATTAGCCTAAACTAATTAACCTGCAAGGATTAAGGAATCCCAAGATAACAATTCAATGAATTCTACGAAGAAGACAAAGAACCTTTGATGAACTTGCAATTGCAATTCAAGAGAAAAATAATAAAAATCAACCTATCTAAAACTAAAACTAGGGAGGAGTATTTATAGATCATACTCTCCTAAATTCTTAAGGAAACATAAAAGAAAATATAGAAAATCCTAAAAGAGAATACTCTCCTAAATCCTTAAGGAAACATAAAAGAAAATATAGAAAATTCTAAAAGAAAAAGGAAAACAAAATAAAGAAAATCCTAAACCTTCTAAAATTAATCCTAACCTATATAGTAATCAAATAGAAGTCAAAAACTAATAAAACTTACCTAAATCTATTCTAAAACTACCTATAATCAACCAATTAAAATTAAATCCGAAAATACAAATGAAATAATAAAAGATACAAAAATAATTAACATCCCCATTTACATCACTAACTCGCAACATCACAACTCAAAATAGTATGTTGTAACCTTATAAAACTAGTTTTTGCTTCTAGTGGTCAGTTTCAATACAACATCACTCCAATGCTATCAGGGGCGGATCCAGGATTTCCAAACCGGGTGGGCTTGATCAGACGGGGGTCCGGGGGCAGCGCCCCCGAAATTTTTTTTTGCCCCCGAACTTGCTCTTGTGATGTAAATGGGGATGTTAATTATTTTTGTATCTTTTATTATTTCATTTGTATTTTCGGATTTAATTTTAATTGGTTGATTATAGGTAGTTTTAGAATAGATTTAGGTAAGTTTTATTAGTTTTTGACTTCTATTTGATTACTATATAGGTTAGGATTAATTTTAGAAGGTTTAGGATTTTCTTTATTTTGTTTTCCTTTTTCTATTAGGATTTTCTATATTTCCTTTTTATGTTTCCTTAGGGATTTAGGAGAGTTTCTATATTTTCTTTTTATGTTTTCTTAGGGATTTAGGAGAGTATGAGCTATAAATACTCCCCTCTAGTTTTAGTTTTGGGAAATTGACGTTGATTACTATTATTTTCTCTTGAATTGCAATTGCAAGTTCATCAAAGTTCTTTGTCTTCTTTGTAGAATTCATTGAATTGTTATCTTGGGATTCCTTAATCCTTGCAGGTTAATTAGTTTAGGCTAATTATCGTTATTATTCCGCTGCGTTTACATCAGTTAGTTGGCTGTGACATTTAGTTTTTTTTTTTTGTTCTTAACTTCTGCTGTCACTTGGACTTCCAGGCTATGATGATTGGATATAGTTGTAGACCCAGATGTTGGATCTGCCAAAATTTTAAGACTACATGTACTAAATCTAGAGTACAACAGCCACAGCCAGTCCCATGTGATGTTGTGGTTACAAGGATACTTTGGCAAAAACAAAGGATGCAGGTAACATAGCCTTTATGTTACCACTTGTATATAGGCGTGGAAATAATATATTTAAAAGGACTTACGCAACGGCCATGCTCTTGTGTGATTAGCCCGGAAGACTAAGATGTACAAATTGTGCAATATATTGTTGACCTGGAATTCACCTTAAGAGGGTTCTACAACTCAGAAACTACTGTCAAAAGTTCATAATTGCTCGATCGTAATTCTGCTTCTAGAATAGTTGGTTTTGTTAGCAATGAGTATTCTATGATTGCTTTTGTATCTCTTTGGTGTAGTATTTAAGAAACAATTGACTTATTTTATATCCCAGGTTACTCTCGAGTGTTGGTGCAGTATGTTTCTTTCTTTTCTTTTTGAGAAGCTTTCTTCATAATCTTGCAGGTGCATCAGATAACACCTCTTTAGCTGGTGATGTTGCTGTGTCATATCTGGAACATGTTATTTCGAACCTTCATGGCCGAGATGAATATGCAAAATAACTTGCTGCAATGATATTCCCTCTGATTCTAATCATACCAAAGGTTCCAAATTCATTGGGTCTTTTTTCTAAGAATGTTATTTGTAGAGGTTTACATTTTGTTTCTACTTGCTGATCTGTATCACCTCTTCCTTCTTTTTCTTTTAATTGACATCCGCAGACTAAGAGGCTTAAATTGAAGGCTTGGGATTAAGCGAAGGAAGTCAATGGCCTCTCTACCAGAACCACGTCAGTTTCTTATCTGAGAAGGTACATGTTGTTTTAAAGACTTTATGTGAAACTAGTGGTTTGTCCTGGAAAAGTTCTTGATTTATGCTCGGCTAACTAATGACTGCTCAACGATATCTATATTGGATTGTTGTTGAGTAGGAGGGGAGCCCTTGGTATTTTATGTTTGACAGGAGTGTGCTCGAATCTTCTCCAATAGATTTTTACCACAATGTGGCCACCCCTTGTGATTAATGTTTCCCCTTATAATGGAACAGTCTCTTCTTTTTATTTTCTTAATTTTTTTTTTGTCAAATTGGTTGATCGTCTGATAGAATAGATTCATTGAAAATGTAAGAAATTATGATTGTGCAAAGCAGGTAATTGTTTCATCAGTGTCATTTTTATTTATTGACCCTGGAGCCTGAGACATCTGTGAGCTACAATGATTTGAAAGACTTGAGGAAAATTGGTGTTGGTTTTAAAGCACCCAACCCAGAGGAAGTGTCATCAGTCTATCGGTTAGCTTAAAAGCTAGCAACATATTTGTTTGCTTCTTTTTAAGCAATTTATTTTCTTTTATTTTGTATTTGGAGTCTTCCAAAAGGGTAATGGCCTTAGGGACTTGTGCAATCCTTCTTATACTGAAATAATGTGCTGATTGTCTGTTCGGTTTGGCAAGTTGCACCTGTCGAATTCAACCCTTTCCTCCATGCTCTACTGACTAAACTTTATTTTTTGTGGTTTGGGGAGTACCCTGGTTCTTCCCGTTCTTTTTTTTTTCCTAAATGAATCAATGCTATATTGGTGAGAAAAATCTCTGCAGTCTGCATTCTCATTATTTCACCAGGCATACTGTTTTGTTCTTTCTGATCATGGGAGATGATGTTAGATGACGGATACAATCAGCTTTGATCTAATCCGATGGATTGCGGAAAGCTCGCAAGTGGATAAGCGCATCCGGAGTGGTATTTGGTGGTCATAAGTGCTATATGTTGGACTGCAATTATTTAGATGGTTTTTAAATATATACCACACCCTGCTGGCTGAACAGCTAGGTAGTGTGATTGTATCGTATCAATATCAACAACTGCGACAGAGGTGAAGACCAGAGTTAGCATGGACATCAGTAATCAAGTCAGAAATTCGTGAGCATGTTTTGTGTTGAGCTTGCTATGAATAGAAAAGAATGGCGAAGTAAGATTTATTTAGCACCCGAGTAGTTGTGACAGGCTGAATTGAATTAAGTTGAGAGGGAACTTTTGGTCCCGTCCCGTTTTCGTCCCGTTCCCGTCACGGGACAACTTATTTTTATCCCGTCCCGTCCCGTTTTCCCGTATTGACCCGTACAAAGTATTATATGTTTATCACCGCTACTACTTCGCATTTCTATCTTCTTGTACAAACTCAAATACTTCTCATGGAAAAATGCTGCCTTCGAGAGTACCATACTGTATGTGCCCATCCACCAAACAGACCACCACCCTCCATAAACATAGTTATCGGCATTGCCTTTCTGCATACAAGTTACTTTGTTAAAACAAGAAGCTGGCAAATCACTTGGTTCTAGATAAAAAGTGAATATAGATAAGATGCAAAATACTGAAAAATATACTAGCAAAAGTTCTTTTTCTTTCCTTTCTGAATTAATGAAATCCCCTTCCAAACAACAGTTTCATCCTCACTAAATTCATAACTCTCATGCAACCAACAGAAGATCAAAACGTCAGAAGGGAAGACTATAACCAATTCTTGATATATGTACATGGACAAAATAGAAATGCAAAGTAGTAGCGGGACAACTTCTAGTCAACGTTATCCCTCCTAGTCAACGGGTCCCGTATGGGTCCCGCGGGATCCCGCGTCCCGCAAATGGGACGGGATGGGACGGAGTATTTTAGTCCCGTCCCGTTTTTGTCCCGTCCCGTTTCGTCCCGTTCCCGTCGTGGGACAACATAATTTTGTCCCGTCCCGTCCCGTATTCCCGTATTGACGGCTCTACAGATCGGTACACTCCTCCATCTATTGTTTGCTTTTTGACCTGCTATTTTGTTTTCATCCCTTCATTTGTGGTAGGACCACTTCCATTTTTCATCATGTTCTGTAGTTGTGTAGTAGTGCTCTTTCGATAGAGATTGAGCTTTTTTCTTGAATTCTAGTTTGAGCAAATTTGGTTTACCAAACTCGAGTTAATTGAATTTCTAGCTGCGTGTTTCTTTGAATTCTTTTTCAAATTCGAGTTTTAACAAGGGGAGCTCGAGTTTTGTTTTTTTTATTTTGAAGAAGTGATTAGGAATGTAGAAATAACTCTTTTATTGGGTTAAGGGGAGTCCTTAAGTGGATGTTTTGGTTTGGAATGTATTTTGGACACGTATTTACCGTGTGTTTTATGCAGGAACAACTAAGTCCCTTTTTTACTGCAACTTTGTGAGAGATCACCTAATTTGTAATGGTTTTGTGCCAAGAACTGACAGGATGACTCACTCTATATATAGTTAAAGTTTACAGCCATGTTTTGTTGTTCTAATTAGTTGTATTTTCACATGCAGGTTCATAGTTAGCATTGGAAGCATTACAATCCAACATGGTGGAGGCTTTGTTTTGTTGGTGCATCTTTTGGTGTTTGTAATTACTATGTGTCGATGGAACTTATCTACTTTTCTTTGTTATGTTAAAAACTTGTTAGGTTTTTACCACTTATATTATGTAATTAGCATGTGTCGATGACACGTTGTCATGTGTACATATATATATTATGTATCTTTTGGGAATGAAGTTTGTCAATACATGTTAATTATCATGTCAATTAATTTTTTATATAATATTTTTTTATTATTTAATTGTATATATTACTATTAGTAATCAATATTAATACATAACAACAGTCGTTACATTAGGTGTGCATCTAATTTTTGGCGTTACATTAGGTATTCAACTACTTTTTAAATTGGCGTTGCATTAGGTACTCATCTACTTTTTGTCGTTGCATTAGGTGTTCATATAGTTTTAAAATTGACGTTGCATCAAGTATTTACCTGATGCAACGCCAAAGCTCTGGCGTTACATTAGCTTACTATCTCGTTGCATTAGACCTAATGCAACGCAAGAGAATGCAACAGCCATTTGGCGTTACATTAGGCCTGATGTAACGGTTTTTGGGCCCTAATGCAACGAAAATTGGCGTTACATTAGCTCAGAAATGTAGTAGTGTCCTAAATGCACTATGACTTATGAAATGACTCAATCCACCTTATTTGAGTTTATATGCTGAGTTTCTTCGTATGTTCAAATTATTTTACGTGATTTAGAGTAACATTCTCTTATAGTTCTTCTATTAGTTAAACTTAGCTTTTATTGTTGTAAATGCAAAGACTAAACTCTGAATTTATTTTTCTCTTGGGAGGCATATCAGGTTTACATTGCATGAAAATGGGAAGAGAGGGTCAAGTTCGAAATAGTATATGGAGGTTCATGCGTAGAAGAATGGAGATCACCCTCAACATATCAGTTTTTATTCAAATCATGCCTCGTATGGTGTCGAATACTTCATTTGATAGTTCTCCATCAAAGCTTAGTACGGATGAGGAGAAGGGTGGCATTGAGATTGATGTAGCCGGTGAGATTGCTAAAGATATGCATAGGAATTTGATGTTTCATGTATATGTTTGGACAAAAGTTAAGGTTGATTATGGTTAATTATGTTGTAATGCTAACAATAATTAATTTAATAATTAATTATTTGTCATGTTATTCTATTAAATTTTTATTTAAATCTTTATTATGCAATAATAAATATTAAATAGGGCCAAAAAAGGGATTATTGAATTTAAATGAAAATAAAATTAATTTAACCAAATATGTGACGGCATTTCCCATCTCGTTATAAAAGTTAACGCGATGGCATTTCTAATTTAAAACAAAATAAAAAAAAATTAAATTATTTTAACTCCATACGCGATGGCAAAAGCAGTCGAGGAATTATTGGTCTAGCGCGACTGCTTTTTCTGTCACCGAAGCCTTTTGCGACAAGGCTTTACGCGACGGCCATTGCGATTGTCTAACCAATCGCGTTAGCTTTCTGTGACGGCTTTTGGTAGATACGCGACGACTTTTGGCCATCGCAAAAGTGTTTTTTCTTGTAGTGATATGAAGAGAGAAATAGCGGATTATGTGTCAAAGTGTTTGACGTGTCAACAAGTTAAAGCGGAACATCAAAGACTCGCCGGGTTGCTTCAGCCGTTAGAGATTCCGGAATGGAAGTGGGAGCATATTACGATGGATTTTGTCACGGGATTGCCTCGTATGAGTAGGAAGCATGACGCCGTTTGGGTAATTTTGGATAGATTGACGAAGTTTGCTCATTTCCTACCTATCGACATTAGCTATTCGATGGAGAGGCTTGCGAAGTTGTATATTCACGAGATAGTGAGATTGGACGGGGTTTCGGTTAGCATTGTATCAGATCGTGATCCTAGATTTACTTCCAGATTTTGGCAAGCGTTGCAAAAAGCTTTGGGTTCAAAATTGAGATTCAGCACGACATTCCATCCTCAGACTCTGATGGCCAATCCGAGAGAACAATTCAAATTCTTGAAGATATTTTGCGAGCTTGTTCAGTTGACTTCTTGAATTCTTGGGATGTTCATTTGCCTCTTGTTGAGTTTTCTTACAACAATAGCTATCAGTCGAGTATTGAGATGGCCCCTTATGAAGCCTTGTATGGGAGGAAGTGTAGATCTCTAATTTTTTGGGATGAAGTTGGGGAAGCTAAGATTTGGGGTATTGATATGGTTCGGGATTCAGTTGAGAAAGTCAAGATTATTCAGAATCGATTGATTACGGCCCAGAGTAGACAGAAAAGCTATGCGGATCAGAGGCGACGAGACCTTGAGTTTCAGAAGGGAGACCTTGTGTTCTTGAGAGTGTCACCTAAGGTGGGGATTAAGAGGTATGGTAAGAAGGTGAAGTTAGCTCCGAGGTTCGTAGGTCCTTTTGAGATTTTGGAAAGAGTGTGGAATCTTGCGTATCGCCTTGCTTTACCTTCATCTCTTGGAAAAATGCATAGTGTGTTCCATGTTTCAATGCTTCGGAAGTATGTGTGATCCTTCTCATGTGTTGCCGAGGATTCCCGAGGATATAGAGCCGGATATGTCTTACGTGGAGCAGCAGGTTCAAGTTATTGATACCAAGGTGCAAGAATTGAGAAATAAGAGTATTCCTCTCGTGAGAGTTGTTTGGAGGAACCATGACGTGGAAGAGTGTAGTGAAATGATAATATTTAAAAATTTAACTAAACATTTTATTATAATTTTCAAGGTGCTTAAGTGTAAGAAGTATAAATTAAAGGATTTAATGTGGGAATGCTTTAATAGGTTGAAGTAGGTTAGGTGTAAATAGTTATGTTTATCCTTGGAAAATCATTGGAGAAGCTTCATCATTTTCACAAGAACCCTTTTCTCAGCTCCTTCCTTGGTCCATCAATGTCAAAGCCTAGTTTCTCTACTTAAAAATCTCCCATTTAATCAAGAAAAATTCATTGAACGATCCGTTCGTTTCGTTGTGTTCGGGAGAAGAAGGAGAGTATTTTCACTCGATTAAAGTTTTTAAGTTTTCATATTATTTTTCAAGTAAGTTATTATATTATTCTTGAATTGTATGCTCATTTAGTATTATAATTGTTGTTGTTCAATGATTGCATGGGATTTTGAGATTATTTTCTTGAGGTTGGAAATGGAAAAATGGTTTTGGCTAAGTTGGAAATGTTTTGGTGTGTGTTGAAATGGAAAAATGGTTTTGGGTAAGTTGGAAATGTTTTGGTATGTGTTGAAATGGAAAAATGGTTTTGGCTAAGTTGGAAATATTTTGGTGTGTGTTGAAATGGTAAAATTGGTTTTTGGCTAAGTTGGAAATGGTTGAGGTCATTTTGGGTTGCATGGAACTGAAGTTTGGGTTTTGGAAATGTTGTTTGAGCTGGAAAAATTTGACTTGAAATGTTTCAATTGAAGTTGCTGATGTTCGGCTCTGTTTTTGAGTTTCTGCTGAGGGCACGAGTCGTGCCAAGCAGTAGTGCCCAGTCGTGCCTTGTGTTGGACGACTGTATCTGGTAGGGTGTTAAAGGGTCACGAGTCGTGCCCTGGGGCACGAGTCGTGCCCTGGCCAGTTTTGTTGAACTGTTTTCAAAGCAATGTAGGTTCAATTAGACAACATAGATTTCAACCAATTGAACACTATGATCAAAGTTCAACATATGAACAACAAAATGATGTCTTTACATACCAATTGTGATAATTGTAAGATGTTTAAATGTTTGGTTAAAGTAGGTTGGAACCATTGATTCCATTGAACCTAACTTGTTTAATATCTTTATGTGAATGATGATACATCCTTGAATGGTTATGATAAGTGTGTAGACCTTATGTGTTACACCTTTTGCATTTGTTTGACATCTTTATGATGTGCTTGATTAGGGTTCCCTACTTTGGAATCCTAAGTTGATTTGAATGGGTTCAAGGATGGTTTAGCCTTTGTGCTACTTTTGTTGGATACTTGTTATCATTTTGTTATCATTTTGATATGCTATATTGGTATGGTTCCCTACTTTGGAATCATCGGTTATTGTAAGCAAGTCTTTAGTACTGTGCTTCTGTTTGAAAGTCCAACTGGTACTTGTTTGTTGGGCAGTGTTATGGGATTATAATGGCAACCGAGCCGAGTTTGTTATAATCCATACACTGGTTCCCTTTTTGCCCAGCCATTGGTCATGGTATAGGTAGTGGGCTAGCTCGGGTGTAGTCTAGTTTCACATTTAGGTATGACTTTGTGTCATAGTCCCTGTTTGTTGATATTGTGATTGGGTTCCAGAATCGCTTCTTCAGCTGATGATGCTGCTCCTTTTGATGATGAAACCTTGGCTCAGTATCCTTCTAAGTGTTACATTATCGCACTTATGTGTTATATGTATATATATCTTTCTTTGTGTTGATAAGAGTGGGATATATATATGATGATTTGATGTTATATTCTTTCCGAATGTGATTACATATCATATTGTTGCATATATAATAACTTGCTGAGATTTTCTCACCCCGTCCTTTTATTGCTTTCTTAGATAGAGCCGAGCCAGGGGCTAGGACACGTTGAGCTCCGAGAGGGCTCCTAGTGGGGATTGTTTGAGAAAGGTATTTTGTAAGGTTACATTATGTAAATGTATAACCTTAGGGTAGTATTCCTAGACTTGATGTATATTATGAAGTTTGAACTTTTAAAGGTTTGTAAATATTTTTCATTTTGGAACTATGTTCCTTGGTTTGTAAAGAAGTTTGTGTGTGGCTTGTAAAGGGTGGTAAATGGTTTGAAAGTGGTGTGAGTTAGTTTTGAACTTGAATGGTTTTACCTTTAATGGCAGGTTAGGAAAGTTTTCTTAACGTTAAACAGGTTTTTGAAATTGATAACTTTTAGAAAGGACATTTCAAAAGTTTTTTTTTAAGGCGTCTTCAGAGCGTGTCCCGGCGTGTGGCCAAGTAGGACCACGGTTCGGGGCGTGTCATGCTTCCTGTAATTGTTGTGATTTACTTTATAGTTATACATTAATTATGAGTGGATTTAGATAACGACTTGTAATGAAAATTATTTCTTACTCTTGATATTGTTGAACTCCATCCACGTTAGCTAGCACATATCGATGAGCTTGTTCTTGCATAATGGGGTCAAGGTAAAAATCTTCTACTTTACCAAAATGGCTGCCCTGATTATCATCACCCTCATTATTTCGACTTGGTCGATTAGTCATAGTCTCCACATCATCATCTAAATACCTTCCACAAAAGGTCATACACTCTTCTAAAACGTACCCTTGGGCAATTGAACCCTCTGGACGCGCACGATTACGCACATAGTTCTTTAGTGTTTGTAGGTACCTAAATATAAACTCGGACATAAAAATGTGTGCATGGTGATGATATTTATATTTATTTAAGGAATAACGTTAAAACATACCTTTCTATTGGGTACATCCAGCGATATTGCACAGGTCCACCCATCATTGCCTCCTCAGCAAGATGTATTGGTAAATGCACCATGATATCAAAGAATGCCGGAGGAAATATCTTCTCCAAATGGCAAAGAGCGAGTGATATACATTCTTGGATGTTTTCCAAGTCAACCTTACGATTTAATTTGGAGCAAAGTTGCCTAAAGAAATTTGTCACTTCTATCAAGACTTTTACCACTTTACTTGGCAAGGCTTTACGAATAGCCAATGGCAAAAGTTGTTGTAACAAAATGTGATTGTCGTGACTCTTTAGCCCTTTTAGAGTATAGTCCTTTAAATGGACACAACGTGAAATATTTGATGCATATCCATCTGGAACTTTGACATTCTTTAATACCTTGAGAAATATCTCTTTATCAGCCTTACTCATTGTATAACTCACTGGAGATAACCTTTTTGCCCCGGATGCTCCTTCTTTGAGGTGTAACGGCTTCCTAATGCCCATACTTTTCATGTCAAGACGTTCCTCAATGGAATCCTTAGATCTACCTTTAGTTCCCAAAAGTGTGAACATAATGTTATTGTCACGACCCTAATCCTAGGCAATCGTTTTAAGCACTTGTTGAGCACATGGGGGTGGGGTGCGTAGCATTTCATTTTGTGCATTTTATAATATTTGTGATTTTATGTGTTAGTTTTAATATTTTAATATTTTATTTGATATTTTAAGTATGTTAATAAATAAAATTTAATTATTTAATGTCTAAATGGAATAAATAGGAATTGTTGTGGTAAATTTATAATATTAAAAATTTTAAATAAAAGCTTATCAAAGTACGGAGGTGCTTAAGTGTCAAAATGTAAATCTTAAGGAAAGTTAGTTATGGCAACTGAAATCTTGGAGGAGCTAAAGTGTAACTTTGCTTTATATATATCCTCACCTCTTCGTAAACCTTCCAGAGAGATAGAGAAAGAAAATAAAATTACCTCCTCCATTCTGTTCCTTCGTATAATACTATGATTATATTCAAAAATTCCCTATAAATTCAATACCAATCCGTTTTTCAATTCGACTGCGTCAAAATGATCAGGAAGCTGCGTAGATCGTTTCTAGCCGATTAAAGTTTTTCTTATTTTCAAATTATTTAGGTAAGTTATTATATTTTCCCTTCTATGTATGCTCATTTGATTCATTGAAGTTAAAATCATGAAATATATTGTTCCATGTTGTTTTGGAGCAATTTTTATTAGGTTTTGAAATGGTATAAATTGTATTGTTGTTAAGATGAATGAATAGGAGTAAAATTGAGATTTAAATGATAAGAGTTGGAATATATATATGTTGCATGTTATATTTATGAAATTTATTGAGTTGAAATGGTTTTGGAATAAATGAAAAATAGGTTTTGGGATGAGTAAAATGAATTGTGGGTATAGTGGATTAATTTAAAGTGAAGGGGTTAATATATATATATATATATATATATATATATATATATATATATATATATATATATATATATATATATATATATATAAATATATACTCCCTCCGTCCCACGTGAATGCAAACTTATTTCTATTTTGGTCTGTCCCACGTGAATGCAAACTTCCCAAAATGGCAAAGAATATTCACTATTCCACCCACTCATTCTCTCTCCTATTTCACTTATACACTCACAACATTCTCTCTCCTCACTATTCCTCCCACTCATTCTCTCTCCTATTTAATTTTTCATACTCACAACATTTAACTTTTTCTCTTTCTTACATCACTTTTCCTTAATTTTCACACCCAAAAAGTTAATCCACATTCACGTGGGACGGAGGGAGTATATAGATATATATATATATATATATATATATATATATATATATATATATATATATGTGTGTGTGTGTGTGTGTGTGTGTGTGTGTTGCTTGGTCACTTTGGAACAATTGTGGTTGAATTAGAAATGTATTGGAATGAGTTGAATTAAGGTTTGTTTATTGTGTTGTTGTAAAGGTGGAAGTATGAGTATTGCATATAGCAATTGATCAATTTCCTTCAGTAGGAATGGATTGAAGTTTAATAAGGAATATCATGAAGTTATTGGGATTGACCAATTTTAGAAAAGGGTATAATGGTGATCCTAAACTATTGAGTATATGTAAATGAGTCCTAAACCTAGAATAAGATCAGCCGCGTCGGCGTCGGCATAGGCTAAAGGTACAAGCGTTAGAGTTTTAAAGCTATTACCTATACAATTATGGATTTTAGCATTTATTATTCTTATGATTATTATAAGGTTGGATTAAGAATTCAAGAAAAGTATGAATGATTTCAAATTGAGAAAAGGAAGGATTTTTAGTTCATTAGATGTTAATGTTACAATTGTGGAAGTATGTTTGTAGTAAGGAAACGTTTGGTCATTTTATTTTGAGTTTGGAATAATTGAAATGTCTTTGGCTAACTTGGAAATGGTTTGAGGTTATTAAGTTTGGGATATACTGAAATTGGTGTTTTGGTATTGTTGTTTAAGTTGGAAAAGTGGACTTGTAAATGTCTCATTGGAGTTCTTTGAAGTTTCACTCGATGTGCTGAATTTTGTTGAGGGAACGAGTCGTGCCCTATGGCATGAGTTGTGCCATCTTTGTCGTGACCGCCGTACCTTGGGTGGACGACTGTATCAGGCTGTGTGTAAAGGGTCACGAGTCGTGCCCTAGGGCACGAGTCGTGCCCTGGCCAGTTTTGCTAAGTTGTTTTCAAAGCAATGTAAGTCCAACTTTATAACATATATTTCAACCAATTGAACACTATGATCAAAGTTCAACATATGAACAACAAAATGATGTCTTTACATACCAAATGTGATAATTGGAAAATGGTTAAATATTTGGTCAAAGTAGGTTGGAACCATTGATTTCTATTGAACCTAACTTGCTTAATATTTTTATATGAGTGATGATACATCCTTGAATGGTTATTATAAGTGTGTAGACCTTATGTGTTGCACCTTTTATATTTGTTTGACATATTTATGATGTTCTTGATTAGGGTTTCCTACTTTGGAATCCTAAGTTGAATTGAATTGGTTCAAGGATGGTTTAGCCTTAGTGCTACTTGTGATTGATACTTGTTATCATTTTGCTATCATTTTTATATGCTATATTGGTATGGTTACCTACTTTGGAATCATCCATTGATTGTTTAAGCAAGTAGTGATTACTGTGCTTATATTTGAAAGTCCAGCTGATACTTGTTTGTTGGGCAGTGTTATGGGATTATAATGGCACCCGAGCCGAGTTTATTATAATCCATGCACTGGTTCCCTTTTTGCCCAGCCATTGGCCATGGTTTGGGTAGTGGGCTAGCTCAAGGGTAGTCTAGTTGCACATTTGGGTATGACTTTATGTCATAGTCCATGTTTGTTGTTAATGTGATTGGGTTTCGGAACCGCTTCTTCAGCTGTGGATGCTGCTCAGATCGTGATATCCTTTTGAGGATGAAACCTTGGCTCAGTATCCTTCTAAGTGTTAGATTATTGTACTTATGTGTTATCTATATATATCTTTCTTTGTGTTGACAAGAATATGATATATATGAGGAGTTGATGTTATATGCTTTCCTGTTGTGATTGCATATCATATTGTTGCATATATAATAACTTGATGAGATTTATCTCACCCCGTCCTTTTACTGTTTTCCTTAGACCAGGGCGAGCCAGGCATAGGACACGTTGCGCGCGAGGAGGACGTCGAGTTGGGTATGTAACTTGAAAAAGTATTTTGTGTTGGTTGCATTACGTAAATGTATTACCAATAGGGTAGTGTACCGGAGACCTAGACGTTATGTTATTATTTGGGTACTTCTAGAGATTGTAATATGATAAGAAAGGAGTGTAGGTTTTGGAACTGTGTCCCTAAGTTGTAAATGGTTTGTATAATGTGGTGTGTGGATGTTAGGTAATATGAGGTGACTTCAAGTGGTATCGTAGAAAGTTTTTAAGTTGAAACAGATCTTGTACATTCAAAATTTAGCAAGGGAATTTAGAAAGTTTTAAAAGGAATTATGACGTCTTCCGAGCGTGTCCCGGACGTGGGGCCAAGTAGGTCCACGGTTCGGGGCACGTCAGTTATCACATAGATTCTTCTCTATATGCATTACGTCAAGATTATGCCTAATCAAATTATTTTTCCAATAAGGCGATTTAAAGAAAATGCTCTTCTTCTTCCAACTATCCGTTTTCTTCTTTCTTGTTTGAGTTTTTTTAGAGCCGTATTCTTTTTTCTTCCTATTAACTTGACCTTATCTAGTCCTTTTTTGAACTTCTCTTCTCTCAGCAGCCTTTCTTGCCTTTTCTTCTTCCTTTTCACGTGCCTCTCTTTCTTTTCTTTTAAAAATATCTCCTTCTTGTATATAGTTTCAAAGTCTTTTAATTGCTCAAGTATTTCGACACCAGATAATACATGTGGTTTGTCATCCCACTCCTGCTCACCGTCAAAAGCTAATTTATCCCGACGAAACTTGTGACTACTTTTTAGCCACCTACGATGACCCAAGTAACAAAACTTCTGCCATTGTATAGCCAACGAGATTTTGTCTTCTTATTACAACATGGACATGCCAATTGGCCTTTTGTTCTCCACCCTGACAAGTTAGCATATACAGGAAAATCATTAATCGTCCATAACAAAACAGCATGCAATTTAAACATTTCCTTAGTAGACGCATCATATGTATCAACACCACTTGACCATAGATCTTTAAGCTCTTCTATCAATGGTTGTAGATACACATCGATCTTATCACCAGGTCCATCGATCCATCAATAAGTGTAGACAAAATGAAGTTAGATTTCTTCATGCATAACCACGGAGGAAGATTGTATGGTATTAATACAATCGGCCAAATGCTATAACTGCTACTCATATTCCCATGTAGATTAAATCCATCAGTTGCCAAACCCAATCTTACATTATGAGGATCACTAGCGAATTCTTGATTATTTTATGTGAAAGCTTTCCATACAGGGGAATCTGCTGGATGTCTTATAACTCCATCATCAACGCGGTCTTCTGAAGCATGCCATCTCATTAATGAGGTTGTATGTGTGGACATAAATAACCTTTTCAATCGTGGCTTAAGAGGGAAGTACCTCATTTGTTTCTCAGCTATCCTCTTGCCCCCCCTTTTTTGATATATTAACAGCATATCCCTAATTATTATCAACTATTTTGTATCTAGGATAATCACATATACTACATCTTTCAAGATCCTTATCCTCACCACGATAAAGCATACAATTATTCTTGCAGGCATCCCATGTTTCATAGCTAAATGCCATATTACTTGTTATTTTTTGGGCTTCATAATAAGATTTTGGCAATCTTGCATTAGGGAATGCCTCCTGTAGTAAAGTTAGAATTTCTGTAACAGCTTTATTTGTCATCTTACAAGTCACCTTCGCATTCAACAGCCGAATCAGGAAAGAAAGAGACGTGAAATTCTTACACCCGTCGTACAAAGGACGTTGAGCTTCATTAATAAGCTTGATCAAAATTTTTGTTTTCGGATCAGCACCTTCTGCTTCTTCAGTAATAGGGCTTTGATCATTGCCTAATACATCATTTAGGTTTCTTCTGCCAAGAGCATCATTCACCATTCCAATCATATCATCTCCCATATCGTTATCACGTGTATTATCTTCAACTGAATGATATATAGGATCTAAACGTTGATCAGCAAGTGGGTCTTCACCATGAAGGTCCCAATATGTGTAATCCTGCCAAAACCCATTCCATACCAAGTGACCTCTCATTGTTGGTGTAATGCCCTAGGCTATAGTTATGTTTTACTTGAACCGTTACGTATCATCTTTATCATTTATTACAGAGCATGTTTATTTTGTTCATTATATGTTTTACATGTTTATTATATTGAACTGCGTCCCTAGTTGTTGTGAACAACTAGTATAAGTTGGTAATGGATAATCATGGAGATGATTATATGCATGGAGATGCACATTACACTTATGGATACTTGCTAGAGAACAAGTATTGGACATGACCTACTTATGAGATTTATGACATGGTCTGTTGTCATGATTAAATCTCATGATAGTCGTGTTATTGAATCCTTTGTACCTGAGATTATCATCGTCTTCCACATGGTGAAGATCGTGTTTGATATAGTCTAACAGTATCTTTAATCGGATAGCAATAAGAGCTATGTTGGCACGATTGGACTCATATAGGGAAGAATGATAAGTCAAGATGGGATTTGTCCCTCTTATGAAGAGAGATGTTTGCTTGGGCCCCTCGATGAATGATGTTGATGAAATGTGTGGCCAAACTCAAGTGATTTGATAGAGATCAAATGCATTTGGATTATCAACATATTTGGAATCTAGAAAGCATTGAACGAGATGAGTTGACCTAGACCATGACTCATGTTCAATTGGACATCGTGGACAAAAGAATTGTGACATTTGATCTATCGAGGAATCAAGCTTTGATGTTATATTAATTGGGTAGATATAATGGTTTGCTAGAAACCACTTATATCTTGTGAGGACATGTTTTGACTCATTACCAACATAATATAATTCCTTTTGGGTCACACAAAAAGAACGAATTTGATTCTGGCTGAAACTTGGAATTCTGGCTTGGTATACCGTGCGACATACTTAGCCATATTGAAAATTCATTTTCTGGCTTGTTATACCGCGTGACACACTTAGCTATGAGGGACGACTCGTCAAGCTTGAGCCAAGTCGTGCCTTGTGAAGGGACGACAGAATCAGTGAGCAGTCATTAAGGGACGAGTCATCTCCTAAGGGACGAGTCGTCTCCTACGGGACAAGTCGTGCTATTGACTCGTGCCCTTAGGCACGACTCGTGCCCTTTGATCTAAGGAACTGGTGAACTGGCTCGAGGTACTGTGCGACATACTTAGCCACTGGCATCCTACGTAGCGCAACAGCTTTAGCCAGTCCGTACGTGTTTTCCTTGGCTGGTTAGATTTTTGTGTTTGACAAGGATTTAACCCTAAGTGTTAGGGATTTATACCAATGTATAAATACAAGTCCTTGGGCAGCCAAAAACTCACTCTCTCCCTACATAATTGTTCTTGGTTTATGAAACTCTAGATTGTGATTTTGATTTTGAATCAAAAGGCTTCCATAGTTTTGGCTTTGATTATTGAATATTGATTTAATAATCAAGAGGATCATCTAGCAATCCTATAAGAAGAGTTCTTGGTTCCTTCGCGTGTGGATTACCATTAGAGGGAGGTTGATTTATCTCCTAAGGCTTGACGCTCCATTGTTGATTTCATCACCAAGTTCGAAGAAGGAAATTAGAAGATTCGACATCAAAGTTCAAGGCATGAATTTTGAGATCTACTTTGACAAACTAAATCGCATTCAAGGTATGTAATTCTATTTCATGTTTTTTTCATCTCTTCATGCTAGACGGATCTTAGGGCTAGGGTTTTGTTGTTGTATAAATTATTTTCCGCTGCGTTTGTAACCCCAAAATCCAACAGTGGTATCAGAGCCCTGTCTTGCCATGATTAGGATTGAAATTGCATGCTAGATTTAATTTGATTATTTGCTATCCATGCTATATGAAATAGATTTAGATTTTATGTGTTTTGTTTTATGAAAACAAGTATATATGATACGCCATGTTCATGATTAATGATGGATTAATTTGATTAGTTTATCACATAGGTTGATGATTTGTTTAATATGATTAAATTTGTAATTTCTCAAAATTAAATCAAATTGTTTGTATGAAATTTTGTGAAGCCCTATGTTCATGATTATGTTCACATAAGATCTATGTTACAATCATGCGATGTTTGTTACATGTTGAAAACCTTCTAAATATTTAAGTCTTATGCCATTCCTTGATTAGAACACTTGTAAAATTTTAGGGTATTTTGATCTAGTTTCAGCCACAGTTGGGTGCATCATTATATCTTAATTTGTGATCAAGATGAGATTATGGTTGATGTAGTTAGGTGCATCGTTCCGTGTCTCATACGTTTGAAAAAGGTTTTGACTTAATTGGTGCTTTCAAATGAGATTTGACCCAAGACATAGATGAGATTTAAAACATGTTTTTAACATATGATGTCTAAGGAAATCTCATAAAAGATCTAAGAGTCATATAGAGATATGATTGATGTTTCTACCTAAATAGCTTGATTTCGAGCATTAGCTCAGTTAAACCGGAATTAAGTGAAATATGGATCTTAGCCTACTATGATTATATGATACATGTTTGTATTTGAAGGTATATAATATAGTGGGAGTATTTATGAAATACATTATTTGCTCTTAAATGATAAATGTGTTGATATTGATATATGTTTATATTATTTGCATATTTTATTGTAGAATGGCTACACACAATAATCAACCTCTGTCATTGCGATCATTCCTTGAGAAGGACAAGCTTGAGGAGAACGGTACAAACTATTCTGATTGGATCAAAAGCCTTATAATTGTTCTAAAGCAAGAGAAGAAACTGTACGTTCTCAATGAACCCATTCCACCTCAACCTGCTGCAAATGCTTCTAGGGCAGATAGGGATGCACATAAAAAACATAATGATGATTCTACAGATGTTGCATGCCTTATGCTTGCCACTATGTCTAAGGCTCTTCAGAAGGACCTTGAGCACATAGATACAGCATTTGAGCTTGCTGAGCGCTTAAAGGAAATATTTCAAGTGCAAGCGAGAAATGAGCGGTTTGATGTGGTTGGCCCTAACTGCATGAAAGATGCAAGAGGGGCAATCGGTGGGAGCTCATGTCCTTAAGATGAAGGGTCACATTGAGCGTCTCGAAAGGCTTGGAAATCCGATGAGTTGGGAACTCACCACGGATTTGATATTGAATTCATTGCCTGAAAGTTATGGTCATTTCATTATGCACTATCACATGACTGGCATGGATAAGAATCTCTCCGAATTGCATGCGATGCTTAAGATAGCAGAGAAGAATATCAAGAAGCCTCGAACCGATATTGTGTTAATGGTTAAAAAAGGTAAAGGGTTCAAGAAAGATGTCAAAGGTAAAGCAAGTGTTGCTAAACCTAAGGCAAAGGTTGCCGTTGCCGGAGAGGCTCCCAAGGCATCTCAAAAGGATGTGGTTTGCTACCATTGCCAAGAAGTTGGACATTGGAAGCGCAACTGTAAGGCTTATAAGGAAGGCCTAAAGGCGAAGAAGGGCAATGCGATTGCTTCTGATTCAGGTATCTATATGATAGATATTTTTCTTTCTGTTTCTAGTTCATGGGTATTAGATGCCGGATGTGGATCTCACATTTGTTTAAATGTGCAGGGACTAAGGAATAGAAAGCTACTCAAACAAGGTGAAGTTGACCTACGTGTGGGGAATGGAGCAAGAGTTGCTGCATTAGCCGTAGGGACATATGATGTAACTTTACCTAGTGGCTTAGTACTTGTTTTGAACAATTGTTACTATGTTCCGGATTTGAGTAGGAATATTATTTCTGTTTCTTGTTTGGATAATGAGGGGTATAATTTTCTTATTGTGAATAAAAAGTTTTATATTTATTTAAATGATATGCTTTATGGTATTGCAAATTCATTTAATGGCCTTTATGTTATTGATGTTGATGAGAAACAAAATAGTGTTGAAAATGTTTATCATGTGGAGAAGAAGACTAAACCGAATGACGTGAACAACACGTTCATGTGGCATTGCCAGCTTGGTCATATAAACGAGAAACACATTTCTAAACTCCACAAAGATAGAATGTTAGACTCACATGATTATGAATCATATGAGATATGTGAATCTTGTTTATTGGGCAAAATGACCAAACCACCCTTTACTAAGAGTAGTGAAAAGGCTAGTGACTTATTGGGCTTAATACATACTGATGTATGCGGACCAATGAGCAGCATTGCTAGGGGAGGATTTTGGTATTTCATTACATTCACCGATGACTTATCTAGATATGGTTGTCTATCTGATGAAGTCGAAAAGTGAATCGTTTGAGATATTTAGAACATTTCAAAATGAAGTAAAAAATCAACTTGGCAAGACGATTAAAGCACTTCGATCCGATCGTGGTGGCGAATATCTGAGTCAAGAGTTTGACAATCATCTCAAAAACTGTGGAATTGTTTCAGAGTTGACTCCACCCGGAACGCCACAATGGAATGGTATTTCCGAGAGGAGGAATAGAACCCTATTATATATGTTTCGTTCGATGATGAGTCAAGTAGACCTTCCTATATCCTTTTGGGGACATCCATTAGAGACTGTTGCGTTCACACTGAACAGAGTCCCTACTAAAAGGCTCCTAAGACCCCACATGAGATGTGGCATGTGTAGACACCCCATTCTGAACCCATAATTACATAATTACACTACTCTTCATCTCTCTTTTATGTTTTGATGAAAGCATATCAGTTTCGTCATGTTTCGTTAAGTTTCTAACTAACCTCATTAGTTTTGGACCTAACTGACTAATGGAACAACTGAAGAGGACAAAATAGTCATCAGACTAGTTATCTCGCACGAGATATCATATCTCGCGCAAGATATCCCCTCGACAGGATGTGCAGAATCACTTCCCTTCTCCGTTTCAAACTCTCTTTTTGGATAAAACCTTATCAAATCGGGTATCCAATCAGAACTGAGTTCTGGAACCTTCCTAGGGGATTTTACCTCTCCACCTTCACCTCTCCAACCTCCTATAAATACTGGATGACTTCCAGTGTTTCGGAGGTCGACAATTCTGATCCTTGATCAAGAAAACACACAACACACACAATTTGTTGGTTTCTTTCCACGAAAGACTCCTTCAAATCACTCACAAAACAACTCCCAAAGTTTGTTCATCAACCTTGTTGATTGGCAAATATCGAAGCCCGAATCAAGGGAACAAGGCGAAGCTCCGTCCGCATCAAGATCCAAATCAAGGATCGAGGCGAAGCTCTGTCCAAATCAAAGTTCGACTCTAAACTTGAGTCGAAACTCTGTCCGAATCTCTTCTCAAAAGGTAATCATCCTTTAAACTTTCGTTTCTCTTCTCAACCTCTCTATTGATTTTAGAGTAGTGTGATCCCATCAAAAGGATTATCCTAGAGTCCCTTCAGTCAATGAAGGCGATCTCGAAGCATACAATCCGACATTCCTAATCAAGAAATTGATTAGGGTTTATTTGTTCTTCTTTAATTATTTTATTAAAAAGATTGAAAACCTCTCTTTTCTTTAGCAAGACCGATCTCCGGATTGGGTGAAATAGATGCCTTCTAAACCTACCCATTTCATAACCTAAGCCCCGAACCCTCAAATCTCTTTCAAAACAAAAAAGGTTTTTCTTATTGTTTTCATTAATAAATAATAAGTGGCGACTCTGTTATTTCAAAATTCACGCATCGCTACAGTTTGGCGACTCCGCTGGGGACAATTAATTAAGAGGGTTAGACTTGCGTACAATTGAGTATTATCAATATTTTTATTTTCTGTAAAAATCTGATTTTTCTGGATTTTTTTGGAATTTTTTCGACACTGTTTTAAAAAAATTACTGTCTGAATACTTGTCCTGCGCGGGATATACTTATCTCGCGCGAGATAAGTATTCGGCTCAAAAAATCAAACGTCGCCCACTGTTCTGTTTGGCGGCGGTATCACGTGAAAAAAAAATGATTAGGTCAAAAGTTGCTTTCTCAAAGTTGACCTAATTAAAAAAAAAATGAAAATCCTACCTTTTGTACTGGCGGCTGTAAAAACAAAAAAAACAAACAAGATTTGGTCCGATTGACTTTTCTAAAAAGCAGGTTTGACCATCAAAAAAAAATTCAAAAAAAAAAAAAAAAAAAGAAAAAAGCCAAAACAGTTTCGAAATTTTCAAAATAAAATCCAGAAATTTCAAAATAAATTAGTATTATTATTTTGCTTGTGCTAACTTTGCAGGGTAGAATAATTTTAATTACTCGAACTATATACATGCGTGCGATTGGTTTTTGATTTAAAGTCCGGTCCACGAAGGATTCGGGAGTTGTAATTTAAATTAATTTATTCTCTCGCTCTCTATCTCTTTAAGTGGAACTACGACGGCCTGAGTCTTCCTAATTTGGGAGAAACGTAGGCAACCACTTGGTGCGGTCATTATCTGTTTTCTTTTGTTTTCAAAAAAAAAACTTTCTATTTTACTCTATCACCTAGATTGACTCTCACACACGCGCACTCATATATAACTGTCATTGCACTACATACCCTTGATAAACCCGGGACCCACACTAAGGACGGATGACGGTAACCACCTAGTCGCCGGTCTCTCCGAAGTTGGATCATTCCACTCCGCGTATTCAATCCACCTAGATTGTCATATCGCGGGGAGCCTAGCCTTCCAGCCCTGCATCGCCACATATCATGTAGATTGACTTTTTAAGACACTCCTTGACCGGTCGGTTTGATCTTGGAGTCCTTGTAATCCCTTGTCAAGATCGTTTTGTGCAATAATCCACTAAAAGAAATCAATAAATTGTCGCTTCGAATTGTCCCTTCTGAACGCCCCTACGGTTGTCCCTTCGGATTTGCCCCTAAAAAGAGAAAATTTTCTCATCAAAATTATTCCACAAAACTTGATGTTACTTTGGATTACTCCGACCCCTAGGTCCCTAGGTTTGGTTCTTGAACTTTAGAAACCCCCAAAACGGATTTTCCGTCCGACCAAAATTAGGATTAAAATCGAAAATTGTGACTTTTTCGTGGTGAAGTCTCGCGCGAGACTACTTGTCTCGTACGAGATAAGTGTTCGGTCTTTTCGTGTTTTGGCCAAAACCTTCAAACCTTCAAGCCTTCATTCACCCTATTCAGCCGACTTGTTGGGACTCGATCATGGTTTAACACGGTTGCTACACGTCTAGGTTCTTCGCCAAAGCTCGACGCGATGTCTGCTTCTCCTTCTACCACCGAGGCCGATTTCAACGATGCTAAGGTCCAACTCATCGAAGCCATGACTAGGTTGGATGAACAAAGTAAGCAAATTGATGAGCAAAACGCCCAAATGGCCGCCCTTCATGAAAGAACTCAACGATTTGAAAGTCAAGAAAGGAAGAAAGCAAAAGCAGAAAGTGGAATCCTCCTCCGATGAAGAGGAATCCTACACCAAAGTGAATAGAAAAACCAAGAAGTCAAGCAAGAAAAAGGAAGAATCCGATTCCTCCTCTTCTTCATCCTCCTCCGATGATGAGGAACATACCTCCAAGGGTGCTAAAACCAAGAAAGAAGGCAGTGGTGAAACTACTAAACTTGGTGACCATGTTACTAAGAACTACCTCGAAAAGAAGCTTGCAACTCTTGACACTTCCAAAGGGTCATTCGTTCCATTTGATCCCGATGCTCTTCAACAATCAATCACCAAGTTTCCTCGCAAGTACAAAACACCCGACATTGCCAAGTTCAATGGTACTACTTGTCCTCGAGCTCATGTTGAGACCTACACTTGGGCTATGCTTTCAATGGGTGTTGATAACACAATCTTGGCCCAATGCTTTCCTCAAACTTTAGAAGGTGCTGCAAGGGATTGGTACATGTCTCTTCCTACGACTACAAGGCTCGATTGGTCGTCCGCATGTTTAGTCTTCCAAAGGCAGTTTGAAGACAACTCCACCTACCGCCCTACTAGGAGGGATCTTGAACAAACCAAACAACATGCCAATGAGTCCTTTGCTGAATTTGCTAGAAGATGGAGACTCAAACTTACTGAAATTGTCGAAAGGCCTACTCTCAAAGAGCAAATCCACATCTTCCTTCAATGCCTTCGTGATGAATTTCAAGAGAAGCTCGCCGGTAACTACTTTCCTAGTTTCAATGAACTCCTCGAGTCCGGAATTAGGGTAGACGACTTCCTAAAAAGCAAAAAGAAGGAAAGTACTTTCCGCTACAACAAGCCCACCACAAGTAAGGATGCTTCAGTCAACGCTATTGCACTCACCGCCCCAACACCGGAAAGTATTCTCGCTGTCCCTCCTCCCGAAAGGAAAAAGAGGCACTACGACAAAATTGAAGGAATCACTCAAGAAGAACTCTTCGATGTGCTTGTCCGTAATGAAAAATCAAACCAAGGGAAGGTGGTCCTCCGAAGGATATGGGTCCGAATCATGCTCATCACTTATTCTGCAAGTACCACAACTTCACCGGCCATGACACCAACTCCTGCCACCACTTGAAGGACATCATACAAGACCTCTTTGATAATGGAGATCTAGAACGTCCCAACGTCATCACCAATCCTCTTCCTCGTACTCCATGAAGAAGATGAAGCTCCAAGAAGAAATCTACACTTACCACTTTGGGGCTACCACTATCCTCTCCCTTTCTCCTTTGATAGAAGTAGATTAGGTTTTAAATTTCCAATTATGAACTCGAAGAGTCGTTCTGTCTTTCTAGTACTCCTCACCTCCTCTAGTTTGTGTCTTCTAAACTATCGAGTCTGTTCTTAAATTTCTCAATAAATTAAAGTAATTTCTTTTCCTAAACACTTTCCCTAAAGTTGTTCTACCTCATGAATATCATTCAACTCATGCAAAATAATGGACATTCCATTCCCTAAATCATCGCAAAAATAGAAACTTCTAAGTGACTTTGAAAAGCAAGTTATCATTAGAAGGCTTAAGGGTTAAACATTACCCCTACTGAAAGTTAGAGACCAACAAGCGAAGAAAGCCAAAGGTGCTGTTGTCAACATTCATCCAAAGAAAAGTGGGGCTACTCAACTCAAGGCTTTGAGAGTACAAAAAAAAAGCTCGCTAGGACGAAACTCCTCAATTCGTCCTTGGCAAAAATAGAGCATCGAAAAAAAAAAAAAAAAAAAAAAATAAAAAAAAATCTCAAGCCTTCATCGCCCCACAACAAGGATGGAATTTCAACAAAGGCAAGAAGGACTCTCCCACAAAGAAGAGGAGTCAAGTGATACCAACAAAAGAAAAGAGGATTCCTCAAAATCCTCCTACATCAAGTGAAGAAGACTTTCAGTATCAAGAAAAATGTTTACCCTTAAGTCATACTAATGATTGGCTTTCTCCTCAATCTTGTTTAGAAATTTCTAGATGAAGCAAGGTCCATTAAAAGTAGAACAACTTTTCTAGACCTTTGAGCCATATAGCGTTCTTTGTTGAGTCTAGGGGCTTCCTCTTAGCCATTCTCATACACACTCTTGAAATCCAAGCATCAAAACTGGGGCTTCCTAACCTTTCCTCCCCAAATAATCCCTACTCAAACTCTCGAGAGTAATCAAATCTGCATTAGGGGCTTTCCTCTTCGTTTCTCACTCTCATCATTAGAGAATACACTCCCCAAAAGAGTCAATGCTTGGATCATCTTCCAAAAAATAGAGTTCGTCTCTCCTCAACTAAACTTGAGATCTCATCTTTTTCCTTAATGAGATTCTTCCAACTGAGTCACCTTCGAGTACACATACTTTTCAAAAAAATAAAATAAAAAGGAGAATAGCTCGCTAGGTTGAAAACTCGTAAAGAGCGGCCTAGGCAAAAGTTAGAGCACAAAAACAAAAGACGCAAAAGAGATGTCCGCTAGATTGAAAACCCGAAAGGGCAGTCTAGGCAAAAACCAAAGGTGCGTCACAAAAAAATCAAAGGGAAAAAGGAGGGGATCCTTCTTCGATTCACGCAGTCTCACAAGCCTGTTCACGAAGTCATCTACAACATACAAGAAGTCTTGGGGCTTGGTGTCAAGAGAAGCCTTGGAAAATGCGTGCTTTGGATTGGGCAACATAAAGCCATTGGAGTGGTTTGAACCTTGTTCAGTCAATGATCATCACACGAAAAACTTAGGGGCTTGACGACGAAAAAATCCTACGACAACGAAAAATCCTTGAAAGTATCCTGAACCTTAGTGTTGAACTTGGGTTATCTCAACGGAATCCTATTAGACGATTGTCTCATTCGATCTTTAGATGAACCTCACGAGTTGGTCTTCAAAACCAAAATCTAAATCACAAACAATTTTCAATCCTCACATAATAGAACTCATTCTCCCCGCTGATTCTTGGAGTCGAGTGCACATTGATCGTCTTGAACAAACAAATTCTTAAGTGAATGTATGTTGTTATGCAAATGCTTTCACTAACCTCTTCATAGAATTAAAATGCGTAAGGCACGTCAAGTGCCTACTTTCAAGAATTAGATCAAACATGTTGAGTGTTTGAATTTCGCTTACCATCTACCAATGCATCCAAATTAAGTGCGTCGAGCATATCTTAAAGCGTCAAGCAACCGTTGCGTCAAGCAACCGTTGCGTCAAGCAACCATAGCGTCAAGCTACCATTGCGTCAAGCATCCATAGCGTCAAGTGCCATGCGTCAAGCATATTCCAACAAAAAGCCCGATTCAACGCCCAGACAGGTGGATCGTCATCAATTAGATGTGTCAAGCATCTAGGGTCAGTATGTCAAATACTTACCTTATCAAAAGCCCGATTCAAGGCCCAGACAGGTGGATCGTCAACAATTAGGTGTGTCAAACATCCAAGATGTGTCAAGCATCTAGGGTCAGTATGTCAAATACTTACCTTATCAAAAGCCCGATTCAACGCCCAGACAGGTGGATCGTCAACAATTAGGTGTGTCAAGCATCTACAAGTAGTATGTCGAGTACTACTCAACAAAAGCTCGGTCTTGAATCGCCAGGATCGTCACCATATAGGTGTGTCAAGCATCTACAAGTAGTATGTCAAGTACTACTCAACAAAAGCCCGATTCAACGCCCAGACAGGTGGATCGTCAACAATTAGGTGTGTCAAGCATCTACAAGTAGTATGTCGAGTACTACTCAACAAAAAGCTCGGTCTTGAATCACCAGGATCGTCACCTCAACAAAAGCTCGGTCCCGAATCACCAGGATCGTCACCTCACTTCCACAAAAGACAGGTATCTTCAGAATTGGGTCATGATTTGATTCCTCAGTATGGATTTGCCTTTTCAAAAATAAAATCTCCTCAATTTTCAAAAAATGATTTTCAAAATACCTAAAGCAACCTTTTCGTGTTTTGGAGTCGAACTACGTTTTGGTCTGATTCTTCGATGGAGATACGTAGGCAGCCGTGCGGCACGACCATCCCAAAGTTCAGAATGATGTCTTTTCTATCGACGACACTTCTTCTTTCATAAGACCTGTCGCCGAGGGGCTCTGTAGACACCCCATTCTGAACCCATAATTACATAATTACACTACTCTTCATCTCTCTTTTATGTTTTGATGAAAGCATATCAGTTTCGTCATGTTTCGTTAAGTTTCTAACTAACCTCATTAGTTTTGGACCTAACTGACTAACGGAACAACTGAAGAGGACAAAATAGTCATCAGACTAGTTATCTCGCACGAGATATCATATCTCGCGCGAGATATCCCCTCGACAGGATGTGCAGAATCACTTCCCTTCTCCGTTTCAAACTCTCTTTTTGGATAAACCCTTATCAAATCGGGTATCCAATCGTAACCGAGTTCTGGAACCTTCCTAGGGGATTTTACCTCTCCACCTTCACCTCTCCAACCTCCTATAAATACTGGATGACTTCCAGTGTTTCGGAGGTCGACAATTCTGATCCTTGATCAAGAAAACACACAACACACACAATTTGTTGGTTTCTTTCCACGAAAGACTCCTTCAAATAACTCACAAAACAACTCCCAAAGTTTGTTCATCAACCTTGTTGATTGGCAAACATCGAAGCCCGAATCAAGGGAACAAGGCGAAGCTCCGTCCGCATCAAGATCCAAATCAAGGATCGAGGCGAAGCTCTGTCCAAATCAAAGTTCGACTCTAAACTTGAGTCGAAACTCTGTCCGAATCTCTTCTCAAAAGGTAATCATCCTTTAAACTTTCGTTTCTCTTCTCAACCTCTCTATTGATTTTAGAGTAGTGTGATCCCATCAAAAGGATTAGCCTAGAGTCCCTTCAGTCAATGAAGGCGATCTCGAAGCATACAATCTGACATTCCTAATCAAGAAATTGATTAGGGTTTATTTGTTCTTCTTTAATTATTTTATTAAAAAGATTGAAAACCTCTCTTTTCTTTAGCAAGACCGATCTCCGGATTGGGTGAAATGGATGCCTTCTAAACCTACCCATTTCATAACCTAAGCCCCGAACCCAAATCTCTTTCAAAATGGTTTTCCTGTGTTTCCAAACGAATAATATAGGTGGCGACTCAAAAAGATGAAAAGATGAAATTTTCTCACAACGCTACAGCATGGAAGAAAACCTAGTTTGTCTTTCATGAGGATTTGGGGTTGCGAAGCTTATGTGAAGAGACCTGTCTCCGATAAGTTAGAACCTAAATCCGACAAGGTTATTTTCGTTGGTTATCCTAAGGAAACCAAAGGGTATTACTTTTACAACCGCAATTAGAACAAAGTGTTTGTTGCTCGATATGGTGCTTTTCTTGAGAAACAGTTTCTCAATAAAGGAACTAGTAGGAGTAAAGTTGATCTTGAAGAAATTCAAGAGCTCAAAAATAACATGGAACCGATAGTAGAGACTGAACCAAGCCCACAAGAAGTTGTGGAACCGGTTCAAGATCCACAAGTCCATCGTAGATCAGATAGGTTTTGATCCGCACCCGAGAGATATGGATTCCTCGTGTCGGAAAGTAATGAAGTGGAAGTCATTGAGAATGACGAACCTACTTCCTATCAAGAGGCGATGTCCAATCCCGATTCGGATAAATGGTTAGAAGCCATGGAATTCGAATTGCAGTCCATGTCGGATAATCAAGTTTGGAACTTGATTGAGCCACCCGAAGGTGTAAAAACCATAGGGTGCAAGTGGGTCTTCAAAAAGAAGACTGACATGGATGGAAAGGTGCATACTTACAAGGCTAGGCTTGTAGCAAAGGGATATAGGCAAACTCATGGTGTAGACTATGATGAAACCTTCTCGCCTGTTGCCATGCTTAAGTCTGTTAGAATTTTGATTGCCATAGCTGCATAATATGACTATGAGATATGGCAAATGGATGTCAAAACCACTTTCCTTAACGGAAAACTGCTAAAGGATGTGTACATGACACAACCCGAAAGTTTTGTAGATCCAAGAAATTCTAACAAGGTGTGCAAGTTGCAAAGATCCATTTATGGATTGAAGCAAGCTTCTAGGAGTTGGAATCTTCAGTTCGATGAGAAAATCAAAGAGTTTGGTTTTATCAAGAACGAAGATGAACCTTGAGTCAAAGTACCTACATTGACAAGGTTCTTAAAAGATTCAAAATGGAAAATTCTAAGAGAGGCAACTTGCTAATGGGTCATGGTGTTACTCTTAGCAAGACACAGTGTCCTAAGACAACTGATGAGCGAAAGAGGATGAATGATATTTCATACGCTTCGGCTATTGGTTCTATCATGTACACTATGATTTGTACTAGACCCGACGTCTCGTATGCTTTGAGCATGACAAGTCGTTACCAATCTGATCCGGGTGAGAACCATTGGATGGCAGTCAAGACAATCCTTAAGTACATAAGAAGGACTAAGGATGCATTCTTGGTATTTGGAGGGATGGAAGAAGATCTTGTTGTAAGAGGTTACACAGATGCTAGCTTCCAAACCGACAAGGATGATTTCCGATCGCAGTCGGGATTTGTGTTTATGCTTAACGGAGGTGCGATATGTTGGAAGAGTTCCAAGCAGAGTACTATTGCCGATTCTACTACTGAGGCCGAATATATAGCGGCATCCGATGCAGCTAAGGAGGCAGTTTGGATCAAGAAGTTCATTAGTGACTTGGAAGTTGTTCCAAGTATCACTAATCCGGTGGAACTTTATTGTGACAATAATGGTGCCATTGCGCAAGCAAAGGAACCAAGGTCACATCAGCGATCCAAACATATACTTAGACGTTTTCATCTCATTCGAGAGTTCATTGAACGGGGAGACGTTAAGATATGCAAAGTATCAACCGATGATAACATTAGGGATCCGCTTACAAAGCCTCTCACACAAGCAAAGCATGATGGTCATGTGAGGTCCATGGGTATTAGATACATAGATGGAGCCTAGTGCAAGTGGGAGATTGTTGGTGTAATCCCCTAGGCTATAGTTATGTTTGACTTGAACCGTTATGTATCATCTTTATCATTTATTATAGAGCATGTCTATTTTGTTCATTATATGTTTTACTTGTTTATTATATTGAACTGCGTTCCTAGTTGTTGTGAACAACTAGTATAAGTTGGTAATGGATAATCATGGAGATGATTATATGCATGGAGATGCACATTACACTTATGGATACTTGCTAGAGAATAAGTATTGGACATGACCTACTTATGAGATTTATGACATGGTCTGTTGTCATGATTAAATCTCATGATAGTCATGTCATTAATCCTTTGTACCTGAGATTATCATCGTCTTCCACATGGTGAAGATCGTGTTTGATATAGTCTAACACTATCTTTAATCGGATAGCAATAAGGGCTATGTTGGCACGATTGGATTCATGTAGGGAAGAATGATAAGTCAAGATGGGATTTGTCCCTCTTATGAAGAGAGATGTTTGCTTGGGCCCCTCGATGAATGATGTTGATGAAATGTATGGCCACACTCAAGTGATTTGATAGAGATCAAATTCATTTGGATTATCAACATATTCAGAATCGAGAAAGCATTGAACGAGATGAGTTGACCTAGACCATGACTCATGTTCAATTGGACATCATGGACAAAAGGATTGTGACATTTGATCTATCGAGGAATCAAGCTTTGATGTTATATTAATTGGGTAGATATAATGGTTTGCTAGAAACCACTTATATCTTGTGAGGTCATGTTTTGACTCACTACCAACATAAGATAATTCCTTTTGGGTCACACACAAAGAACGAATTTGTTTCTGGCTGAAACTTAGAATTCTGGCTTGGTATACCGGGCGACATACTTAGCCATATTGAAAATTCATTTTCTAGCTTGTTATACCGCACGACACACTTAGCCATGAGGGACGACTCGTCACGCTTGAGCCAAGTCGTGCCTTGTGAAGGGACGACGTAATCGGTGGCAGATCATTAAGGGACGAGTCGTGCTCACGACTCGTGCCCTTAGGCACGACTCGTGCCCTTTGATCTGAGGAACTGGTGAACTGGCTCGAGGTACCGCGTGACATACTTAGCCACTGGCATCCTACGTAGCGCGACAACTTTAGCCGGTCCGTACGTGTTTTCCTTGGCTGGTTAGGTTTTTGTGTTTGACAAGGATTTAACCCTAAGTGTTAGGGATTTATACCAATATATAAATACAAGTCCTTGGGCAGCTAAAAACTCACTCTCTCACCCTACATCATTGTTCTAGGTTTATGAAACTCTAGATTGTGATTTTGATTTTGAATCAAAAGGCTTCCATAGTTTTAGCTTTGATTATTGAATATTGATTCAATAATCAAGAGGATCATCTAGAAATCCTACAAGAAGAGTTCTTGGTTCGTTCGCGTGTGGATCACCATTAGAGGGAGGTTGATTTATCTCCTAAGGCTTGAAGCTCCATTATTGATTTCATCACCAAGTTCGAAGAAGAAAATTAAAAGATTCGACATTAAAGTTCAAGGCTTGAATTTTGAGATCTACTTTGACAAACTAAATCGCATTCAAGGTATGTAATTCTATTTCATGTTTTTTCATCTCTTCATTCTAGACGGATCTTAGGGCTAGGGTTTTGTTGTTGTATAAATTATTTTCCGCTGCGTTTGTAACCCCAAAACCCAACACTCATTTCATCTTTCTAAAAAAAAAAAGCGGTTTCTGCATTTTTTGCATGGACACTTTTCAGTAGGATCATCCTTGAAAGCAAACTCCAAAAATTTCTCTACTCCTTGAAAGTATTCCTCTGAGGCTCTATCCTTCAACTGAATCCAACTCTTGTCCATGTCTTATTTAGGAAAAAAAATAGGACATAAATGTGAAACTACGTACAGAAAAATATAAAAGAACCAGATGCAAAAGTAGTTTACACTGAGAATTTGCAATAAGATTAACGAACCTAGTATATTACTCAACTAATTAAACATAAAATGTCAATCAAGAATGGAACTAAAACAAAAAGGGAAGATTGGAACCCAATACTAATTTCATTAAAATTCATTCTAAGTTGATACATACAATCACATCATGCATGACGCTTGATTGGTTGGATTTGAGATGAAGATAGACATTTATTGCCCACTAATTTTTAACAAGAAATCAGTGTTTCAGGTGAAAATGTAGCACAGATAACATTTGGACCATATATAGTTGTAGGGGTGCAAAAACTTTCAAACAGTAGAGGGGTCAAAACTTATAAGTTTAATAACTGAACAGCAATACATTTTCTCTTTAAAAGAAAGATGCTGTGATTTCCTTTTAAGAAAGATGTTGAGCCAATGTTTGTAAGACCCTTTCTGGCTTTGAGAAAAAAGAAATGGAATGCTTCCAACGGATGGAAACCACTTAAATAGTTTGAAGGGTATTGATCAGATTTAGAGTAACCAGGACGTCCAATATTGTGATTTGTATCAGCATGTAGTCAAAGTAGAACCCCTTTTGGGACTATGGGAGTACAGCAGAAAAATAATATTTTTTCTTAATGAAAGGGGGAAATTGGATTCCACACCTTACATGTGGCTTTGAAAGTCAGAACTCTCGTGGTCTTTCCATGAGATAAATGTAGACAAAGTAACAACAATTAGTGCCTTTGAGCTTTAGTAACTTCAGGCAACAACTTATAACCATGAAGGACATAAATGGTGTAGTAATACATAGATTCCATGCCTTTCTGGATTATAGGGTGCCTAATTACAGAATACCCAGAGGCACGCACACTCTCTAGGTACTAGTGGAGTTGGAACATCAACTTCATTCGAGAAAATTGGAAGCTCACTTCAAGTGAACGCTAACCATGATAGTTGCTGAATTTCCCACTCAGCTAATTCCTGAGTAAACTACCTTTTTTGTCCTTGAACTTTTTTATTTTTTACCTTTTCATCCGCAAACTTTTTTTTTTACCTTTTCATCCTTAAACTTGTTTGTATTAGGATTAATTCGTCCTTCCGTTAGTGATTTTGTTAGTTTTTTTAACATTCCATCCATTTTTACATCACATTGCAACAGTCTTACAAAGTTAGGAATCGAATTTGAACATTTACAATGTCGATAACTGATTGCAACAAGTTGTAAAACTCCAAATTGCAATTTGCCCTATACTTAATGAAATGCTTGCTATGGGAGGAAATCCAAATATAGGCAACTTTTATCCGTCCCTTGATAAGTTAGATCTACAAGGTCTAAAGACAAAAACCACTAACATTACATCACAGCTGTTTCGTAAGTGGGAAGTATTAATCAACGAAAGAAGATCAGCAAACAAACACTCATCTGCTAAACAAGATTTCATGGATGTATGTGTAGCGTTGTGAGAAGAATTTTATCTTTTGAGTCGCCATCTATATTATTCGTTTGGAAACATAGGAAAACCATTTTGAAAAGAGATTTGAGTTCGGGGCTTAGGTTATGGAATGGGTAGGTCAAGGAGCATCCATTCCACCTAATCCGGAGATCGGTCTTGCTAAAGAAAAGAGAGGTTTTCAATCTTTACAATATATATATAATTAAAGAAAACAAGCAAACCCTAATCAATTTCTTGATTAGGAATGTCGGATTGTATGCTTCGAGATCGCCTTCATCGATTGAAGGGACTCTAGGCCAATCCTTTTGATGGGATTACACCACTCTAAAAGCCAATAGAGAGAGATTGAGAAGAAGAGAGTAAAAGTATAGGAATTTACCTAGCATTTAGGGAGTGTTTGATTTAGAACGTGGTTCTAAGATGTATTTTCGGTCGAGAAGTGATTTGAGCAGAGTTTTGACTCAATATGAGAGTCAAATCTTGATACGAACAGAGCTTCGCCTCAATCCTTGATTCGGGTTTGGATGTTTGTTGATCAACAAGGTTGATAAACAAACTTTAGGTGATTTTAGGGAGGTTTTGTGAGTGATTTGAAGGAATCTTTCGTGGAGAGAAACCAACAAATTGTGTGTGTTGTGTGGAATTCGACCCCGAAACAGCCGAAGTCACCAAGTATTTATAGGGGTTTAAGAGGTAGAGGTGGAGAGGTAAAACACTCATAGGAAGCTTCCAGAACTCAAATGTGATTGGAGAACCGGATGGGATAAGATTTTATCAAGAAAAGAGTTTGAAACGGAGAAGGTGAGTGATTTCTGCACATCCTGTCGAGGGGATATCTCGCGCGAGACACGGTATTCTGCGCGAGATAACTAGTCATTTGACTGTTTTGTCCTCTTCAGTTTATTCCGTTAGTTAGTTAGGTCCAAAACTAACGAGGTTAGTTAGAAACTTAACGAAACATGACGAAACTGATATGCTTTCATCAAAACATAAAAGAGAGACGAAGAGTAGTGTAATCATGAATTATTGGTTCAGAATGAGGTGTCTACAGAGCCCCTCGGTGACAGGTCTTATGAAAGAAGAAGTGTCGTCGATAGAAAAGACATCATTCTGAACATTGGGATGGTCGTGCCCCACGGCTGCCTACGTATCTCTAAGAGAGAATCAGACCAAACGTAGTTCGACTCCAAAACACTAAAAAGGCTATTTTAGGTATTTTGAAAAGCATTTTTGAAAATTGAAGAGGGATTTTTTTTTTGAAAAGGTAAGATCATACTGAGGAATCAAGGACTTGACCCAATTCTGATGATACCCGGTTTGTTGATGAAGTTGTTGAAGTGCGCCGCCCGAGAATACTGACGTTGCCGTTGTTGCCGAGGTTGCGGACTTGAAGTTTGCTGCCGTCACAGACTTTGAAGTTGTCGTCGAGGTCACGGACTTGAAGTTTGCTGCCGTCGCGGTACTTGTAAAGCCGTGTCGCCGAGGTCACTGACTTGAAGTTCACCGCCGTCACACTTTCGAAGTTATTCGAGGTCACGGACTTGAAGTTGCCGCCATCACGTACTTTGCCGGGTGTCGCCGAGGTCACGGACTTGAAGTTTGCTACCGTCGCGTACTTTGTTACCGTTGCCGAGGTCACTGGCTCTTGAAGTTGCTGCCGTCGCCGTACTTTGTTGATGTTGCCGCGAGGTCACTGACTTGTAGTTGTCTGCTGAGGTGAAGGTTCTGTCGACCCCGTAATGCAAGGATATATGCATGCCGGTTTTCGATAGACCCGAAAGATTCTTACCTTCTCGTACCACTGTCGCCACACATAAAGATTCCAAGTAGGTTTTTTTCGATTTTAGTTGTCTAACCGGACTTACGTGGTGGTGCTCACGTCTGTTCGTGTAAATGGCCGGTTGGTCATTTTGGTGGTGAGTTTATGTATGAGTATATGGTATATAGAAATGTAGGGATATTTATGCATAGATCTGTATTTGAGATGGGTGAACTGTATGAGTGAACTTGTGTTTGACAAGTTGGGACCAAATCAGGTTTTGCAGAATCTGTTGTTAGTCAGCGAGGCTGTATTGTTGTAGAATTTTGATGAGTGTCCTTTTGTGAACACATCTAGGCTTGTTGTGAATCTTCATTCTTACTTCTCCTTGAGTCGTGTCTCTAGGAGGCAAACGACTACACATCTGTCGACTGTCGTAATGGCTTTATGTCTAAGGCCCTTTGGTGTCTTAAGCCCCAAGTTGCTTGCAAGTGGTAGATGACTTTGTGAACATGCTTGTGAAGCTGCTCTCTTGACTTGAAGATGATTGAAGAAGACTCTCCTTGTTGGTTTGATTTGAAAAGGATCGAATGACGCTCGATGAAGAAGGCTGAAGAATACTCTCCCTTTGCCCTTGATTTTTTTTTTCTTAGTGACGCACCCTGGTTTTTGCCTAGACCGCCCTTTCGGGTTTTCAATCTAGCGGGCATCTCTTTTGCGTCTTTTTTTTCATTTTTTTTTTGAATAGTATGTAACTCGAAGAGAACTCAGAGAGAGAAAATCTTATTGAGGAGAGAGAAATAAGATCTCAAGTTAATTTAGGAGAGACGGACTCTATTCATTGGAAGGTGATCCAAGCATTGACTCTTTGAAGAAGTGTATTCTCTAATGATGAGAGTGAGGAGCAAAGAGGAAAGCCCCTAATGCAGATTTGATTATTTTGAAGAGTTGAAGTAGAGATTGACTGGAGGAGGAAAGGTTAGAAAGCCCCAGTTTTGATGCTTGGATTTCAAGAGTGTGTATGAGAGTGGCTAACAGGAAGCCCCTAGACTCAACAAGAGACGCTAGTTGGCTCAAAGATCTAGAAAAGTTGTTCTACCTTTTAATGAACCGTGCATCATCTAGAAGTTTCTAAATAAGTTTGAGGAGAAAGCCAATCATTAGTATGACTTAAGGGTAAACATTTTTCTTGATACTGAAAGTCTTTTTCACTTGATGTAGGAGGATATTGAGGAATCCTCTTTTCTTTTGTTGGTATCACTTGACTCCTCTTCTTTGTGGGAGAGTCCTTCTTGCCTTTGTTGAAATTCCATCCTTGTTGTGGGGCTATGAAGGCTTGAGAGTTTTTTTTTTTTTAATGCTCTATTTTTGCCTAGGACGATTTGGAGAGTTTCGTCCTAGCGAGCTTTTTATTTTTGTACTCTCAAAGCCTTGATTTGAGTAGCCCCACTCTTCTTGGAATGAAGGTTGATAGCAGCACCTTTGACTTTTTTCTTTTGTTGAATTTTGACTTTCAGTAGGGGTAATGTTTAGCCCTTAAGCTTCCTAAGGATAACTTCTTCTTAAACTCGCTTAGAAATCTCTATTTTTTGCGATGATTACGGAATGGAGGGTCCATTATTTTGCATGAATTAAATGATAATCATGAGGTAGAACAACCTTAGGGAAAGTGTTTAGGAAAAGAAAATTACTTTAATTAATTGAGAAATTTAAGAACAGACTCGATAGTTTAGAAGACACAAACTAGAGGAGGTGAGGAGTACTAGAATGACAGAACGACTCTTCGAGTTCATACTTGGAAATTTAAAACCTAATCTACTTCTATCAAAGGAGAAAGATAGAGGATAGTTGTAGCCCCAAAGTGGTAGGTGTAGATTTTCTTCTCGGGGCTTCATCTTCTTCATGGAGTACGAGGGAGAGGATTGGTGATGACGTTGGGACGTTCTAGATCTCCATTGTCAAAGAGGTCTTGGATGATGTCCTTCAAGTGGTGGCAAGAGTTGGTGTCGTGGCCGGTGAAGTTGTGGTACTTGCAGAATAAGTGATGAGCATGGTTCGGACCCATATCCTTCGGAGGACCACCTTCTCTTGGTTTGATCTTTTCATTCTGGACAAGCACGTCGAAGAGTTCTTCTTGAGTGATTCCTTCAATTTTGTCGTAGTGCCTCTTTTTCTTTTCGGGAGGAGGGACAGCAGAATACTTTCCGGTGTTGGGACGGTTGAATGCAATGGCATTGACTGAAGCATCCTTACTTGTAGCGGGTTTGTTGTAGCGGAAGTTACTTTCCCTCTTTTTACTTTTGAGGAAGTCGTCAACCCTAATTCCGGACTCAAGGAGTTCATTGAAACTAGGAAAGTAATTACCGGCGAGCTTCTCTTGAAATTCATCACGAAGGCATTTGAGGAAGATGTGGATTTGCTCTTTGAGAGTAGGCCTTTCGACGATTTCAAGAGTTTGAAGTCTCCATCTTCTAGCAAATTCAAGAAAGGACTCATTTGCATGTTGTTTGGTTTGTTCAAGATCCCTCCTAGTAGGGCGGTAAGTGGAGTTGTCTTCAAACCGCTTTTGAAAGACCAAACATGCGACGACCAATCGAGCCTTCAGTAGTCGTAGGAAGAGACATGTACCAATCCCTTGCAAAGACCTTCTAAAGTTTGAGGAAAGTATTGAGCCAAGATTGTGTTATCAACACCCATTGGAAGCATGCCCCAAGTGTAGGTCTCAACATGAGATCGAGGACAGGTAGTACCATTGAACTTGGCGATATCGGGTGTCTTGTACTTGCGAGGAAACTTGTACATGGATTGTTGAAGAGCATCGGGATCAAATGGAACGAATGACCCTTTTTAAGTGTCAAGGGTTGCAAGTTTCTTCTCGAGGTAGTTCTTAGTAACATGGTCACCAAGTTTAGTAGTTTCTGTCGCTACCTTCTTTCTTGGTTTTAGTACTCTTGGAGACATGTTCCTCATCATCGGAGGAGGATTTAGGAGGAGGAGGAATCGGATTCTTCCTTTTTCTTGCTTGACTTCGGGTTTCTTATTCTCGTTTGGTGTAGGATTCCTCTTCATCGGAGGAGGATTCCTCTTCTCGCTTTTGCTTTCTCGCCTTTCTTGACTTTCAAATCGTTGAGTTCTTTCATGAGGGCGGCCATTTGGGCATTTTGCTCATCAATTTGCTTACTTTGTTCATCCATCTTAAGCATGGCTTGGATGAGTTGGACCTTAGCATCGTTGAAATCGGCCTCAAGGGTAGAAGGAGAAGCAGACATCGTGTCGAGCTTTGGCAAAGAACCTAGACGTGTAGCAACCGTGTTAAACCATGATCGAGTCCCAACAAGTCGGATGAATAAGGTGCATGAAGGCTTTGAAGGTTTGAAGGTTTTGGCCAAAACACGAAAAGACCGAACACTTATATCGCACGAGACAAGCAATCTCGCGCGAGACAACGCCACGGAAAGTCACATTTTTTCTGATTTTAGTCCTATTTTTGGTCGGACGGAAAATCCGTTTTGGGGGTTTCTAGCATTCAAAATCCAAACCTAGGGACCTAGGGGTCGAAGTAATCTCAAGTAACATCAAGTTTTGTGCAATAATTTTGGTGAAATTTTTTTCTCTTTTTAGGGGAAAATCCGAAGGGACAACCGTAGGGACATTTCCGAAGGGACAATTCCGAAGCGACAATTTTTTTTTATTTCTTTTTCATGAATTATTGCACAAAACAAGATCTTGACAAGGGATTACAAAGACTCCAAGATCAAATCGACCGGCCACGGAGTGTCTTAAAAAGTCAATCTACATGATATGTGGCGATGCAGGGCTGGAAGGCTAGGCTCCCGGCGATATGACAATCTAGGTGGATTGAATACGCGGAGTGGGATGATCCAACTTCGGAGAGACCGGCGACTAGGTGGTTACCGTCATCCGTCCTTAGTGTGGGTCCCGGGTTTATCAAGGATATGTAATGCAATGACAGTTATAATATGAGTGCGCGTGTGTGATAGTTCAATCTAGGTAATAGAGTAAAATAGAAAGTTTTTTTTTTTGAAAACTAAAAGAAAAACAGATAGTGGCCGCACCAAGTGGTTGCCTACGTTTCTCTCAAATTAGGAAGACTCAGGTCGTCGTAGTTCCACTTAAAGGAGAGAGAGAGAAATAAATAATTTAAATTACAACTCCCGAATCCCCAATGGACCGGGCTTTAATTAAATTAAACCCAATCGCACGCAGTTTATAAATAATAATCAATTATTTAAATGAAATAAAGATTCGAGTTCTACACCTTAAGGGAGGCCTTAAGATGCGGGAATTCTGCAGATAGTGAATTCTGGGATCCCCCTTGCACGTTCGACTCTCGTCTTGGATTATGAGATGAACGGGAGAAACCAGAAAGCAACCAGATTGCCGAGGCGATATCTCACGCGAGATATGATATCTCATGCGAGATATGCCTCATCTGAGAGCAGAAAATCGAATTTACAATTTATTTTTTTGAAAACCTCTCTTTTAATTTTGACGCAAGTTTAAGCCTCTTAATTTTAAGTCCCCAGCAGAGTCGCCACTATAGCGTTGTGAGAAGAATTTTATCTTATGAGTCGCCACCTATATTATTCGTTTGGAAACATAGAAAAATCATTTTGAAAAGAGATTTGAGTTCGGGGCTTAGGTTATGGAATGGGTAGGTCAAGGAGCATCCATTCCACCCAATTCGGAGATCGGTCTTGCTAAAGAAAAGAGAGGTTTTCAATCTTTACAATATATATATAATTAAAGACAACAAGCAAACCCTAATCAATTTCTTGATTAGGAATGTCGAATTGTATGCTTCGAGATCGCCTTCATCGATTGAAGGGACTCTAGGCCAATCCTTTTGATGGGATTACACCACTCTAAAAGCCAATAGAGAGAGATTGAGAAGAAGAGAGTAAAAGTATAGGAATTTACCTAGCGTTTGGGGAGTGTTTGATTTAGAACGTGGTTCTAAGATGTCTTTTCGGTCGAGAAGTGATTTGAGCAGAGTTTCGACTCAATACGAGAGTCAAATCTTGATACGAATGTAGCTTTGCCTCAATCCTTGATTCGGAGTTTGATGTTTGTTGATCAACAAGATTGATAAACAAACTTTAGGTGATTTTAGGGAGGTTTTGTGAGTGATTTGAAGGAATCTTTCGTGGAGAGAAACCAACAAATTGTATGTGTTGTGTGGAATTCTGGACCCCTGAAACAGTGGAAGTCACCAAGTATTTATAGGAGTTTAAGAGGTAGAGGTGGAGAGGTAAAACACTCATAGGAAGCTTCCAGAACTCAAATGTGATTGGAGAACCGGATGGGATAAGATTTTATCAAGAAAAGAGTTTAAAACGGAGAAGGAGAGTGATTTCTTCACATCATGTCGAGGGGATATCTCGCGCGAGACACGCAATTCCGCTCGAGATTACTAGTCATTTGACTATTTTGTCCTCTTCAGTTTATTCCGTTAGTCAGTTAGGTCCAACACTAACGAGGTTAGTTAGAAACTTAACGAAACATGACGAAACTGATATGCTTTCATCAAAACATAAAAGAGAGACGAAGAGTCAGGTAATCATGAATTTTTGGTTCAGAATGGGGTGTCTACAGTATGCTTGCACAAGGATTCTCAAATGGTCAGATCAATCTATTATCAATCGTACGTAAACTTAATTATATAGTAACTTATTATATTTTGCCAATTCATTTTGAATTGAAAATCTTACATAAAATTTAATTTTTTCTTCAAGGAACTATTTATCGCAGGCACAGACACAACAACATCAACAGTTGAGTGGGCAATGGCAGAGTTGTTGAGGAACAAAGAAGCCATGGAAAAAGTTAGAGAAGAGCTAAGAAGGGAAATCGGTTCGGACTCCATAATTAAAGAATCTAAAGCCTCTCAACTTCCTTATTTGAGTGGTTGCATCAAAGAAACGATGAGATTACATCCACCAAAGACCTTTTCTACTTCCCTCATCGTGCCAACGAGACATGTCAAGTTATGAACTACACAATTCCTAAGGATTCTCAAATAATGGTCAATATCTGGGCAATTGACCGTGACCCTTCAATATGGGAAGACCCATTATTTTTCAAGCCTGAATGTTTTCTCGAGAGTCGAATTTGGACTACAAAGGATTCGACTTTGAGTATATACCTTTTGGATCGGGGAGGAGAATCTGTCCCGGGATGCCTTCTACGTGAAGCAAGTTCCTTTTATTTTAGCTTCTTTGATACATCACTTTGATTGGACTTTTCCGTGTGATAAACATCCTCAAGAACTAAACATGACTCGACAAATTTGGTGGAACAGCCGGAAGGAACAACCTCTAAAGCTCGTCTTCAAGAATAAGTGAAATTAATTGAGTTAAGACTTTTGATTATGTATTTCGCACAATGGATGAATCGTTTAGTTCACATATTATATAGATTCTATCATGGAAACAATCCAACTTATTTATTTAAGCCATGGGTTGTAAAGGTTAAAACACTAGGCGGGTAAGCTTTAACAGAGGACATCCTGAAAGAAGAGATCGAACATTGAACAAGTTAGATTGTTGGATGAATTGAGTAACTAGCAAAGACGAAAAGGGATGGGTTTAAAAAAAAAAAAAAGGAAAATATACACGAGGAAAGACCAGAAGAATGATACAACTTGTTAAGTTCAACATCAACTCTACGTAAGTATAATGGATCACTGCAGACGAACAAACCCGTGAGAACAAAATGAGAAGAAAATAGTAATAATACACGATATTAGTTTGCATAACCAATTAATATAGGGCAAAATGCAATTTGGAGTTTTACAACTTGTTGCAATCAGTTATCGACATTGTAAATGTTCAAATTTGATTCCTAACATTGTAAAACTGTTGCAATGTGATGTAAAAATGGATGGAATGTTAAAACTAACAAAATCATTAACTAAGGACGAATTAATCCTAATACAAACAAGTTTAAGGATGAAAAGGTAAAAAAAGTTCGCATGACGAAAAGGTAAAGAATTAAAAAGTTCAAGGAACAAAAAGGTAGTTTACTCGCTAATTTATCCCGATTGTTGATTTTCCCATGGGCCATCAGTCAAAGTATGAATCATCATACTTTTTCCAAAGTGTTTACTATGTTCCATAGCTAATAATACATACGAATCATTTTTAGCTTTTACAAAAATGCTTTTCATTTAACTATAAATTCCTAGCATGTAAAATTAAGTATACCAGATCTAAATTCAAATACTTGATGCTACAGATGCCTACACTTTTCATCTTGAACATAAGCATAGTATTAAAGGAATTAAAGGTACATTGACCAAGCCTTGAGAATAATAGCAATTACCTCAAGCCTCGGTACGCTTTCACCTGAATTGACCTCGGGAAAAAGGTTTATGCGCGAAAATATGATTTATAATTGAACATGAGGCGGAGGATTTTGCAAGCTATCAATTACCTCAAGAATATTTCGCGTATTTAAGACTTCTAGGTTTGCGGTTTGCGTTGAACTCGCCATAAGAAGAAGTCGCCGAATCCTAATTAGCTAAGAATTCTAGGAGGAATCGGAAATCATAAACGATTTGGATTTGGATTTGGATTTGGTTTTAGATTGAGAAGGAATTTTTGGAGTGGAATGCGGAAATTTGGGAGGGGAATTTTGGGAGGGGAATTTGGATTCAAAAGATCGGAGTTTTGGAATTGAACTGTGAACGTAAAAAATAAAAATTAAAACATTAGTTAATCGCTTAAACCACTTAACTATTAAACCGGTGCAAAAAAAAATTTGCTCCGGCTTTAAAGACCGTGGTTTATAGTAAATTATTTGCCACCGTTAATCGGATCGTGACAAATAAAATGTGACAAAAACACATTTTTCTTGTAGTGAGTGCCGAGTATCAAAATCAAGAAGCAAATAAACATTGTAAAAGAGAGTGAGTCAGCTACTCTGTTCATTTAAAACCTTCTCTTCAATAAATTTCAATTTTATTCCCTATCATAGCTTCCACACCCAATGCATTTGATATCGAGCCTCCAAAATCCTGCCATACTTCAATATAATGGCAAATAATACTTCATCTTCATTGTTCACATATTTTTTGTGAATTTTGTGCTCCCCCCGTCGCAATCTAGACAAAGTAAATCAATAAAAAAAAAAAAAAAAAACCCACACACACAATATCACAAGAAACACACACACAAGAACACAAGAGTTGTTTACCCTGGGCTCATTCACCAACTCGCAACTACGCTCCCTGGGGCAATTGTCAAGCCAATATGTATTCTAATATGTTGCATACACAACTACAATGTGTTCTAGGCCGAAATTATGCTTTTATATAGTTATACAAGGAAGCCCTTGAATGTCTCGCCTTCAAGGAAGAGATACAATCGGAATTAGGAAACAAATCAAATCCGCACAAGACAAAGACGGGCGCAGCCGCGCCGCCCTCAAGGCGCCGCGGCGCCCTCCTCGCGCAGAGACTTCTTCACTCCACGAAGGGAACCCTGGCGGCCGCCCTCCACCACGAGGTGGCCGCTCTCTCTTGACAATAAGCTACCTCCGAGATTCTTCCCTCCTTCAATCTCTATCGACTCCTCCGACTTAAGCTTCCCTTTTCTTCCTTGCCATAGTTTAGGACTCCAATCCCAACAATCTCCCACCGGAGACTAAACTAACAAATATAAAATCACCCATCAACTCCCACCTCACGCGAGAGTAAAAGCACCTTCGAACACATTTCCCCCTCCTATATTGGCTTCGACACTCACTCTATCCTCTCCTCAAGTACTAAGGCGCAGCCGAAACCAAGCGACGTTTCAACCTCTCTCCAAGTGCTTAGGATGATTCTTGCCTCCCTAATCAGCCTTCTACCTTGATTTCCTCCCCGCAAGTCTAACTTCGCCTTCTCCCTCCAGCCCACCTTCCTCGCAATGCTTCCCTTGAAACTCTGGACACACTCAAGTTTTCTGTATCATTCGTCCTTTTGGTCCGAAACCGCTCTCGTTAGTGGCACTATCAGACTTCCACACCACGCTGATCAACTTCGAGTCCCCCTTAACATGTACCACGTTTCTTGATGTCTCCCTTTTTTACACCAACAAAGCCCGGTTTCTTTAGCCTTCTTGCTTCCCACCTAACGAACATCGACATTGTGTAGAGTACAACATCTTCCCCTTTAACCCTCAGCGAGCCAACACCGTAGCCCCTTTCGTGGACTTCCCAAGACCCACTCAATGAAAGAAACACCATACCCTTTCATCCGTCAAGTTGTCCCTACGTAAATCACCCTTCTCCTCAAATCCGAATACGCATCACGTCAGGTCAGCCGTAAAAGCACCTGCTAGGTTCATCATCACATCCCCCTTTACCTTTCGACCTTCAATGGCCGACCGTCACCAAGATGTATTGACAACCCCAAAGTCTCCAGCTTTAGACCGCTTCATTGATTCCCAAGCATCCCCACTCAGTACGACAAGAAGTCTTTAATCCAACACCCAATCTTTCACCCGATCGCTTCCTCTCCTAGGATTAATACATCTCCACCATCATCCACCACGTGCGCAATTCACCATCTTTGCCCTGACAATATATAATCGATATGCCCCAATTCACCACACATTGTAGCACTTCGACCTTTTTCCCCCTTTTTTTAGGTCTTCTCTCCTATTTCTCTCCACCCTAAGCAAGTGAAACGGCAAAATTCCATCTACTAAGATTCTCCCCTTTTCTCTTTCCTTCGCAGACTCCTCTCAAGGATGAGATCTCTAACCTCCGTATACACCCAATGCCATTTTCGGGACGTACTCAATCCGTCATGTGTCACGGGCGCAACCTCCCAACTATCGTGCAATGATTTTAGTAGAAAAACAAGCTAGCACTTCATCGGGGAGAAAGTAATATCAACACTTTTCAATTGGTCCACCATACCTTTGAAATCGCCGATATGACTCACTGCCGCATTGTCTCCCGCCCTCTCGACATCTTTCTCGCAGATTCGCAAAACCTCTTTATCAAATGCACCTTTATTGATATTCGACGCTTCTCATACTATGCCCGACAAATAAGCCAAAGCAACTTCACCGTTGTCTTGGCCTCCATAGCGTTCCGTGCAACGCGTCAGCTCTGCCAGTGGCACTCCTTACCGCTCCTAACGCCTTCCGATCCAACGCCTCCCAATCCCCTCGCGACATGCTCTTCAAGCCTTCAAGTGGTCCAGCGAAGATCCTTACAATAAAGGTAGTCTTCAATCCTCAAGTCCTCCAAAACGTGAAATTCATACTGCGTTTAATTTCTCGATTGGAAGTTCTTCATCTCGACCGTTTCCACCAAAAATCCATACAAGAACGCGGATTCAAAAAAATCAACTAACGAAACTTTGAACTCCTCCGAACCAATGCTCGATACTCAAACTTGTCATGTGAATTTGGTGCTCCCCTCGTCGCAATCTGTTCAGAGCAAAGAATCAATAAACCCACACACACACAATATCACAAGAAACACACACACAAGCAACACAAGAGTTGTTTACCGGTTCATTCACTCTTCAACTCGCAACTACGTCCGGGGCAATTGCTAAGCCAATATGTATTCTAATATGTCGCTACCCAACTACAATGCCAAGGCTTCTAGGTCAAAATTATGCTTAGTATAGAAATTATACAAGGAAGCCCTAACTCGCTCAAGAAGAGATACAATCGAATTAGGAAACAAATCAAATCAAGCAAAGACAAAGATCTGGCGCAGCCGCTGCCGCCCCTCAAGGCCGCCGCGGCCACCCTCCTCGCGAGACTTTCTTCACCCACGAAGGAACTCCAGCCGCGTGCCGCCCTCCACCACGAGCGCGCCGCTCTCCTTGGATGGGTAAGCTACCTCCGAGATTTTCCCTCCTTCAATCTCACCGACTCCTCCCGAACTTAGGCCCCTTTTTCTTCCTTGTAGTTTAGGACTCCAATCCCAACAATTTATTCACTCTAGCCAAGTTCCAATTTTTGAAGGAGAACACTATGAGTATTGGAGCAGCCAAATGGAAACATTCTTTGAGTCCATGGAGTTGTCAAAAGCAGTGATTGATGGAGAGCTATAAGAACCATGAGTTGATTAAATGATAGTTTTCTAAGACTTGTGTGATTTTCTGTTAAAAAAGTAAGTGTATTGGATGAAGTGAGAGTCGGGGTGAAGTACAATGGGAGAAAATGAAAATAAAACCATTGTTACATGGTCCTAGCTCAATGCCCAATCTCAAATTCCAAATGAAAATTATAACAGTTCAATACATAGCATGGCAGATTGAAGATTAAACAAAACAGTAGTGAAACAAGAACTGAGAAACTACACTCTGCAACTTAGTTGACCTCTATTTAGTCTAAAGACTTTGAATCTTTCCCGGCAATGTCAATGACAAAACGGTACTTCACATCATTGTTAGTGAGCTCGATGAATTGCTTCGTTAATTTTGTCAGGCTTAACAACCTCAATGTCACATGTAATATTGTGCTTGCCACAAAAGTCCACATCATCTCTGGGTCTCTTTGATCCCTCCTATAATGGTGCCCTTTTATTGCTCTCTTCCTGGAATTTTTAATTATTCCAAGCTTAGTCAACCGATACATAAATCAAGAAAATGAAACATGATTTAGCATGAAATAGAACGGAGATGGAAGACTACGTACCAAATATCAAAGGGAAAGAAGGTAAGTCCAAGGGCTTATCAGGTGCACCCACAAGTACTAGTTCTCCCTCACTTTGGAGAAGCTCTAATACTGGCCCCAGAGAATGCGCGGGCTGAAACTGTATCCAAAATGGAAGCTTTCAATGTCCTCATCCGAGACTGTCGATACAACAACAACAACAATAACAAAGCCCTTAAATCCCAAAATAAAAATCCGTAATGAAATATTAACTCTCTTTGAATAATGTAGGAGTAGGGACATACCTGCATTTGTTGAGCATTATTGCTGACTATGAAATTCATCTGCACCCAAACGTCTTTCTAGCCTCTTTCTCTTTCTAGGATGGGGAGGTGCTAATGACTGTAACATGGTGTCCAAATGCCTTTGCAAATTTAATAGCAATATGTCCTAGCCCTCCAAGACCAACCACTCCCTATCTTTTTGGGTACTGACTGGTGCAAGTTACTGTCTACCATGGGGCTGTACACAGTTATTCCAGCACATAGTAGTGGGGCCGCTGAGTCCATTGGCAAGCTCTCCGGCACACGCACAACATATCTTTATTCAAAGTTATGATCAAAATGAGTGCCGGTAAGAAATGTAAGGAGCAATAGGGTATTTTCATAATCGACTAAATTGAAATTTGATTGTAAATTTATGAAAATCTAAATATTTCTATGCAATTCTATAAGTTGTGAATGATAGTATTTCTAATTGTGATACAATAACGATTCTTAGAATTGCATAAATATAACCGGATTTCATAAAATTATGATTAAAATTTGATTGAGCCGACTCATAAAATAAAAAGCCAATACAATTTTCCTAGCTGAGAGAGTATAATATAGTATGATTTAGGAAGTGTTCTTTAGCTATCTCTTCTATCAAAAGTGTTCTTAGCTTTCATAATTTTTCCTCGCATCT